>OZ020624.1:21461708-21916862 GCA_963971575.1 Liopterus haemorrhoidalis
GGGATGAGTACTGAAAAGGCCTCCTATCGAAGGGAAATCGAGTCCATTCCCGTCTGCAGATCTTCTGCCAACTCTTTGATCTGTAGGATGCAGAAAGCAGTGCTGCCCGGGGTCACTCCGCATTGTGCGGGCACTGGATCTAGCGTAATTTCCGCGGCTGCATAATCGCCAGGGTTTGGGATGCAGTCGTGTGTATTTAGCTACACTAGTCTCTAGTATGACGCGGCTCAAAAGGTTGCTGAAGTTTGAGATTAGTGGACGCTTGTCAAGACCTGACAAACCCCATAATAAAAATAATAATAATAATACATTTATTGACCACATTACATAAAATATGTTTTCAGTCAGTATGAGTTAGATAATCAAATAATATAAATTAAAAATGAACATTATTAAAGTCATCAATTTCATATATGGGATTTGTCAATAAATATTATTAAGTTTGTTTGAAAATGTCTTGATTGGTAGTATAAAGAATAGATTTTGAATTTATAAAGAGAGGAAAGTCATTTACGTACAACAGAAAAAGCAAGTCAGTAGGTGTCCTCCTATATAGATTTCCAGATTCTTGGATTATGCTGTATAGCCATCTAATTGTCTACCTCTTTTTTTTTTCATATAACAGGACTAAATGTCCCAATTACACTGTGACTCACAAACATCCATTCCCTTCCGGGAATCAAACCCGGGACCTCTGGCTCGTGAAGCAAGAGCGCTACCTCTACGAAAGCAAGGTCGACGTTTTCTTTTTCTTTCCAGATGCAGGTTTGTTGAGGTTTGTTGATCCATCTATCATCCGTTAGTCTTGCAACATGTCCAGCCATTATCAACTTGAAATAGTTTGACCTGTCTATTATGCTATTATTAAATATACAGGAGCAAGAATTATTTATTTATTTTTTATTTTATTACGATTTTTTCCAAAAAAGTACTAAAAAATCAGTGTCCCACACCTTTTAACCTTAAGGGATTAAATTAAAAATCTGAAAAAAATCTAAGCAAATATACATTACTTAGAATTTTTTACATTACATTGCTATGAACCGGAAACGTACGAGAGGAATTTTTTATCCGATTTCGTTTTTGGAAAATATTACAGTTTTTGTATTATTTAAAAATATATATATATATATATATATATTTTAATTTAAATTTTATTATGAGGATATTAAATAGAAGCTCTTTAAATGCAGATTGAGGAACGGTAATTGATTTTTGAAATACATTTCATTTTGACTAAATTTTGCCAAGTATTAAGATTTTCGTTTAATATCTGGCCTAAAATTTAAAAAATATATTTGTATATACATGGATACATTTTGTTATGGGTAGAGTAGAGGTACGTAAATTTATTTTGTAAATATCGACTAGGAACATACATAAATAACTGACTGATTGCTGGGTTTCTATTTCTAGTAGAAAATCTGTTAGTTTTTCATATAGTCGCAATATAATCTATGTCTCTGTAGGGTGTGTTCTACATTATACTTTATACGTCAATTTTCTGAACTTTTTTCTTTGAACTAGAAGTTGTCAAAGTTTTAATACAATTTATTTTTAATTTTTTTGGTAGAGAATGAAATTCTTACACGTGTTTCAGTTCATTTAAAGTACAAACATAAATATATAATTCTTATCTTGTCAAGTGTTTATAACCTAGCCATTAGATTTGTAAAATTACTGAACAAAACTTCTACACAACACAATATATATATTCGCCTATTCAAACTAATGATCAACAAAACACTATTAAACACGTGGTAATACAAAATATTTACAAGCGTAATGTTGGTATTGTTGTTAAACTTGAAAATTTGTCAAAATCTAGTTTTGAATCAAGTTGACCTTGACTACATAAAGTTTTCTACACTGTACAATTTCACTGATTTATTTCTAGTACAAGTTCTAGTCAAAGAAATAAGTATGAAAATTTGACGAGAATTGTATAATGTAGAAGACGCTTTATGGTCTTGCGTGACAAAAGATCGCCTGCAGTGTTGCCAGGTCTGGATTTGAATGATATTTTTGCAACTATACAAAAAAAAAAAAAAAAAGTTAATAAATATATATTAAGGTATAATTAGAGATATATGATAAAAGGTAGAAAAAATCTAACTGCAACCTTCTTGCCGTGCCTATTGATTTAAAGGATTTAAAACCAACACTTGTAATTGTGTTATGTAGTGAAAGGCATTCATCGTTTGGCCTTCTAATAATCATCATTCACTGACTAAATACCTACAAAACCCTGAAATGTGTGAAAATTCACACTTCACATCAAATATTTTTTCTTATTTTATATTATTTTGCATTACTTTGTATTTCATTAGCCTATAAGTTACTGTTTATATATTGTACCTGACTGACAAAAAACATGCTTTGTGCGTGTAATTATTGTCAATAAACAAAAAAATAAATAAATAAACAAAAAAATAAATAAATAAAAATAAAAAATAAAGAGCCAAGCAACAGAATAGCTGCCTTCGAAATGTGGATTTACAGAACAATATCGACCATTTCGTAGACCAGCAGATCGATGAATGAAGAAGTACTCACCAAGATGGGAACAAAATTACAACTAATGTTGTACATTAAAAAGAGGAAGATGGAATATCTAGGCTACGTTATGTTATAATAAATAAATAAATAAATAAATAAATAAATAACAGGTTTCCAAACGCCTAGATAGGCGCATAGGGGCAGAAAAAGATAAGTTCTCCGTTTCTAGACCGCCAGTCATAGACATGAAATCCACGTAGTAAGTGTGATCTTTCGACCGTTCCTATTATCTCTGTATGAACAGGTACACATTTTAAGTATTAAATACTTGAGGCTGAGTCAACTCCAGAGCTGACTGCACAATATTGGAAGATAAATATCTGAAAGAGATGGGGTGATTTGAACCCGGGTCCCTTTGCTCCGTAGGCAACCACGGAGCCACGGCAACTCTATGTTGTGCATAATAATAAATAATTTTTATTACAGTTAACAATGGCAGGAAATATAAATGGCAAGAGATCAGCAAGAAGGTGACGAATATTCTGGTTGCCGAACTTGAGAAAGTGGTCGGGATGTCAAGCAAAAATATTTCAGGATGTATGTATAGCTATAAGCTAATAAATAAATATTATTATTATTATTATTATTATTATCCAAGGTTATGTTATGGTTATGTTTATGCTATGTTAGTGGCCAACAATCGAAGCAAAGAAGACACTTGAAGAAGAAGAAGTAGAATATCAACAATATATAATAAATAATCTTCGTGTGGTTCATACTTAGTAGCAGTCAATAGGCGTCGAAGCTGATTCCACTATTGTGGCAAGAACATCAATTCTAATAATTTTCCCACATAATCCCGTATGTTAATATCATAACAATTACATACAGTAATAACATATTGATTGAGTAGTTTAGTCCATAATGTAGTGTTTGTGGTAACTGTAATGATGTCCATCTAATTATGTAATGGCATAGGAACGGGTAATGTGTACTGTGTGTAATTAGTAAGTACATTTCATAGTTGAGAGGTCTAAGAGGCCCAAAGTTCAGATCTAGAGCATGATCTATACATTTGTGCATCTACGTAATTATATTCTCATTTAAGTCGTAGCGAGACAGCCTTGCAGATTAATGATACGGGCATGAAATAATCTCAGAAAATGAGATACATTTTCTCTGTATTATGAAACATGAGAAAATGGAGATGTATTTGATAAGTGTGAATTAGAATTTTAAGATATATTTTAATCTCAGTTTTCTGCAGTGTTGGCAATGTCTTCTGTAATGAGATGAAGCCAGTTTCTTTTAATAGTTTCAACGTTTCAACAAGATGAAAATTATTTAGGTTAAGTTCTCACTTATTACAGTTGTATAGAATAGGAAGAGACATTTAGAAGCAGTTTTCGTATGCCACATGCAGCGCCCACTCTCCAGTGATATTTAAAAAACACATAAAATAACATCAAACAAGGAAAATGATTTTACTACAAATTTTTAAATTCTGTGCCACAAATCATCTTCATCAGCCCATAAACATCCTAGAGTAATCTCACCCAGCCGTAGTTTTCACTGCCGTACTGCTACTATATTATTAGGTCGTCAAGGATGAAATTTGTAGTTAGTAATATTGCCAAATTTAGCAGCTTATTATTTGACATTGACTTAATATTTTACCGTTCTGCTTTTTTTTTTGAAAGTTACACATCTCGCCTGTTTAAAGAAATCATTGTATGCTCTAAAAATATCAAAAACTTTTTAAAAAATAAATTTTGTTGAAAATGGAACGGTCGGAAATTCGCACTATTATGAAGTATGTGTTCTTACGTGGAACAACGGCCTCGCAGACCGCGCGAAACAATAATAGTGCATTTGGCTCTAGTGTTACTACGCAGCAGACAGTATCAAATTGGTTCGCCAAATTTCGTACAGGTAACTTAAAAACAAAACAAAACAAAAACTGGCTCTTCGGTCACAGCAGAAATATACTGCAACCAACTGGACTTAAAGAAAAACAGCCTAGATTGGTCAACAGATCGACTCCTATCTTATTGCACGATAACGCTAGACCACACACTGCACAAATGACTGTGGCAAAACTACAGGAATTGGAGTTGGAACTTCTTCATCATCCTCCATACTCACCACTGACTACCACTTCTTCCGCAATTTAGACAACTTTTTAATAGGAAAACAGTTTTATTCCCACAATGCTGTAAAACTGGCCGTTCAGGAACTCATTGACTCTCGTCCGCCAGGGTTTTATACCACCGGCCTGAACAACCTGCCGCTTAAATGGCAAAAGTGTATTGACAATATGCGTACATACTTTGATGAATAAAATAATTCCTTCTTTTTGTAAGTTATCAACCAACTTTGCCTTTTTTTTTCTACAAATTTCATCCTTGACCACCTGATATATTGGGCACGTGTCTTTCACTCCAAAGGGTGAAATTTCAGGTCTACAACTCCCACGGTGACCCAATCCGGATTGGGAGCAGTGATAAGTTTATGATGTTTTTTTTATGATGTAATTATATTCGCAGATTCTTAGGAAATAAATCTGCAAGAAATTTTTCATATCGATCATAGGGATATAGAAGTGTCTAGAGTTTCTTGTTTATGCCTACGAAACCCTAGACATATCTATATATTATTTTATCCGCAGATTTTTAGAAAATTAATCTGCAAAATATTTTTCATATCGATCATAGGATATAGGAGTGTCTAGAATTTCTATTTTATGCCTACGAAACCCTAGACATTTCTATACGTTATTTTATCCGCAGATTCTTAGAAAATAAATCTGCAAAATATTTTTCATGTCGATCATAGGATATAGGAGTGTCTAGAGTTTATTGTTTATGCCTACGAAACTCTAGACATTTCTATATGTTATTTTATTCATAGTTTCTTAGAGAATAAATCTGCCAAATATTGTTCATATCGGTCAAATCATATAGGAGTATCTATAGTTTCTTGTTTATGCCTACGAAGTCCTTCACATTTTTATATGTATTTATATTCGTAGATTCTTATAGAATAAATCTGCAAAATACCTGTCAATCAAGAGACCTAATAATAATAATAATAATAATATATTTATTGACCACATTACATAAAATATGTTTACAGTCAGTCTTAGTTACATAATGAAATAATATAAATTAAAAATGAACATTATTAAAGTCATCAATTTCATAAATGGGATTCGTCAATAAATATTCTTTAAGTTTGTTTGAAAATGTCTTGATTGGTAGGGATCTTATTTCCTCAGGTATTATATTGAAAAATTTAATGGCGTAGTAGTTTGCGCTATTTCTTGATTTTTGAAGACGAAGAAAATTACTACGTATATTATTTTTTTGCCGTGTGTCATGTCCGTGGTTGGAAGAGGGGAAGTTACATAAGTTCCTGTGCATGAACATTAGGCATTGGTATATAAATAAGGCAGGTAAAGTCATTATTTTTAATTTTATGAAGAGCTCGCGACAGTCAGCTCGAAAAGGAGCACCAGCTATGACCCTAACAACTTTGCGTTGAAGAGCGAAAATTCTATGGGCTGCTGGTGAGTGTCCCCAGACAAGAATGCCGTAGTTCAGGTGTGACTGAAATAACGAAAAGTAGGTCATTAGCACGACTTTTTGGCAAACTTCTGCTTTCAAATTGCGAATTAAAAATACTGTAGACCTCAGTTTTCGGCTTAAGAATTCACAGTGCTGATCCCAGCGAAGTTGTGGGTCGATGTGGATACCAAGAAACTTGACGTACGGGGGGTTTGAAAAATCGTGTTTCTTAGTGGAAATCATCACTGATTCGGTTTTGCCAGTATTTAAAGTTAATTTATTCCTTTGAAACCAAGATGCGGCGTGTTCTACTACGGATTTACTCTCTAAGCGAAGGGAATTTAGGTTCGAATTTTTGCAGAGTAAGGTAGTATCATCTGCGTAAAGAATAGATTTTGAATTTATAAAGAGAGGAAAGTCATTTACGTACAGCAGAAATAGCAAAGGGCCAAGAATAGATCCTTGCGGGACACCAAAGTGTATAGGAAGAGTTTCAGATTTGACATCACCAAAAAGTATAAACTGCTTCCGGTCTGATAAGTATGATTTGATTAGAGAACAGCTGTTGTCATCAAATCCATAGAATATAAGTTTATTAATTAAAATATCATGCGAGATGCAGTCAAATGCTTTACTTAGATCTAGAAAGGTACTAAGGCAGTATTCTCCAGATTCAAGGGCGTCAGTTATAAAAGATATATATTCCAGGATTGCATCTGTTGTACTTTTACCGTATCTAAAACCAAATTGAGAGTTTGACAGCAGACCGTTATCAATTAGGTGCTGAATCATTTGCTTGAAGAGCACTTTTTCAAATATCTTGGAAAATACAGGCAAAATGGAAATTGGTCGATAATTGTTGGCATCGTTACTGTCTCCCTTTTTCAATATAGGTAGGACTTTAGCCAATTTAAGTCTGTCGGGAAATCAGTTACTTGAAATTGAAAGATTAATTAGTTTTGTGAGAGGAGAAATGATAGGTTCTTTTATGGATTTTAATAGTTTTACGGGTATGTCATAAGGATCAGGAGTGTTACCGGTTTTAAGGGAGAAAATTATGTCGCTAATAGTGATTTCACTAACTGGTGAGAAAGAAAAATTTAGGTTTAGATTTGAGAAATTTAGAAGAGAGGTATTTGGAGATTGGTTAGATAAGGGAAGGGATTAAAAGAAAGATTACCTAAAGATTCCTCAGTTAGCCAATCACGAGAACCTTAAGAAAAAATGACGTCACAATGTTACCAAGATCACATACACACACTTGCTAATTTTATATGTACGATAATAAATATTTTGTAGAACATGATAGTATATCACAGATTTAGTTATATATAAGGTTAGGTTATTTATATTTGGTCGTATAGGTTTATGTCTTTGAGATAGTCCGTTATGTTTGGTAGTTTTGTTGTACTGCTGAGGGCTTCTTTAATGTCTGATGGTATTTGGTAAGTTTGTCGTTCGGTAATGTATTTTACATAGTCTGTAATAATGTGTTTTACTCTCAGTGGTGTCTGGCAAGTTTCACATTGTGTCCTGTCCTCTTTTTGGTCAGTCGGCAATGTCCGATTCTAAGTCTGGTAATAATTATTTGGTCTTGTCTTTTGTCTAATGTCTCCCAGGTCTTCGTTTGTTCATTTATTTGTCTAAGTTGGTTGTTCGTCGTTTGGGTCCATTCATTTTGCCAGTAGTCTTGGATTTTGTTTGTTGTGTGGTTCTTAAAATCTTCAGTTTCTGTGTTGACTTGGATGGCAGTCTTATTTGTGACATCCTTGGCTGCTTTATCGGCCGTTTCGTTCCCCATGACTCCAACATGGGCCGGTGTCCATATAATTTTAGTGTTTATATTTTTTTCTTCGTAAACCGTATGGAGGTGTTCTTGTATTTTGATTTGCCGTTTGTTTTTCAGGTATATCTGCTGGAGAATTTGAATCACACTCAGCGAATCTGTGCTTATAAGATATGTTGTGTCTGTCTGTCCATTAAATTATTTTTATTACTAAGTAAGAGTTAATAACCTAAACTCCGCAAGGCCTAGGGGAAATAAAGAATAAAGAAATGTAAAAAAAATATTATATTAAAAGAAGCACCAAGAAAGTCTTCAATAGTTTTTATCCAAACCTGTTTGTCGTTGTAAACATCTGCCTGTCTCTTCTTTTTGACATAACCAAACAAAAACCTTTAACAGGAAAAACATATTGTATTACTACATCAGTTTTATAACCATAGATCTGACTAAATATCACTTAACTAATCATCAAACGCATCGTTGTCTGTCCAGTAGCTACCTGAGTTTGAACAATCTATGTACAGTATAATCTAACACTCTGTTCCGTTCAACAAATTCAATCTTGCCTCCCCAGAGATAGTGCTCTGGCTCTGTTCGCAATGCAGTTAGGTATAGTTTGGTGGACAATCAGCGGTCACTAGATGATTGCATATTCCATTTTCACCGACTCCCAGAATTATAATGAACAGAGGAATTTCAATGAAACCTGTATAGTGGGTTGTAAAACTCTACTATCATAAATACAGTGGTTTTCAAACTGTAATCCCTTGTACAGGGAAAACGTTGTTTGAAAAGTACTGAATTAAGTCACAAATTATTGTTATCAGCGTTATTTGATCTAATGTTAATAATAATAATAATTATTATTATTTATTATTTATTGGAATTACTCCTTCCTCACCTCGAGGTTACTGACAGTCACTAAGCCGGACATAACCCTCCTGGATATCGAGACCAAACAGATGTTTGTGATCGAATTCTCAAGTCCAGCTGAGAAGAATATCTCTCAAGGAGGAGGAAAGAGGTTCAAGTATATGGACCTCTTGTCCGAGCTTAGAAAGCTGTATCCCGGGTATAAAGTTAAGCTTGTAGTCCTGATAGTTGGTGTTTTGGGTGGTATGAAAGACTACAACCCCCCCCCCCCTTCTATATAATAATAATAACATTTATTGAGAAATATCTCGAGGATAATACATTTTTACAGTAATTAATTAATTTAAATTAAATCGTACAGAAAAGGAAAAGAGACAGTTTTGACAAAAGTGTGCATTATTTTAACATTTTTTTTTAACACCAAAATTAAACATCTCAAGGTTAATACATTTTAACAGTAATTAAATTAAACAGAAGAGTTTTACAAAAAGTACAATTAGTTTTATATTTTTATTATATTAACATAAGCAAATAATATTAATACAGTATTCAGATTTGAATTGAGTAAAATAAACTATGATTAAGAAATCGAATAATAGTAATTGTAAATATTTTATTTAAATTCTTTTAAATTATTGGAAAATTTGACATCTTCTGGTAAGGAATCGTATTCTTTACAACTCTTGATAAATAATGCATTCGTAGATACATTAAGGTTTGTTTTTTTATATACTTAAATATTACCACTAGTCCGCGTGTTATAACTATGAATTTCATGATTATAGGTAATAAAATTAGTCAGATAGTTTTGCTCTCCATGTATAATTTTGAAAATAAAAATAAAAGTTAGAATTTTGATTTTATTTTTAACATTTAACCAACCCAAAGTGTCAAGCATTAAGCTAATAGGAGTTAATCTACCACACCTCAAAATTTCTCTCATGTCTCTATTTTGAAGTTTTCGGAGAGCCTGTATACTCGTATTGTCAAAAAGAAATGAAATAGTAGCACAATAATCAAAATTTTTACCAAAAGCTATATTATTCTACTGCTTTTGGTTGTTAGTTATTCTGGTTCACAGCTCTCGTGTAACTTTTTTGATGCAGTCTTTTCATTTCTTTTGACTTTCCTAGACAAATAACAATCAAGCTGTACTAATTAAATAAATGATCTGGAAAGGAAATGTGGGTTTAATATCTATCATTATAAATAATAGTTAGATCATCTAACCAAAGATGTCACGAGTTTAAAAGATAAGTAGAAAGTCCAGGCCTTTAAGAGAATCCTGCTTTGTTTACGCTAGGAAATAACTGTATTTGTAAATAAAACATCAATAGTAAAAGAGTTAAGAAAATAATAAAAGTTAGAATGCTTAGATAAGTGGAATAACTATCAGAACTACAATGCTTGATTGATTCTCATATAGCTATCCATAGTTTTAATATAAATATAATTAAGTTATAAATATAATAAAGCATGAATGGCTTTGTCCCTGGTCGATTTGTTGTCTCAAACATGTTACTGGCAACTAATGAGTGGACAAAACATCTCGATGCTTCAATTCTTATAGATATTATCTACCTGGACTTTTCTAAAGCCTTCGGCAGAGTGTCGCTTACTTTTTGTCAAGCTTAAAAATTATGGAATCAGAGGCAAATTGCTCCATTGAATTGAAGCATTTTGCAGCAACCGCACATTCAAAGTGCTCATAGGATCCGAACTAATTAACCCCCAACAAGTGGAGTGCCACAAGGCACGGTGATTGGGTTTATATTGTTTCTCGTTTATATGGCCGATATAATTTCAAATATAACCTCCAGCCACCAAATGTATGCAGACGATCTAAAAATGTACAACGATTGTGGCAACTGGTTGCTCTTGCAACAGGACCTCAATGCAGTAGATAAGTTGTGCAATACTACCACTGCAATACTAGCTATTAGGATCTAATATAATCTCCTCATTGACCTTATTTAAGTCGAATTTTCTAAGAGGCGTGACTACAAAGTTGTAGATTACACTAAATATAATAGACTACAAGGTACAAACCATAAGTAGAAAGTATAGTTGAAAAATAGTTATAGAGAGATATAAAACTAACCAGATTGTTAAAGAGGATCTGAGCAGAATTAATCTTGTTAGGGGTATCTATCGGCAGCTTAAGACTTGTAAAACGATGGGTAGATCAACTAAAAAAAACTAATACAGTGTCCGGCAGAAAGGTATGATGTTTTTGTAAAGACTGTCACACATTTAATTTCGAACCAATTTCAAAATTTATTGTTTTTATACATAACTGGTACATTGCCATTTGCAAAAAATACACATTTATTTTCGAAAAAATAATCAACTTCGAAAAATCACATCAGTTAGGTGGCGTCCATTTTTGTCGAGGCATTCTTGTAGACAGGTGGCGAAATTGTCCATACAATGTTCAAGCATGGTACATGGAATCCTTTGAATTTCTAGCGTTTTCGGAAAGATCTTCAAGAGTACGTGGTTTGTTAATGTAAGCTTGAGCTTTTAGGTAGCCCAATAAAAAGTAGTCACAAGGTGACAGGTCCGGTGACCGAGGTGGCCACTCCATATCCCCACGCACTGAAATCAGGCGTCCTGGGAAATGCTGTCTTAAAAAAGCCATTATTTCTCTTGATGTATGGCAAGTTGCCCCATCTTGTTGAAACTAAACTGTTGAGGTTGATGCGTCGTCTTCTTACTTCTGGCAGGAAATAATCACGCAACATGGTAACGTCACGTCCCCGCGCAGTTCCTGGTCTCAAAGATCTTGTTCTTTGAAACCTATTCACTCACTTCATAATGGTATTCCGTTTTGGAATACGACCATGACGACCAACTTTAAAATGGTTTCAAAATCGTCGCTGTGTGAGCACCACAGAACGACCCGTTTCAAAGAAGGTGTTGTAAATAAACACACGATGTACTACAGACTAAGGCTCCATTGTTACTGAAATGGCATCTGTTGACAAGTAGATATCAACCATTCCGAAAACAGTGTGACCACTAAAGCGTGCGTAACGGTCATTTCAAAAACATCATGCCGGACCCTGTACAACAAGATATATGAAAATACTAGACATTTTACAAATTAAATTGTAAATGTATGAGAACAAATTTTGAATTTAACCGGTAATAATATCTTCCAATTATAAGTTCTGAAAATAATTCTCATATGCCATTATATGGCTGTCTGTTAATGGTTTGAACTCTGGTATTCTGAAATTTAAACCAGTAAAGAGTTGTAGAACCCCTGTTTTGTATTACCAGTGTGGTAGTATCTCATTAATACCTCTACGCTGGCTAGTCAAGCCATCAAAGTAAACAGGAAAATGTGTAGAATTGGTGGAATTTTGCATAAAACTACAGGATAAGCAATGGGCTTCATTTCCCGGTTTCATAATGTACAACTAATACGATAGGAATTTAACTTATTTCAACTGGGTACTTTATATTCCGTTGTCAAGGGTTTCTAACGATTTTAATGAAATTAAATTTGTTAATTTTTACACATATTTCTACATCTCCTCTATTCATCAAATACACTGCTCATCAACGGATTTACAAATTCTCCAAATTAAAGTTGATAACAATTCAACTCGCCAAAAATCTTTTGATTTTGTGTTGAAGAAGTTTGTGAGCCAGGTTTTGAGGTCTTCATCGTTAGCGAAGGGTACGTCCCTCATTTGGTTCGACATGGAGCGGAAAAGATGATAATCCGTTGGTGCATGGTCCGGAATGTATGGCGGATATGATAGAACCTCTCATTTGAGATCATTGAGATCTTGTGGCCATCGCTCAAGTTATGTGGCACTCAATTCCCAAGTTTTTGAGTAAAACCCATGGAGTAAAGATGGTTAGCGATGGTCGTAAAGGTACATTCCATCTTTTCGGCCAACTCTTGTGTTGTTTGACGACCATCTTCCTTCAAAATTATCTTGAGACCATCATCGTCGAAGTCGGGAGGTCGGACGGAGCGAGGTGCATCACCAATGTCAAAATTGCCATTTTTAAACTTGGAAGACCAATCTTGCGTGGTCCTCGGAGCTATACAATCTACTCCATATACGTCACAAATGTCGCGAGCTGCTTCCGTAGCTTTTTGACCACGACGAAAGGCAAAATAGTGCAGATGTCGAAAATGACTTTTTTTACCTCCTGGAACTTCCATTTCAAAAGCCTCAAATTCAATTAAAATTAATTAATTCCGAAAATTAAAGCAGATAAATTTGTAGAGCACAAAAAACACTTAAGAATGCATATATAAACTTAACCTAACAAAACACAAAATTGCGGGAAAAAGATAAAATACAAAAAAACGCGGGAATTTATTACACAACCTAATAGAATATACTTTAATATAAAATTCTTTCTTTAGTTTAATATTAGTTTATTCTAAAACAATCCCATGTTTAAGTTGCAACAAATGTATTCGTACTTGTATAATCATGCAACAAATAAATTCTTACTCCTGTTAAAATCAAATAAATTATTGTAGTCTACATTTTAAAACAGTAGAATATTGTCGCAATAATGGTCTAATTGTATTATAATGTCCCAATTCTTTGAGCGGCCTTAAGGCTGTGTAGGTCAAGGTTGCTGACGTACGGTTTTGGGAATTAAAGAATGTGCAGGGTATTGCGTGTTTGCCAACATAAGTGTTGAACTACATTCTAATGTGTCGATAAACATTATGGTCTTTAATTGCTGCCAACAATTACACAAATGAATAATGTTTCCAAAACAATTGAGGTAGGACCTGACGTCATAGAGTCCTGTTTAAGAGTTATAAAATGGTCTTAGGGAATAGAGTCAGGGAGTCAATCTTGTGATCAGTCATCAGTCCGCATCACGCTACCCAAGGACCAGCCCAGCTGTTGAAGTCGCCAAGACGAGATGTGAGTGTTGTCTACAGGTCTTCTCCACGGGTTCGCCTCGTGCGGATACCTGGGGTGGTTCGACCGATCCTGGAGAAGCCGGGGCGAGAACGAGACTAATATCAGCTTCTAAACGGACAACACCAGCAGCCATTTTATCAACAATCATATTCTGATCTAAATTAATCTTATATAATAAATTTTGTAGAAAAGATTCCGTTCTTGACTTCACCCCGTGTCAATTTTATTGCTATTATTTATTGCGTATTTGGTTGCTAACTGTCACACACTGATTATTAATTTGTTTTATTTATTGTCGTTTTATCACTAATGATTAAGTTCTATAGTTCTTGGGCCTGCTTCAAGTGCAAATTTACGTAGAGCTGTTGTAAACGCATACGGGATGGTAAATCATATAAAACTATTTCATTAAACTTCAATTTACCTAAAAGTTCAGTACATAATTAACAAATATTAACTTACTGGAAATATTAATATTGAGCGCAAATATGGTTGTCCATGTAAGACTTCTGTGCGAGATAATAGAACTCTGAGGAGCATTGTGAAACAAAATAAATAACGAAAGCTATAAAAAACAAGTAGAAAACTGAAATTGGTAAATGTGTATCCCTAATGATTTGCCGACGTAGAATGAAAGAACTAGGCTATTTTTTTAAGGTAAATTTATAACAATATTTACCCAAATATTCTCAACTTACCAACATTATATTTATTAGGCAAAAGCAAAACCATTGCTTACCAATATTCAAAAGCGTCGCCGTTTGCAGTGGGCAAAAGAACATCTTAACTGGCCGCAAGATCAGTGGAATAAAGTTATATTTAGTGGTGAGAGTAAATTCCATGTATGCTTAGGTGATGATCGAACTAAAATTATTCTAAACAAATCTGAGGCGTTTCACCCGAATTGCTTGAAAAGAACGGTAAAATTTGCCAAAGGATTCATGGTATGGGGTTGTATGTCTAACAAAGGAGTAGGGAATCTTTATTTTATAGATGGCATAGTTAACGCGACTAAATATCAAAATATATTGGAACATGAACTTATACCATCAGTTGAAAAGTTTTGTAGCAATGACCAATATATTTCTCAACAAGATGGGGCAAGTAGTCATACAGCGAAAACTACTACTGGCTTGCAGATAATAAAGTGGAGACATTAAACTGGCCCTCGAGTAGTCCTGATCTCAGTCCAGTTGAAAATTTATGGGGAATTTTGAAGAAAGAACTAGGAAAACGCCGCCAATGCACAAATTTATTTATTAATTTTCAAGCATTACAAGCAATAAACCCAAATAGCTCAATATTATACACATATAAAATACACACTTAAACAAAACAGTACAGAATTAAATTTTTCGATACATTAACTAATTGAGTTACTCTATTTTTAAAAACATTCAACGATGAATTAAATATATCTATATTATTGCAACTGATGGAATTGAACAATTTAAATAACCTATTAGTAGAAGTAATGCATCTGTAGTTGGTTGAATGTTGCTGTTCTTGCAATAAGTTGAGGTTCCTCGTTGTTCTAGTAGGAGCTCTCAGGTGGAAGCTTGAAAAGATGTCAGGTGCATAAGTTACTCCATTAAGTATTTTGTACAGCAAACAGAGATCGCATATATTTCGTCGGTATATTAGTGGCATGATATTCAGCGTCTTTCTTCCCGATTCATGTCACCATACGGAATGCCCAGTTTGAAAAGAGGGTATTTACTAAATTTACTTAGAACGTGCTCTAGCCTTTCACAAAAAGTAACTTGCTGAGGGGACCATATAGTGCTGGCGTATTCAAGATGACTTCTCACAAGTGAAAAGTATAGCAACTTGATAGCATGGATATTAGTAAATTCTTTTGTTTGACGTAGGATAAAGCCAAGCATACTTAGCGACTTGATGGTGATGATATTTATATGCTTCTCATATGACAGTCTGTGAATATTACACCTAGATCACGTATTTCTGATACCCTTTCAAGTGTAATGCCAATAAGATGGTAAGAAACAGTCTTAATTCTTTTGCGAGAGAAGATTATCGTCTTACATTTTGCAGTGTTTAGGCTTAAACAATTTTCCTTACACCAGCTTTCAATTGCGTCCAGATCTGATTGCAGCTCAACTGTGTTGACAGCGTTGTTGACTTTCAAAAACAACTTCATGTCGTCGGTAAAAAGCAGATATGACGAATATGACGAATATGACAATCTGAAGCCAATATCGTTCACGAAAAGTGAGAATAAGACAGGCCCAAGATGAGAACCTTGTGGCACACCGGAAGTAACAGATATTGCTTCAGAGGTACAGTGGAAAATCTTAACAAATTGTTTCCGACCAGAGAGACAAATGAACACTTTATCGAAAATTTGGCAATCTGTTACACCTCAGCAAACTTTAGAATTGTTTAATACAATGCACACAAGAATGAAAGCAGTGATTGCCGCAAAGGGCGATGCCACGCAATACTAGATTAAGATGGTACGAATTATTTTGTGCCAGTCTATAACAGTAACAATTTATTATTTCATACTTTAGTATACGTTAAGTCTCATTTAAATGTATGCTACAGAAATTTTGGTCATATTTATAAATGTCATGTACCTTTAACTAAAATAGATAATTTATTTCAGTACAAACAGCAAACAGCAAAGATGGCTATTTGCGATTTTTATCAACAGATGGCTATGAACGTCTTTGGCGAAGACTTGCAGAATGATATGCTGGCTGAGTAATATCACCAAGATCTCAGTTTGTAAGTGTGCGTGTTGCCGACCGGCGTAGCGTAGTGGTAACACATGTGCTCTGCGCTGCGAAGGTGTCGGGTTCGAATCTCGTTCAGGCATGGAAATTTTCTCAAATAAAATTGTCCTGGCTAATTGCCACAGCAGCAAAGGCCATTGTCGAGTAGTTTATAAAATGTTTTTATAAATTTTTATTTTTATCAAAATGTTTTGATAATTATTTAATAATTTTAAATCTACCATGTTAGCTGTTTTAAAATTCTGTTCTCGAAACATGTAGTGGTGTAAAAGTTTTCCATTTGGAAACGAGGTTTTCCATTCTCTGTTTGTCGTTTACTCATTTGCTTTCTCTGATAAATAGTCGTGTTGTCGAGAGTTGAATTGGGCAGTAACTCGCGTGGTTTTACAGTTTTCCCCGGTTGCGAGCACGCCTCACATATGTTGGATCATTAATTAAAACAAAAATTACGTTCTCGCTCATGTTTAATTTACTGCACTTACAAATATGGCAAATAAATCACCTGATGATTATTTGTCTTTATTTCACAAGGTTTGAAAGGATTACTCTTGTATCTGCCAATAATCATGTATCTAACAAAACATTTTTTTACTATTTATAAATATGACTGCAAAAATAGTTTGACAATTTCTTTTTGTTTTCTCCTTCTGAATACTGTTACAGATATTTGGCCACATTTAACCAAATCCCTCATCTTGCTTTCAAGTGTCAGATCTTTCTAGGTGTCCTATATGAAAGTTAAATCTACACTACTGGACAAAAAATCAGACATAAATGAAGTTAACATCTTGAAATTATGAAATTATTTTGCAACTGTCTAGTATTAATGCGGACTCCATTATTTTCGACGTTTGCCATTGCTGATAGTACGCATTACTATATATATTCTTTATTCCCCTAAACCTTGTGGCGTTCAGGGTGCTAACATTTACAAAAAAAACAAAAATAAAATAAAAGATAAAACAATCAATCCAAATATACATAACAATAACATCCAATACAATTTACATTTTACAATCTTCTTTTTTTTTCTCTCTTTTCTTTCTTCTTTCCGTTTCCCCTTCCTGTTATCCTTCGCCAATCTCCATCCTTCTTGCCTCTAATTCTCTCGCCCACCTCTCCCCCCATACTGTCATCTCTCTACACCTCATCGCGAGGTGCTCTATATCTTCCTCCTCCCCGCACATCCTGCACATCTTATCCTCCTGTCTCCTCCAATATCTATTTCCTCTCTCTTCATTCACCTTAGTCTCGCAATCCTCCTAACTCTCCCTCCTGACCTTCCTCTTTCTCCCCTCAAATATCTTGGTACCCCTATAGCTCTGACCTCCTTATATCTCCCTGCGCTCCTTGAATTGTCTATTCTGACTGTCCTTTCTTGCTCCCCCACTTCCTTATCCCTCCTCCACAACTCCTCAATCACGCTTATCCCATCTTTTCTTCTCCTTTCCACTTCTGTCGCATCCACTCCGCATCTCCAGTAATACTCTTTTCTCATCTCCCCCCATGCGTACCATCTTCCTTTCTGTTCCTCTCTGGCTCATTCTTCCCAGCATTCTCTCATTATTTTTTTGTCTATTTCTATTCTAACTTTCTCTTCGTACTTAACCGCCCTCCTTCCTGTACCCACTTTCATCTTATCCCTTTTCAGTTTCTCTCGTACAATGTACCCTGGTGTCGTTCTATCTACCCCTAAGATCCATCTTAAATACCTCTCCTGTACTCGTTCTACCTTCTCCCATTCCTTCCATCCCCAAATTTCCACTGCTGATAATATATGTATATAGTTCCATCACTCCTAGTTGGAGCATAGAGCTTCTTACAAATCGCTTCCATTGAACTCTGTTGGCTGAAATTCTTTTTACTTCGGACCACGTCTTATTTTCCGTTTTAATTTTGTCTCTGATACTTCTTCTCCAGGCAGATTTTGGGCGACCGACTTTAGGCTTCCTCGGTGGGTTCAAATCTAGCGCAATTCTTGCTAGATTGCTTGACCCTCTTCTTAGTACATGGCCAATCCAGTTCCACTTGCACCTCCTGATTTCTTTGTATATGAGAATTTGCTTGCAGCGAATTAACAGCTTTTGATTAGTGACCCTGTCCGTCCATCTTATTTTAAGGATCCTACGCATGCATTTGTTGACAAATACTTGCAGTTTGGTGATTATAGCCTGTGTAACCTTCTACGTTTCACATCCGTATAACATTATGGATTTACGTTGTATACAAATATACGTAGTTTTGTGTTCCTGGTAATATGGTGCGATCTCCAAACTGTGTTAAGCATGCCGAATGTTTGTCATACCTTTTGGATACGATCATTGCTGATAGTATTAGGATAGAATAGTACAATATTTAACTATTAATTGTTGAGTTAACGAGAAGTTTAGGATGAGGTAAAATTAACAAAATTCTTTGCTTCACAAATTATTTTATTTTCGCTAGACGTACATACATGGCAGAAATACCGGTGATGTAACAACAGCCCAGACTTTTTCACAAGTCAAAGAATTTACATACCTTGTTGCCATACCATCTATTACCACGAACGGTAATAGATCAAAGAAGAACATCACAAGTAGAATTGCTTAGACTAAGCTCGCTTTTAATAAGAAACGAAATCTATTCATCCCGAATAACATCGCAATAACACTGAGAAAGGTATGGAGCATAGCACCCTATGAGTGTGAAACGTGGACCATAGCAACTAAAAAAAAAGAAGATTGGAAGCCTTTGAGACCTGGTGTTATCGACACAAGCTAAAAGTGAAATGGGTTGACAAAGTCTCGAACAAAGAGGTGTTTCAAACAGCTGAAGCCAGAAGATTTCTGCTTCAAAATATAAATAAAAGACGAACTAGCCTGATGGAGTATATTTTGCGACTGAGGGTTTACTAAAAATAATCGTTGAAGGTATGATCGAAGGAACAAATCCTAAAGGAAGACCCTCCTTAAACTATATGAGTCAGTTAAAGGAGCAGTTTAACTATGAAAAATATCTAAAGAGAAAGGCAAAAGTAAGGGAAGAATTGAGAGCTATTGCCAACCAATCTTAGGATTGTGAACTTTAAGAGAGACGCATATTTCGGTTATGAAGATGACTAATCTTCAGTAGCTGAATAAAACAGAAATAATATATATACAGAATATGATCTCTACAAATTACATTTCCTAGAAACTAATTAAATTCTGTCAGCCATTCGCATATTGGGGGTGGCAACGAGCAACCATAGATTTAAGAAAACAAAGTCATTAAAATCAGTTCATTCATTGAGGCCCTCTATCAATACCTGTTACGTTTTTATTTTTTGGACAATAGAAAGGTTTTTTTTTTTCTATCTAGTTCTATCCCAGTTGGGAGGAAATTGATCAGGTATTCTATTTTGCTTACGAAACAATTACGCATAAAAAGGTGAAGGTTGCTCACAGAAAAACATTTTAAAACATCTACGAGTTCTGAAAAAAATAAAAAAAATTCATACTAACAAAATAAGACCAGATATGCAAAAAATATACTTATTTTGAATTTTTCATAATGCAACACACAATACTAACGGCAAAAACTATGATTTTAAAGACTATTAAACAAAATTAAGGGTGCGCACAACCGAACAGTTTCCTATACAAGACTAACAACCTGAAATAAAATTAGTAACAATCTATGCATCAAAATTTTCAGCGAATTTTTATCTACCCAATAGGATATTTTTAATTGTCAAAAGAACTGTCATGTAATTGTAAATAAACAGTTTGCGTTATATACGCCATCTTGTAAACCATTCGACGCATATTTGTATACCATGCGGCAAATTGTAGCTAAAGCTTCATTCTACAAATATGTTTGGAGATAATTTGTTCTATTGTGAAAATTACTTATAGTTATTGTACTTGGTAATCTACTTTTGCCGCCACCTTGAAAATGCCGAGGTTCTCAATATAGGTGCGGCGGATAAAATTTTTTCAATTTATGTAAAGAATACTTGTACTAAGTGGCATTTCATTATCATCAAGTATAATATTTTTCGACGAAGGCTCTAAAATATAAACAATCATGTCGAAAAAAATGTTAACGTATTATTTGAACATTTCTACCCAAAACTATATAAATATAAAAATTATTTGAAACCCACGAATATATTTAAAAAATTACAGAACATTGTTGTGTAATTCCTATTATTAAGTTATTTAGCAATAACATTTGTACAATAATTTTTTCTACAATCAAAAATATCCCATTAGATAGATAAAAATTCGGTGCAAAATTTGATGTATAGATTGTCACTAATTTTATTTCAGATTGTTAGTTTTGTATAAGAAACTTATAATCTCTGGGGGTTGTACGTAGCGTTAATTCATATTGAAATTTAATGCTACAAGCATCTTGATGATATATTCTCGTTGAATAAAATCTGCTTCTTCTTTTTCAGGCCAGGTAAATTTATTTGTTTCACATTTTTTCAGTTATTTTATTGTTATAATATCTTCAGGTGTGTTCGTTTGTGTTGCCCAACCTACACTGAACTACACCACAGCTTCCCCCACCAATGCTATCTTATATACTGTGACGTCAGCTGCTCTTGTCCTGGACAAGTCTGGTGCAACACAAACGAACAAACCTTTCGTCTAAAACTTTTGTTATTTGAACAATGAAATGTTTGATTGTGTTTTTCCTGCAAATTTCACGACAATTCCCATGCTCAGTTTTATTTCAGCTTAGCTCTCGCTATCAGTGGTTTGTTTTTGTTCAATGTGTTCTTGTTCATCTTGTATATTACTACTCTTGGAATTCAAATCTTCATCTGCGCTAGAGTGGGAACTAGGAACTGTAACCTCTGAAACAGACGAAATCTCCGAATCTGATTGGAGCACTTGTCTTCTAACACCACTGATAGAGGGTTGTAAACAAGTTCAGATATAATTCACAGCGATTGTACCTATTCAACTCCATTTTTCAGGAATTTTGAAAAATTTTATTTTTAATGATGAAAAAAAAAAATTAAGAATGTAAAGAAACACTAACCATGGGGACGGCATATTGATATGTTTCGTCAATTAAAATGACCTGTCAAGTTTTAAATAATAATTATAATGTAGAATATATTGATATTTTTTTAAAGGTATTGTGTAAAGCGTGTTCTACATTATACAATTCTCGTCAAATTTTCATACTTATTTCTTTGACTAGAACTTGTACTAGAAATAAATCAGTGAAATTGTACAGTGTAGAACACTTTATGTAGTCAAGGTCAACTTTATTCAAAACTAGATTTGGACAAACTTTTCTTTAAAATATTTTCAAGTTTAATAACAATACCAACATTAAAATTATGCTTGTAAATATTTTGTATTACCACGTGTTTAATAGTGTTTAGTTGCTCATTGGTTTGAATAGGTGAATATATAAATTGTGTTTTGTACGTAAATCAGTAATTTTACAAATCTAATAGCTAGGTTATAAACACTTGACAAGATAAAAATTATATATTTATGTTGGTACTTTAAATGAACTGAAACACGTGTAAGAATTTCATTCTCTACCAAAAATTTAAAATAAATTTTATTAAAACTTTGACAACTTCTAGTTCAAAGAAAAAAGTTTAGAAAATTGATGAATAAAGTATAATGTAGTAGGGATGGGAAAAAAACATCGATGTATCGATAACATCGATGTCTCTCCTGAAAACATCGATGTTTTTACCATCGATGTTCAGGTGGCGATAGTATCGATAAAACATCGATGTCTGCTACCGATGTCGATGTTTTGAACTTTGAAATTCAGAAACTACCGCTAGAGGCGCTGGATCTTAAAATTTTTATTTTTATTAAAATTAGTGCACAAAATATAAGCGCCATCTATTGTAATATAACAATACTAATAGTATTAGTTCTTATTCTTCTTAGCAGTTAGCAGAATAAGAAAAAAATAAGAAGAAATTTTTAATTTTTGTAAATAATGACAACGACGAACGAAACCAACACTTGTTGCTCTTTGAGTTTTGTTGTCGAGCCATTTTTTGTATAAGTGAACGAGGTAAATAAAGTGAAATTTAATAGAAATAATCTATTGTTACTTGCTAAAAATGCCGCCAAAAAGTATATATTGGCAGTATTTCAGTAAGAACGCCGACGGAACGGCAACGTGCCGTCATTTAAATGTCATTTAAAAAATATCGTTTGTCATATTTCATTTTGAATAGTGACATCTTAAATATTTTGTAAATATAATACTAACCTAAAATAATACAAACTGTAAAGCCCTTTTTACAATATAACCAAGTTTATAAAAGTCAGTAATACACTATAAAAATCACCAAAATAACCAGATTTAGTTTGTCCTTACAAAAGTGAACGGCTTATATAAGCTGTTCCAAACGGTTATAAGCAGCGGCGGGACATTTGAATGTGTCGGTTACACAATCTATTTAAAAATTTAATAAATGCTTTTTGTGTATTATATGTTACTTTTTTCGTATTTTATCTTTATATTATTAAATAAAACCTATATAATATAAAAAAATAGTTTTTTTTAATATTTAATAAAACATCGATATTTCCGATGTATCGATGTTATCCCTTCGATGTTTTTTCAACATCGATGTTTCAGCGCCGATGTTAACATCGATGTTCAACATCGATGTTTTGCCTTCGATTTACAACCCTATAATGTAGAACACGCTTAAGCCTACGAAACAGATAGCAAAATAAATATTTGTTCTGTGTAACATTTTAAAATAGCAACTGAACCGTATTGTATTCTAAGGTGACACAATATTAAAAAAATGTATATAATTGTTTATGTGAAAAGATAGTTAATCTATATATTTTTTCTTTTTTGACTTCTTGGTCAAATTCACGTCGTTTTACGATATAGTATTGGTGTAGGTACAGTATTATAAAATTATAACTTGAATTTCTAACAATTTAAACGACTTTAAAGTATATGGTGCGTTTCAGGAAATAAAAGTTGCGTCCCACGAGTTATCAAACATCCATTGTGTTTGGTATAGAAAGGATGTTTAATATTCGAAACACCCGGTATATATAAACGAGTTTATGATTGTGTGATAAAACTGAAATTATTTTGTCTGGAATATGTTTATTGTTTTATGTTTTGATCATATAAAATGTTCGAATAGAGAGTTATTTATGACTTTTGAATTACTATTTATTGGGATCGAATTGCTTTGATAAAATTATTTTATGATATATTTTATTATTTGATTCTGGTTAATGTTAATTATTTTATAAAATGAGCTATTTGCTGTTTTTTGCATTGTCTACATTTAATGATCAGCGGAAAAATTTAAATTTAATAGGCGTTTTCAAATTGCCATAACTGTCAGTGTGTGTTGTGTAAAATATATTGTTATTGTTGGTAATTGAAAAATAACCTTATGACCTAGTTACTCTTTTATATTACTACTGGAACAAAAATATCAAATCCTACAAGAACCTACAAACACAATATCGCTCAGAAAAAAAAAAAAATAGAAGAAGAGGACGGGACAAATAATACAGTGCGATTTTTGCATTTATACGATTATTTAGATGATGAAACGCACACAATCTACCCTCAGAGGTTGGAGCAATTCTACTAAAGGCAAACAAGCCATTCTGTACCGTGTTTCCTCTACTGATTAGGGGTAGTTTTATACAAGGTGTCTCAAAAGAAATTTTATATTTATTTAGCTTACTGCGTGAACGCAACGTATCCGAGGGGCGCGGGGGTTATGTCAATCGGTAGCCTGGCTCTTGGGAATTTAGTCGCTATGGAGCGTTTCTCGGGAGCAGACCGCGCGTTATGCGTGCGAGAGTTTTACAAAAACGGTGATTCGGCGACTGTAGCGCGTAGAAAATTCTGCAGTATTCGAGGTTTTCGCCACTTAAATGATGCGCCAAGCATTCCTCTCATTCGACATTGGGTTAAAAAGTTTAAAGAGACTGGTATAACGCTGGATAAATCAAAATCCGGGCGACCTAGGTCATCAAGAACGGTAGAAAACGTGGAGAATGTTAATCAGTCTGTTCGTGACGACCCGAACCTTTCAATTCGGAAGCGCGCAAGTGCTTTAAATGTGCATAGATCATCATTACATCGCATTATGCACAAAGACCTAAATCTGCACCCCTACAAAATTCAATTGGTGCAAGAATTAAAGCCCCAAGATGCCAGTCAGAGGCTTAATTTCGTAAATCAGGTGATTGAGCGATTTTCAACGTTTACCAACATTTTGTTTTCGGATGAAGCTCATTTTCATCTTAATGGCCACGTAAATAAGCACTAGAGCTACTGGAGTGCAACGATTCCGAAACGCAAACATCAGAAACCCCTACATTCGCTTAAAGTGACCGTATGGGCTGCGATGTCGGCGCGAGGAATTATCGGCCCTTACTTTTTTGAAGACGAAAGGGGGCGTGCAGTTACAGTGAATTCAGAGCGTTATGTGGAGATGTTAGACAACTTCTCGGTACCTGAACTGCAAAACTTTCCTGGCTATAACCAAAGAACATGGTTCTAACAGGACGGAGCAACTTCACACACGTCCAATATGTCTCTGCCACGTGTTCGTGAAATTTTCTCAGGCAAATTGATCTCCCGGAGAGGTGACATAAATTGGCCTCCACGCAGTCCAGATTTAACCCCTATGGACTTTTTCCTATGGGGTTATCTTAAATCTAAAGTTTACGCCAATAAACCGACTTCACTGGCGCATTTGAAAGAAAATATCCGTCACGAAATGGCAGCCATCCCTGAGTCCACCTGCCGAGACGTCATAAGTAATTTTACTGTTCGATTAAATGAGTGCCGAGAACGCGAGGGTCTACATTTAGACGATATTATTTTTAAGAAATAAATCCCCAAAAAGTGTATTTTAATAATTAATAAACATTTTTTCTATATACGGCTTACTTTTTTTTTAATCGATCCACTAAATATAAAATTGCTTTTGGGACACCTTGTATTACAATTTCTGTTTTAATTTCATCTTGAAGTTTCTTTATCTTCGTATTAGACCATGTTTGCGTCAGTCGCGCGAATTATTAATATTTATGTCGGAAGGTATATTACAACCCGTAGAACAGGCTGAATTTCGGATTGGTTATAGTACCAATGACCACCTTTTAGTCATAAAAATTATAGAAAAAGCTGTAGAGTACAATAGGCCATTAGTACTAACGTTTATAGACTTCGAAAAAGCGTTCGATTCGGTGGAAAAGTGAGCAGTCATAAAAACAATGCAACAAATCAGAATAGATTATCGGTATACTAGACTGATAGATAGAATTTATAGTAATGACACAGCTTACGTAAAATTCCATACGAAAACGAAGAAATTTGAAATAGAATGCGGTGTTCGACAAGGCGATTCGATTTCTCCTAAATTATTCAACGCAGCTCTGGAGTTGGCGTTTAAAAACTGTAACTGGGCGAATCGTGGTCTAGAGTGAGACTTAACCATCTTAGATTTGCGGACGATATTATTTTACTATCAGACAATGTAGCAGACATGGTGTACATGCTGGAAGAACTAAAAAGGGAAACTGAAAAAATTGGATTGAAGGTAAATATCTCTAAGACGCAATTGATGACGAACCTAGTATTGAGTAACCATCTATACCTCGGTGGCAAACAGGTAGAACAGGTAGTCAGCTACAAATATCTAGGGCATGACATTAGCATTGGCCGGGACAATCAAACCCCTGATTGAAACGCCGCATCGGTCTAGGTGGGCAGCTTTTGGCAAGTTGAGAGATGTTTTCACTAGCAACTTGCCAAATTACTTGAAGAAAAAAGTTTTCAACCAATGCGTACTACCTGTTCTAACATATGGATCGGAAACTCTGACATTAACAGCTAAGTCAGCTGAAAAATTTGCCCAAAGATCGATGAAGAGAGCAATACTAGGAATTAATCTAGCTGATTGAAAAACAAATCAGTGGATTCGAGAGTAAAAAAAAGTTGTGACGTCATTGAAAGAATTGTTCGTCTTAAATGGAACTGGGCTGGACATGTGGCTAGACTTGAAGATGACAGGTGGTCAAAGAAGATCCTAGATTGGAGACCTGGAAATACCAACAGAAGCAGAAGAAGACACCAACTAGGTGGACGGATAACATAAAGAAAGTTGCGGGGAATCGAAAATCAAAAGCACAAGATCGTTCCAAATGGAAAAAGCTTGGAGAGGCCTACGATCAGCGGTGGACAAGAAAGGCTGATTAATGATGATGTGGGAGGATTCTAAGTCCAACAATATTTTTAGTTTAGCCACCGAATAACATTCGAACCATCTGTGTCGTGTTAATTTTTGTACTCAGTTCCACCTGTACGCGACCGCCGCCTAAGTTACCTGCATTGTAGTAATTCAAGGATATATTTTATATACATTCGTCTCGTGTCTTAGTGTATTTTAGTCGCCCAGACATCATGTATTTTATATACCAGAACTTTTGTCAGCCAATTTCGCCAGTATTCGCCGGTGGATTTTCCAATCGCTTTTTTTATCATTCTGTGCTCTTTCATTCCCATACCATAGTAGAAAAGTTAATTTTCTGTAATATTTAGAACAAATTTGGTTCTATAAAATAAACTAAAAATGAATACATATTGTAAAAGCGTAATATGATATGGTTCAATGATGCTATAAATACCTGTATGATCAGGAGGATTCCCTAGAACGTATCGTTGAATGCAGGAATGCTGAAGCTCTCAAAGGTTTCATATCCTGCAAGTAACATTGGTGTATTTACAGACTTTGTTGAAAGTACGAACACCCGTAGTTTATCAAGCATGGACGGAACATTTGAAACATTCATTCAAAATATTAATTGTTATATAAATATTGTTTATTAATACATCATTGGCTTCATGGATAAAGCTGATGAGTTTAGTCCAATTTTTTTAATTAGGTAAGTTAAATATTAGAATATCGTGTAATCTTACAATGAAAAAATTGAAATTTCACAAAACTATAATTTTGGTAGCATAACGTACGCTTTTGTGAGATAAATATATTAGAGATGGGTCGTTCATGAACGAACCGGCTCACTGAGCCGGCTCACTACACTGACCGAATTGACACGGTTCACCAAATTGAAATGAGCCCGCTCACGGCTCACTGTATAGTTTCAAGTTTCAAGGATACGATTGGTCGGGCGATTGTGAGTAGTGACCGGAGTGATCCGGATCTGGATCGATGTCATGTTGAACTACGCGAGAACTCGGCTTGTAATGTATTATCATAAAGTGTATTTTGTCATCAACTTGTAGGGTAGTTTATTTGAAACTAACAGGCTTAGTCTGTATTTTCTTACAACCATACTATATAAAAATATTGCCCAAATCCCAGATGTCCGATTTATAAGGGCAATAAACATCGCCATAATCTTAACACATCTGGTTTAAAATACAGTAGATACATAAAGTGAATTGTTTGTTTCAAAAATGTAAGATAAGGGCCGGGGCTAAGCGACGTTCTACCTACGAGCGAACGACCGACAACTGACTAACCTGTGTCTCGAGATCATGTTTACAGTTCATATATTGCAAGAACCGGGTCTAAGCAAGAGCCGGCTCTAAGCGACGTTCTACCTACGACCGAACGACCGATCGACCTGTGTCTCGGGATCATGTTTACAGTTCATATATTGCAAGAACCGGCTCTAAGCAAGAGCCGGTTCTAAGCGACGTTCTACCTACAACCAAACGACCGAACGACCGACCAAACTGTGTCTCGGGATCATGTTTACAGTTCATATATTGCAAGAACCGGCTCTAAGCGACGTTCTACCTACGAATTAACGACCGACCTGTGTCTCGGAAACATGTTTACTTAACCGCATCACTGAGCCGGATCAATGAACCGGCTCAACAAACTGAATGACCTCCACTGATCCGGTTCCGCAAACTGAGCCGAAATTCCCATCTCTAATATATATATTTTTTAGAAGAATATCATGTATTCTAATATTTAACTTATACAGCTCAAAAAATTAAAATATTGAGTTACGTCATTCTTCATATGATGGGTCGAATTGTGAGATTTCGAAAAAATTTAGTACAACATCGCTATAACTATTATCGCTACCAACTTTTTTAAGACACTTCATTAATTTTAACTAACACTTTTAAGAGATCTTTCCAACTTTCTTTTATTTATATTTAATCTAAATAAATTTATCGTCGATTGATGTGGCCAATATTTTAATGTATGAAGTATAGGCCACATAGTTGTATTGCCATAAAATATAAGGTCTTGTGTGAATGCAAATGGAGACCATATTCAATAATTAATTTATATTTTACTTCATAATACCGTGTCGAGAATAAAATAAAAAAGTCATCGTCATTTCATTTTATAACAGAAAAATTAAAACTGTGGATCAGAAATAATGAGACTATTTTTATAGCTCCCAGGCGAAGCATATGGTTGTAATAACGCTTTCTCATTTAGATCTGCCTTTGGCATGTTGCCAAGGCAACTCGATGCCAAGGATCCACAGGACAACCTCGACTTCCTTGATGATACCAATCTAGTGCTACCGTACGTTTGTTCTTAGTATATTTTAACTTTTTATTTTATTTTTTTTTTTTTTAGCCCATCCAATTTCCATACCGCAAAGATTTTTTGGCCCAACACCATATCAAACGAAAATAGTTGGCAATTGACAGAACAAGTGCCTGTTAAAATAAAAATACAGTTACGGAAATGGAGATGGATTGGTCACACCCTTCGAGAACCAAGTGAAAACATCACCAAAGAAGCGTTAGATTAGAACCCACAAGGTAATTGCAGACAAGGAAGATCTAAATAAAAATTGCGTCACTCAATTATGAAAGAAATAGAAGAAGACTGCAAACCATGGGTGGAAATAAAGATATGAGCATTGAACAGGATCAGATGGAAATTTTTTATAGAGGTTTTATGCTCCATCTACGAGTGAAAGAGGAATCAATTTAGGTTCCTGGACTTCTTCAGGAACCTACCAGGTCTACAAGTATGAAATGCGGATTCTTTTTTAAATAAAACACATTAAACTCAAAAGAACAGTAAAAGTTTATTTATTCAAAGTATGCTCCATTAGAAGTTATAAATTTCTCCCATCTTTCAGGCAATTTGTGAATACCTCGCCAGTAGAACTCTTCCCCTTTCCCCGCAAACCATTCATCTAGCCATTCTTTCACATTTTCATATGAACAAAAGTGCGTGACCCATCGATGCGAACAAGTGGTAATCTGAAGGGGCCAAGTCTGGTGAGTAAGTGGCATATGGTAGCACTTCTCACTTGAGTGCCTCCAATGTGTTGCAAACTACTTTTGCCTTATGTGATGGAGCGTTATCGTGAAGAAAGATTACCTTGTGCTGTCTTCTTTTGTATTCTGGTCGTTTTAAGAGCAGCGAATGGTTCAATTCGATCAGTTGTTGTTGGTAGCGTTGAGTATCAACTCTTTCACCAGATTTTAACAATTCATAATAGACCACACCCTTTTAGTCCCACCAAGAACAAAGCATTGTATTTTTGCCAAAGCGATTCGGTCTTGCAATTGATGTGGATGGTGAGCCTGGGTTCACCCATGATTTTTTGCGTTTGGGATTTTCAAAATAAATCCATTTTCCATCACCAGTAATGATACGATACAAAAAAGACTTTCTTTTGTATCGTGCAAGCAAAATTTCACAAGTGTTTTTGCGTTTTTCCATCTGTCTCTCATTCAATGCTTGTGGAACCCATCTGCCGACTCTCTGGATCTTACCCATCTCTCGTGGGCGATTGGAAACAGCTTGTTGACTAACGCCTAACTGGTCTGCTAGTTGTTTTTGTGATTGACTATCGTCTTCCTGTAGCAATGTTTCCAATTTTGTATCTTCATATTTTTTTGGAGGTTTTCCATGTTCTTTGTCTGTAAGATCAAAGTCACCACTTTTGAAACGCCGAAACCATCGTTCACACGTATCTTGCGATGGAGCATAATCACCATAAGCTTCTCGAAGCAGTCGTTATAATTCAGCAGCAGTTTTTTTCAAATGAAAACAAAACAATAGTACTGTCCGCGAATGCTCTTTATTTGGCACAAAATTTTACATTTTTAACACAGTAAAACAAAACTGTATGATCACTTTTCAAATTATAACCTATACGCATTTGACACTTAATGATAACTTAACAACACGCCATATGTGTTGAAACTTTGAACTATACAATCAGTTTGCGCGGCAAGTTTGAAAAAAATCCGCATTTCATACTTGTAGACCTGGTAAACTGATTCCTGTTGTGGCAGTGGCTAATTCACTACGCCGTGCATCTTCAAAGTGCATAGCGAACCAAGGAAACATGCTTTTTGTACTCTGCAGATCAAGGAGTTAGAAACTGATCTACAGGCAGGAATGATGCTAAGTTCCTGCTAGAATTACGCCGTTATTTCATGCTTAATTCTGTATTTTAGTTACATTTTCGGAAGCTCAAATAGTCGGAGTTTTTTTTCGCTTTTTGATCTCATTCAAAAACATATTTTTCTTTACTAGACACGAGAATTCGATGACAAACATCACTCGCGTTGTTTAGTTATTATTTACTTATTACTGTGTCACAATAATAGCAAACTAAAAATGTAAATACAATTAAGTTATTCGCATTTCAATAATTGGTGCTTTCACGGCAAGTTACAACACTTGTGTCATAGTGTAGCTAATTTCATAGCTTTGGACATAACTTCGTTGCTTGATGCGGCCGTTATACAGCAATACAGGTAAGACATTCGATTTGGAGATCATAATTTTTATGAATTTAGCATACTGTGTTGATATTCAAATGTTCCGAAAGCTTCGTTAATTCTTGTATCAACATTTTCTTCAGTCTACTGTTTTTTATAACGCTTTTTCACTAAACAAAAATAAAATTGGCAGAAATCCATGGAAATTTTACCTATGTCGGTTCCCAACACATGTTTTATTCTTTTGTTTAGAGATTATGAACAAAAATTTTACATGTGGTCTAAGATATCTTCATAAAAATCCAAAAATTGGGAAAGTAGAGCTACGTACATAACCTTTGACACTACAGAGCTACTGAACACATTTTAATGTTGTTTTAAACAGTTAGTTTTTCTTAAAAATAAATCTTGTTTATTTATTTATTTATTTATTTATTTATTTTTTAAATAAAAAAGCAAGTAAAAATGGACATACACTTAAATAAACAACCTCAAATAAATAAAATAGATTAGTAATTTAACGTCCAATTTTGAATATAGGTAGAAATAGGAAATAATTTCACTCAGCTTTTTGGACAAGAAGCGTTTATTTTAACAAAACACAACGTTTCGCCAACAACATCGTTGGCTTCTCCACAAAATCAAAATTTTACTTAATTTAACGTATTAATATCATTAAAACATGTGTTAAACAGTTCGTTTTGGATTCACTAGGGTAATAGAGTTTTTGGGTCCGATATACAGTTTGGGGTACTCAGTTTCCGCAGGATCTTTGTGCGTACCATCGATTTTGGGGAGTGAGTACGTCGGACTGTGTGAAGATTTAATACTCTATATCTTTCTAGGTTTCCAACTGTTACTGTTCTGATTTTTCCGGTGTCTGTTCCGGTTTAAATTTTGTTTTTTAGTTTTTCTTGGAATTTTTATTTTTTGTATTTAAAATTGGATGTATGGATCCTTAAGGGTTTTGGGTTTTGGACTTGATATACCATTTGGGGTACCTTCTCTCATTACTTTGTGCGTATCATTGTTTTGAGGGATTGGTACGTTGAATTGTATGATTGCTCCGAAGCTCATTACTTCTTTTTGGTTCTTTTCACTGAGTTGTTGGTTGGGAAAATTTCATGATTTCGAGGGTTATCGACACATTATGTTGTACAGGGTGGGACACTGTCAACTCTGTTGATTTGTGCGTACCAAGTTGCCAGGGAGGATAGTGTCGCAGCCTGTCATATTGATGCGCTGATAAAATTTGATATCATTGTATTTATGAATAAGTTATTATTGGACAGTTGTATAGTTTATTTAGTCTCGTCTTGAATTGTTAAATTTAAAATTTAAAAGAATGTTTCTATTTTTGATCATTATATTACAATATTTAATTGTAATTTAAGTCCTGTTTTCCTATGATCTGTTTTCTTAAAATACACTTTATTGTCAATGAAATTCTGCAATTCACCATCCTTGGAGATGATTGGTGTACAGCCTGTTATAGCTACGTTTAACTAACATAGGTAAATTGTCTTTATTGATTGTATAAGATTGTTTTCTATTATGATGTTATTGTTATAGCACCTGAAGAAGCCAACAATGTTGTTGGCGAAACGTTGTGTTTTGTTAAAATAAACGCTTCTTGTCCAAAAAGCTGAGTGAAATTATTTCCTATTTCTATAAATAAAATAATAAACTTATGTATTAACCTTATTACAGAATGCACCAAATATGACACAATAAGAAAGACACACCAAATACCTTACACTTAACGACAATAACAAAAAAATCCTACATATACCTAATATATACCTAATTTATCAGAAATGAGAGTAATAAGCAATCTTCGCTTTTATTACTTAATTATATCCAACATGCCCCATGTTGTTGTCTTTCTCCTCCACGGCTTATTTTGATGTATTTTGTTTTGAATCACACGATATGCTATGCACACATAAAAAAGTTCTTCATTCGCTATACAGGAAATCATATGTACATTAGGCCTTAAAGACAATTCCTAAGAAATAATTTTAGTGTTCTGTAGTAAAGTTTGCTGTAAAACTAAGATACTCGTCCAGAACATCTCGAGTAAAACTGAGTATTATTAGCATCGTTTCATCTAAAACTTGCGTGTACGTCTATGGCATTATATAGAAACGTGCTATAGAGAAAACCGGAAGTGAACGGGAAATCAGAGTTCAATATGTGCTTGTAGCGATCACAGGCGTATGTCAGATTACCCAGGTCTATTCGACACGCGGGATAAAGTCAGTTCTCTTTTAATATAAAATGAAATACACGACTGTTCTTCAAGCGTGAACGAAAAAATAGAACCTGTGAATATATCAGGCGAGACGTGATGTCGATATTCTTAGGAAATATGCATTCTTTTTTTTCAAGAGGTGCAAGGGATGTGGACATATTATAAAAGGATATTTTTATAAAGGAGAATTATTAGGGTTTCTGTCAATATTTTAGAATAAGAACGTCTTTTCTAGAGTTCTATTCACATCAGAATCTAAAGGAAATTTTATATTTAAGGACATTATTACTCTAAACATAATTAAAGATCCACAGTATTTTATTATTTTGCTTGCAACCCGCAGTAGAATTTTTTTAATTCAATTGAGGATTTTGTATGACTATAGTACAGTAGAACCTCTTTAATCCGGACTACGGTAATACGGACTTTACGGTAATCGCAAAAAAAAAAAAACATAAAAATAGGGAATGTAAGGTTATAATAATGCCGAGACGTGGCTGGAACTGGATGAAGATGCCTTAAAGCAGCGTTTCTCAACCGGGGGTCGTGAAAGCTTCGTTGGGGGGCCGCGAAGTCATATAAAATCGAAGCATGAAATTATAATAGAAAAACGCTCAATTTTGCAAGATATATTCATAAATATATGACATTTATATTCATTAAAATATACCTACCTTTTAAACTTAAATAAAATAAATTATACTTATTTTGACAACTAATTTAAACTAATTTAAACGGTTCGCGTTGAAGGTACTTCAAGTACTTTCAAGGAGGTACGACTTGAACTTGCAATATTTTTTGTTATGCTCCGAGCTACTGTTAGCTAAAGAGTAAGGATACGAAAGTGTTCAAAATGGAAAGCATTAGCCCTCCAAATGAACCCGTATATAAAAAAATTAACCTGTATAAAATTCTCGAGAGATAACTCCATTATACTTCCAATAGTAATTTCCATCCCATTTATCGATAAAAGTCATCCTATTATCACCTCTGTCCTCCCATTTTACCATACAGCCCGTGTCTCCAACGCTATAGCTCTGAAATTTTAATAAATCCTCTATCAAAATGTATAACTATTTATATAAAGATACAAAGTAACAAACTATTTTAGACCATGTAGTACCAAGTAAGTCCCAAATTTAACGTTATACTTCATCTGCAATAATAAAAAATAGTGTATTGGGCCCGGTAGTTCAATTTCAACCACCTGTATACTATTGATAAAATATTAATATATGTGTTTATTCTCATAAAGAATTATTTTAAGCAATTCTGTTCCTTATTTATTAATTATTAATGACTATATTCCTTAATGAGCTTTATCAGGATTAGCCATCTTGATATGTAGTGATACGTGATTTTTGCAAGTGGCGTCTTCATTTTTTTCTGACGTTTTTAATTATTTTTAAGTGATAAAAGTGCAGAAAATACTTGAAATAGTGTGTTATAGTGTGGACTTTATTGTTTGGACTCCATGCAGATCAAAATTGGAGCGAATGGAAAGGTATTTGTAGAAATTTTTGTTAATTTTATAATGTAAGTCATTGTTATGTAGAATGTGCTTCTATGGACAATATAGAAACACATACATGCATACACTATCGGCTATAACTAGAGAAACAAAACTATTTTTTAAATCATTTTCATACATCCCGATTATTGACTAAATGAATATTGAATTATATTGGTATAGCAACAACAATTTATAAGGTAGAACCTGCTCTTAAAAATATTTGTTGTACTGGTACAATAAATAAAATAATTAACTTTCTGCTGCAGCAGACCATCTGCATATTTCTTTTGTAAGACTTAATAATAAAACAATTTTTTGTGGTAATTTTTTTTCCTTTGCCCTAGTTATATATATATATATATATATATTCGAAAGAAAGTTCTTGACGAAATTAATATGGGTATTAAATAAAATTCTTATGTCATACTCGTCATATATTTATTAAAACAATTTTTATCGAGACGCTTCGATTGGTAATCCAATCATCCTCAGTCCAATATTATTGTCAAATGTATAAAATCATGTATTTCCACATTAAAATGTTTGGAACGGACAGGAACGGTTAATCATAGTCTAGCCGAACGGTCTGTCCTATGTACATAGCAAATGTATTGGCAAAAATCGCGTCAAAATAATTTATTTTGCAAAAAATTCTTTGATACCCTACTCAGAATATAAAAAAAAAATTTTTTTTTTCGATAAGCACATATTTGTTTATATTTTTAGGGGGATATGTTTATTAGATGTTTTAGTATTTTTCCTATATGCAGGTCAAAGAGTTGTATAAGCATGCAAAATTTCAACTCTCTAGGTTTAGCTGTTTGGCTACAATTTTTACCGAACAGACAGACAGACAGACAGACAGACAGACAGACAGACAGACAGACAGACAGGCAGGCAGACGACAAAATGACGGTATAAGGGTTTTTTGGTCATTAACCTACAAAACCCTAAAAATGAAGCCTTTTATCAATATATTTCTTATTAATCTAATGAAGACTTGAATGCGAAGCAAATGCAGAAAAAATGCTGGGATATTTGGCAAATTATTTAAATTTTGTTTAAAAAAATGAAATGGAAGCTCTTAGTACTCAAAAATCGAATAAAATTGATTATCAAAAATCTATTGATTTTGATGTGATTATAGAACAAATAATCCTAGCCATCCAGTTTTATGTGGGCTTCTTATATTTATTAAATACCTACAAAGCCCTGAAATGTATGAATGAAAATTTCACACTTCACATCAATTTTTTAATGATAAAACTATATAGTCGTAGATAAAAAATTGTATTTTACTCGCATATAATGGCTATATATCACTCGGATGGTTAAAACACTCGCCTTCAGCTCAGGTGGTAAACTTTACCCTCGTGAAATATAGCTCCGATTATATGCTTGTTAAACAAACTAATATTATATATTTAAATCATCCGTTAGTGTAGAAAAACAACTATGACAAACACTTTTTTTCTTAAATTTTAGTTTAAAGTAATAATGTAATGAGACATCTAGTTGTTATGACAGTAGAATTTTAGATAGAAGTGAGCTTCTTCCAAAGAACTTTGTATGACACTTGAAATGTAAATGTGATGACATTCCTAGACATTGCACTCAACTTTACCGCTAGATGGCATGACACTAGATATCAATAAATTAAACAACAATGCTTTTCAAGTAAGAAGGAAACACTTTTACTATTTTACAACATTTTCATGGTAATTTTTGTAAAACTTCAACTTCCTGTACATTAAAAAGTGACAATTAGTAGGATAAAGATTCTATATATGAACATCCAGAATTAAGAAAATTTAAACTGTATACGACAAATATAAATTGAGTTGGAGTATGCTGTAATGGTGTTCGGAAAACGGTTGTTAAAATATAAGGCGGGTTTCGGAAACCAGTTAAAATTTGCGGAGATTTATTATAAATCTCTGGTATTTTTATTAATAAATTACCCTTAGTTATATTTTATTAGTAAATTATCTGTAGATATATTTATTTACCTTTCTCCTATGGCTGGATCCAGCATTTTTTATGGGGAGATTTAATAGATTGAACAGTATAATACATAATAACAACCACTTCTCACCATAAAATTTTGTTCCGTAAAATCTTCCATGGGAGTAGAAGAACCTCTTGGCTCAATAACTTGAGGCAGAGGTTCTAAGCCAATACTACAGAGCTATTCAGACGAGCGGTTGATAAAATTAAAATCATATTCATCATCGCTGACGTCCGTTGAGGGCAAAGCACACGACAAAGAAAAAGAAGAAGCACCATTAATGAGAACTGGAACTATTTGCTCAACATCATCGATGTATCGAAAATATCAAACAACAGGCACACAAAGAACAAAGACGTATGACAGATGTTACCCTGCGAGATAGAAGAACAAACGACTAACAATAAGTCACAGATGTTTTGGGAAGTATTTGTCAGCTCAAATGGAATTAGGTAGATCATATATGTAGGGCCAGCGATAGACGATGGACCCAAAATTGTTGCAGTGGACACAATGATCACATAAGCGTCCATTCGGAAGGCCACAAACAAGATATATGAAAGTTATTGAAATGCATGCAGGACACAATTGGATGATATAAGCCGTCAATAAAGTAGAAATAAAGACATTAGGGTAGACTTTCATCCGACTATGGATGACATAGTTGATGAGATGAACTACTTGTTCAAGATCGTCGATGTATTGAAAACATTCAGTAAAATGACACAAATTATAGAGATACATCATAAAGTGACGCAAAAATCTATACCAAATTAGGTTGAAAATATCCAGGACCACTAATATTGTAAAGAGGTGGAAGAAAAACATGGTAGTTTCTTTAACTAATAACTAAAAACCGAATAACAATTTATTTCGTGTCTGTCTTTACATCGTAAGTATATTCAATTTGACTGATGTTGCAGCGTTGAGGTCTTGCTGTGTTACTTGTAGGTCCTACCTCGCAACGTCCTCGGGACCGGTCTAACCATACCCGCATCCGCGTTGAAAGAATACGGGTAGTAGCCCCGTCATCCGCACTCGCATTTCGTGTATGTAATTTGCACAGCTGGATCGGTACTTGTATAGCGCAGGTCACTCTGGTAGCGTGGTTACAATCTCCTACTCTATCACTTTAGATCATTTTATATCTGTGAACAGTTCTACTTCTATGTTTTTGAAACATCACTCGTTTAAGCCATTGTTTGGTACCAATATAACATAAAAGAATAATCTTTATTAGAACGTTTAGAATTAGTTCAATTTACAACAGTTGACATACAAAAACCAAATTGCACATTCTATATTACATAATTCGTAACATCAGCAACCTTGATGTACGTAGCCTCTAACCATGGCCTTGTGACAATATAAAGAATATACATCCAACTTTAAATCAGGACGAAGGTAAAAAAAAGCAGAAAAAGTAATTTATGTTATGAAGGATTGCGATAAGTATCGAATCTTGTCGAATCGCGTCTACATCATGCTGGGAAAAGTTGAAGGAATAAAAGCCGCAGAAGAAGAATAATCTAGTTCGCTAATGTGAGAAAATGATACGGAATTTGCCATTAAACTATACCGTATTGCTGCGAAGTAGGCATTACAGTGATGATAATCAACATCAGAAATATATGGGCCGAAAGATGTAGAAGTACAAAATATTAAGACGGGAATACAGTATTTAAGAAGCCTTGAATTTTACCTAAATCTTCTGTCAATCGTTCTTATAATGAAGAGTACCATTAATTTTGGACTCAGGACATGTATAATATGAATTTGTAAGGTTGTACGCCGCTCTTAGGCTAAATTAGAGCACAAGAAATAATACTGGACGAAAATTAGGATTATATAAATAATAAATTCTATTTTTCAGGCAAATTTTATTTGCTAACTCTTGTATAAATGTTAAATTAAATGTAATGAACATTTCAATAAATCTTACAAAATTAATTCAAAGTAACTAATCTCTTTTACGTTGGCTAAGATGACATTCCAGTGTTACTGCCTCTGTAGGGGTAGAGACAAGTAAACCACCGTACCCCGACACCAGATATCAATAAATTAAACAACAATACGCGTGCGGTTTGAGAAGATGTATAGCTAGTGGTCTGAGAACGGGCTCCTGCACCCAACACAATGGTTCAGATACAACAAACACTGGGCCCTCCAACCAGTGGATTTTTAAAGCTCTGTTTAATAGAATTTAAGACAGGGTTAGGGTGGAAATTATAAAGAAAGAACTATAAAATAATTATTAAATGTTTCAAAATGAAATTATTTAATTTAAAACTTTCTGTCACTCTCTACTTTTAGTTGGGTTGACTTTTGAAACTTCTTCAAAGACAAATCTTGTATGGGGATCAAATCTTATGTGAGATCTTATACAGCAATATTATTTATATTTTTGAAATTATTTTGCAACGGTCGAGTATTAATGCGAAAACCATTATCTTGGACGTTTTTCATTGCTGTTAGTACTAGGCTAGATTAGTACAATATCATATTGAATATTAGTATCAAATTGATATAAGGTAATGCTGGAACAACTGAGCTATTCAGAGCAGCAGTAAGTAATATTATTTGGAGGAAAATAATAGCTAATTAAGTACAAGATACTTGGCAAGCCGATGTAACTAGTATATTTTCTGCTGAAGCTTTCTGTCTAAAGGCAGTATAAGAAGTAAAAGATAAAAGATCTTCGTACATACATCATACATTGTGACCCACTAAGTGTAATATAATCAGTTCAAAAATCGCGTACCACCAATCCTATGGTCACGAAGATTCAAGAACCCATCCATTAAGCCATTAGTCTGGGCAAGAACATCATTCTCATGTGGGTACCTTCGCACATCGGAATAGAAGGGAACGAAGAAGCTGACCAGCAAGTAAAAGAAGCCGTAAACGGGGAACTAGAGAATATACCTACAGCAAGCTACGATTCGAAGAACTACACCCGAAGAAAAATGGAAAACACACAGAATAAAAGGTATTGTAAAACAATGGAACTCTCGTAGAAATAGAAGGGAACAAGTCATCTTGACAAGGTTGAGACTTGGTCATACAATGTACACCCATAAACACATCTTTGAAAGAGCCGACCCATCACTATGCAGTATATGTAAAACACGACTAACCGTGGAACACATCCTCCTAGAGTGTGACCAGTGCCAAAGTCAAAGAAACTCTAACTGCCTGCCAAATACAATCAAGGACCTGCTAGCTAACAACACGAACACAGAATCTCGGGTTATTCAATTCTTGAAGGGCATAAACATTGCATCGAAAATATGACTACCCAATTTAAATTTAATCTAAATACTAACTACCACATTACTAAAACTTATGTACACTCAAAACTATACGTAATATAATATGTAATATTAATATATGTACCCTAAGTATAGTCGGATTGCTGATAGGTGACTGTTACATGTATGTATCAAGTAGTGTATTGATATAATAATCTAGTTACCATTTTTCAGCGATTTTAAAAATGTTTTTTGTTATTTGTCTTAGCTGTCAGTGTCTGTTAATAATATTAATTAATAGACCTTGCGGCCAATTATTAAATTCACAAACTTTAATTTTAAATCTGCTGGAATATTTTAATTCCGAAAAAGAGAACAATGGGCCACTTAATTCTCTATCTTGTGTCCATCAAAGAGTACAGCTGCCTTAAAGATTTCGGAATCAACAATTTTTAGAATTATATAATGTAATAAATTTGAACTTCCCACTTACAGAATCAAGAGAAAACGAAGGAAATTAAAATCTGAACCAGTTTATTTTATTGATACATTGGCACAAACGTATGGTCATGAAGTATTAAGATTACCTCCTTTTCACTGCCAGTTTAACAACATTGAACTAATTTGGGGTATAACAAAAAATTATTATGATAGATATATTGGTCAAAACGGATATAGTGATAACGAAGTTTTGAAAATGTGGCAAGTAGCCTGTGATGAAATTAGTTGTGAAACTTAAGCAAAATATGTTAAAAAAAATCGAAAATTTAATAAATGAATGGTGGGAAGGGGAAAGGATTGTTGATGATATTAATCCAATAATAGTAAATACAAGAAATGACAGCGATAGTTCAAATGACGACGATATCATGCATTACAGTGACTAAATTTTAAATAAAAATAAACATTTAAATACAACTTGTAGCAATATCTTATATGAATAAATATGTTTTTACTTAATATTTTATTACTTTGTACTTAGGGGAAACAAAAATTTAATTTAATTAAACAACAAATTATAATCCAAAATTTACGTACGAGTATAAGTTTTTCCTTATTTATAATTATTACCTTAAAATTAATAATTTTGTTTGTTTGAGTACTGCTGTGAATTTATTTTCGTTGTCTAATTAGTAAAGACATCTCCGAATCATGTCGTTTCTTTCTAATGTTTTGTTTTTTATTAAAATAATTTGGAAGGTTAGTTGTCAACTTGCGTCACTATACGTTACTATGGGTATGCAAATAATTATAATGATATATACAGAGAAAGCATATAGTATTGTGTATCGATACTTGTAGCAACGAACAGTCACTTATCAGCAATCCGACTATATCTGAGCCAATAGCCTGAGAAGCTGAGGCAACCATTAATTAGCTTAAATAAAAAAAGTACAAGAAGATTGTTCATTGAAAGATAAAATTACTAAATATACTTTTCTTTTACTAAACTCTTTTTCTTCTACACCATCTTTTTACCATCATCAGGACTATTCTGTCTTTACCATGTTACTATCAAAATTTCTTCAGCAATGAAATTATTTTAGGATTAAAGCTTCTTTTGCCCAAAATATTTTTACGAGTGATAGGTTGTAGCTCATACTTCTATCCACTCATTATATGGCTCACATTTTCCATGTTTTGATAAACACCCTTTTAGCTTCTCTAGACGTGTCCTGATTTCTTACTAATAGTCTTACACAGCGGTTCTTCAACTGGGGTCCACGAAACAAATTGACATCCCCCAACTTTTCGCTTTTATTCAAATAACTCATTTAATAAAAATACTACATGGTCAAGACTTTTTGTATTTGTTGTTATCTAACTAGTTATTTACATAACTAAACAATACTAAGTAAAAATTTTATTATTTTTATTCAACTTATTGCAAATTATTTAGAGAAAATATATTATAATAAGATCTATTTTGACCAATATTTGGCCAAGAAATGTTTGTATGAGTTTAACGTATTATAATTTGTAACTTTTTTAATTCTTTTTACTATTATTTTTATTCATTTTATGTTTTTTATTCTATATGCTAATAAAAACGTTCATCTCTATAAATGCGTAAGACCATTTATTAAAATAACCAGGGATACATTTTTACCAATATTTATTATAACGAAGTGCCTATGAGATTATTGAGCCAGAAATTAAGTCTCAAGAACGACGTAAAATGCCTAGGGTTGAAATGGGGTTCGCAAAAAAAAAAACTTGATCAAGGGGGGGTCCTCGGACTACATAAGTTTAAGAACCCCTGGTCTAACACATTGTTTCTTAACCGCCGATCCGTAAGGCTATTTGGCTCGTGAAGAAATCAATCTAAAAAAAGCTCTTTTATTTTATTTAGTTGATTATTATTATAAACCTACTCAATAACTAGCTCAAGCCCGTGAGCCCCCCCCCCCCCGGGTGCGCGTCTTTAGCATAATACTCACATACAGTTCAATTAATGAAAATAAGTACTTTTATATTGCGAAATTGAGAATAATATTGCACTTTACATGGGTCCGCGTAAAAATATCTTACTTTTTCCTAAACTAAAACAATCTAAAATCTTTTGTAAGCATTGGCTTCCTGCAGAATTTTCCTCTATTTCCACCTTGATTACGGCCATGAAGGCGATTTGCCTTCACGTAATATAATGTATATACATTCAATGGTGTTTTCGTTAAAAAAATAAAAACAACTATTACAATTTGCTGCAAACAGGATCATACCTGTTATATTATTATTCGCATATGCAGTTGTTTATTAATTTACAAATTTTGTACCAGTATTCTTTGTTCTTAACTTATTTCATATTGACTTCGTGCTAATGACTGAACGACGAGTAGATACCCTTAACCAGTAAATAAATCTACGTGAGATGTGTGTTCTTGAAATAAATGTTCAGAACAAACTAGGGAGTGAATGGGGAAAAGAATATCGTATGGGGAAACTGCAAATTTATGGGCAAAGTCAATCAAGGCTTGGCTTTTGTTATAAAGAGGGCTAAGGAATTATAATGGGCTGTTAAATGGTAACCGCCTATTTATTACACTACTTACCATTTGTTATCAGTGTGGTTACATTTTTTTTAGCCTGAAAAACCATTAAAAATAAAAATACACTGAACAATATGGTTTAAAATACATCGAAATGCCACACCCAAACATGACAAAATACAGAAGGATTCTAATGGATGCTGATCTGCAGCTATGAGAATTATTATATATAGTAAGCCTGGTTCCGAAATATTGACCATTAAAAAATGAAACCGACAACAACTCAATGTTATTGAAAACACAATACCAAACCAAACTTTATTGCCGAAGTTTTTAACAATTTTTTCGTTGATAAAATTGTTGAACTCACTAACGCCAATAAAAATAATATCTCACCTTCAAATTCAAAGAAGTACAACAATTCTATGTTCTTGTTACCAACCGATGTATATGAAGTGAAAGAAGCTATTAAACTCGTTAGCACCAAATATACTGCTGGATTTGACGATATACCAAGTAAACTGCAAGCATCTTGTTCAGAATTAATAGCGCAATCTTTGACATTCTTGATTAATAAAAGTTTCTCTGAAGGGGATTTCCCCTCAGCGTTAAAAATTTCTAAAATCATCCCAGTATTCAAAAGCGGAAGTAAAACTGATATGAATAATTATAGACCCATTGCAATTCAATCTTGTTTCTCAAAGATATTTGAATTAGTATTTCTTCGTAGACTCTTATCCTTTATCAGCAAATATTCAATCCTCACTCCTTTTCAACATGGTTTTGTTAAATCTAAATCGACCACAACAGCCATTTTTTCATTTCTCAGTTCTATACACAAGAACTTAGAGGCAAAATCACATTGTTTAGGCTTGTTTTACGATTTTTCTAAAGCCTTTGATTTAGTTAATCACTCCATTATGGCAAACAAATTAAATGATATTGGTATCGTGGGTCCACCGCAATCGTGGGTCTTGTCATTTTTGTCTAACAGAGAACAAGTTGTTTCCATTAGCCAAAACAATAATAATTTCAGATCCCACAAGCGACAGTGTAACACTGGAGTGCCACAAGGTTCTATTCTTGGCCCAGTTTTATTTCTCTTATACATAAATGATTTGCCTACATTATTTCCAAATAATGCTATTTGTCTATATGCGGATGATACTTCACACTTGCTTCATAATTCAGATGCAACTTTACTAGCTTTCGATGGTAAAAGTAACTTGGAAACAATGAGTCAATGGTGCTACGAAAATAAACTCATTTTAAATACAAAAAAAAGTCATGCTCTGCTTTTTCATGGACACAAAAATGAACCAATTACCAGCCCATATATCCACTTACAAGGACAAAAAAGTATTCAGTGTTCCCAGTCAACAAAATTTTTAGGTATAATGATAAGTGATAATCTGAGTTGGCAAAATCACGTTAGATATATGCTACCTAAACTTAGCAAATCTTGTTTTATATTAAAAAAACTTAAAGATATGGTTTCTTCCGATATACTTAGAACTGCTTACTTCGGAACTTTTCACGCAACAATGAGCTATGGCATTTTGTGTTGGGGAAGTTCCTCTGAATCCTCAAAGGTTTTTGTACTTCAGAAACGTGCTATACGCATAATAGCTGGTGCCCCCTTTAGATCATCTTGCAGATCCCTTTTTCCTGTTTTGTCCATATTAACTCTTCCATCTGTTTATATATTAGAAGCCGTAATGTTTGTTAAAAATAATCCGCACCTTTTCGCTACCAATTCCGACTTTCATTCTTATAATACCCGCAGTAAAAACTCAATTGTATGTCCCTCTCATAGCTCTGCACTGTACAGTAAAAGTCCTCACTACATGGCTTTAACATTATTTAACTGTGTACCACCTGCATTAAAGTCTATAACGTCCAGTAGAGCATTTAAATTTAAATTTAGAAATTTTTTACATTCAAACTGTTTTTATAGCATACAGGAATATTTACACCATAAGGGCTAATACTAAATTATGTAATCTCCTAACTGTATTATATGTTAAATTTATTTGTATTGTTTAACTCATGTGGTTTCAATTTTATATTATATGTGTCATCTTGACTAAACCACAACATTTCTGTAATGTGTTATTGGTTGAATAAATTTATTATTATTATTATTATTATAACTTTTCGTCTCTACAAAGTAGATGACCAATGAAGAAACAGGATGAATGACATATTCAAGCAGTGTACTTTAAACCAAAATCACAGAGAAGATTGCGATTATATTACTATTGTATTCGCGGTCTCTCGCTAAATCTCTTAAAAAGCTATCTAAAAGAAAGAACTCAAATAGTAAAAATTAATAATATAACCAGTGAACAAAAAATTGTTACTTGTGGAGTACCTCAAGGAACTGCCCTAGGTCCACTTCTCTTTGTGATATTTATTAATGATATGCTGCAAAAATGTCCTAATTCTACATTGATTTCTTATGCGATGACACAGTGCTTTATGTTTCTGGATCTACATGGGAAGATGTAGTTGCAAAAACATCTAATGAACTATCTACACTTAAATATTGGTTCGATAATAACACATTGACTCTAAATTTTAATAAGACTAAATACGTAACATTTACTTCATACGCTTCTGGCATTCCAGATATCAAAAAAATTATACCACGAAGTGCATTGCAATAAGGATCACTGCAACTGTACAAGTAATGTTGTGAGAACGGACGCAATAAAATATCTAGGCATTTATGTTGACACGCATTTAAGATGGGATGTTCATGCGTTCAATCTTCAAAATAAACTTATATAAAAGAAAATTTATATTAAAAATCTTATATTTTGGCTTCATACAATCTGTCCTAAACTGCGGTATATTAGTTTGGGGAGGGGCTTTGGACTGTCATCTTAAAAAGCTCGATATAATACAAAAATTACTTCTCAAAATAATTTATGAAAAGGACTTTAGGTACCCCAGTCATAGATTGTTTACTGAGACTAAAGTCTTTGATTTAAAACAACTTTATTTTTTGGCAGTTACCAAGTATATGTTCAAATATAAAAAAAATAATTTATTGCGTTTCCTGAATCATACATATTCAACAAGAATTAAATCTCAGAATCTCAGTTACTCATTTGATTCAAGAAAAGTCATTGGTCAAACCTATTTTTTGCACCACATTCCTTTAATATACAATTTGTTAACAAAGTACACGAATTTTGAAAGTATTGTCATTCTTAGCTACCATGCATATATCAAGACTATCAAAAAAATTATTTACTCAGTCGACAGACAAATAATTTCTCTTACATTTCATCATACACAAAACCAGATTTACTTTGAATATATATATATATATATTTAGGAAGCAGCTTCTCTTGTATGCAACACTGATTGAACACTACACTATATTCCGCGTCTATTAACTTTTTTGACACTTTTTCCAATTTTCGTATCGTCCTTTTTTGGGGATCACTAAGGTGATTAATAAAAAAGCCTATATTTTGAGACATATTTATTTATTATTGCAAATTTATTATTAAAAACCGCACAATTAATTTTGAAAAATAATTTAAACCCCAAGAAGACTGCCCTGAAGGAGACCAACGTAATCTACAAATTTTCATGCAAACACGAGGACTGTGAGCCACGTAATGTAGCCTATATTGGATTAACCACAACAACCCTGTCAAGACGACTCACGATGCATCTACAAACCGGAGCCATTAAAAAACATTTCTTACTCGAACATGACATGCATTTAACCCGACAAGAATTAGTTAATCAAACAACCATACTGAAGAAATCCCCAGATTACCATCGGCTACAAATCCTAGAGGCACTCATCATTAAGAAAAACCAGCCCGAAATAAACCTTCAATCCACAGGATTAGCCCGGACCCTCTACCTGCATGGCAACCATTCATGATTTTCCCCAATTACCTCATTTACTCATTTACCGTTACAAATTGTATATAAATAACATTGTCAATTGTTTTTATTTAGTTTAGCTTGATAATGATTGTAAGAACAATCGAAACGTTGCAATAATAAATAAATATGTCTCAAAATATAGGCTTTTTTATTAATCACCTTAGTGATCCCCAAAAAAGGACGATACGAAAATTGGAAAAAGTGTCAAAAAAGTTAATAGACGCGGAATATAGTGTAGTGTTCAATCAGTGTTGCATATATATATATATATATATATATATATATATATATATATATATATTCAAAGTAAATCTGGTTTTATGTATGATAAAATGTAAGAGAAATTATTTGTATATATATATATATATATATATATATATATATATATATATATATACATATATATACATATATGTTTAAGATTATTATAATGTATCAATATATGTTAGTGAAAAAAAAAATTTTTTGTACATATAATTTTGTATATTATACATGTTATATTACCTTGGCATCACGACAAGCCTAGCTTAGTAATGCCAGCGTAATAAAATAAAACTGTACTACTATATTTTAGAATTTAAATTTAAGTACATTTATTTACGGTCGATAATTATATATTTTTTAACTGTAATTAATATGGTAAATAAATGAAGTATTATTATTATTATTATTATATTGAATAGAAAATATCATGAAGTTAAAAAGGACAGATAGTAACAAAGATTTTGGAAAGAAGACTGAACAAAAACCTGTAGAAAAAACTCGCAAAAGATAGGGAAATCAGCTGGCAGAAAATGGGTAATTATTGGTGTGCAAGTTACCTGGAAATACATGTTGCTTAAGAGATCAAGATGAAGGAATTGTGCGAGTAAATTCAAATGCCAATCCTGAGTGTCGATGCCAAAGAAGAGAGAGAAAGAGAGAAAGAGAAAACGAGATAAGGAAAAAAATAGGGAAAACATCAGCTACGTTTCTCAACGGAATATCGACGGACCCATAGGCGTTAGCGTATTGTATCGAAGTAGCCTGTGAGCCAAAAGTGCAATACTGGAATTTGGTCTCAAAAATAAATACAAAAAATAAATTACTCTTTATAAAGGGTCACAGTAAACTAAAAATTATATACCTATTGAATCAATGATTATTTATTTATTAATTCCACGCCAATTCTTTATCAAAATAAGTATAGCTACAAAATAAAACTAATATTTCTTCGCACTACAAGTTTGTATGCACTTAGGCGTCACTGAAAAAGTCTATTGTAAAAACAAAAATACGCTAAAAATTTTATTTTTTATTGCATTTTCTAAACAAATTTTTCCGGTGGAGAGTTCTCGGATCACCCTTTCCTCCGAAAGGTATGTAATACATGGATGGAGGGGTATATATTACTTAATTTTCTACATAGTCATCATTTGTTCTACAGTTGTCCTACTTTGTGACGAGTTTTTGGAAAGGTTTGTCGTGAAAATCAGTCAGTTTATCATTGTTGTTTTTACTTCGTCATTATTTTTCCAGTCGTCTACCACCCAGAAAGTCTTTGGGATAGGCAATAAATGACAATCACTTATGCTCAAGTTAAGGACTGTATGATAGATGCGGGAAAATGTTCCAGTGAAATTCGGTCAAATGTATTTATTATATATAAGTGGATGCATTAATGCATCTCTGGATAGAGATCCGCCAACTTCAAAAGATATTACGGGGGTTTGTGATGCCAAAAAGATAAGAAACACTGATCTAACTAGATAAGTTAAGGATTATAATCCCACAAACACGTGAAACTGAAACCTGGGAGGTTATCTAAAAGATTTATCGAGATTTGGACAATATCAGTGAAAGAAACTATATTAAGGTAATGGAAAGAAAAGCAGACAATTTCTAAATAATAGAAGAAATTACAGTAAGAAAAAAGCAATTACAATAACTCAAAATATTTTTATTAATCTTAAATGGAACCTAAATATTGGGAATATTTTTATAATTAATAGATTATTCATTTGTTGTTAAACATTTGGGAACCACTGTATCTAAAATGTGTTATACAGTGCAGCTTGGTCCTTCGAGACAAACTTCCATAGAACCAGCAAAAGTTGTGCTCTAACCACCAAGTTATTTATGGTCAAGAATGACACCACAATATGCTTAATTCTAGAAACTGGTGATGGTCGAAATGTCTAACCCCTTACCTTTAACCCCGCGGCACTCTACAGCCAGTTTCTAAACGTAGAACACAGGGGCGCAACAAAGAAATAGAATTAGGGGTATTTACGATAAAATCAATGAAAATAACTGTCAGACTTCGAACTAAAATTTTTACATAGATCATATTCAAATGACCGATAACTGACCGGCGAAGCGTAGTGGTAACATATATGCCCTGAGTTGCTGAGGTCTTGGGTTCAAATCCTGTTCAGGCATGGAATTTTCATTATGAAAAATTATAATTGTCCTGGCTAATTGTTTTAGTAGCAAAGGTAATAAACGTGAATTTAAAAAATCAGCTGTGTCCACCACAGGACCGACCACCATCACAAAGTACTTTTTTAATTTATGCTGCTTTATTAAAAAATGTCTCAAATAAAAGTTGTAAGTTATTTTATTTTACTTTTATAGCAACTTTTGTTAAATAATTTTTTTTTTTTTTTTTGAAATATTTCTCTGTTGTTAAATATTCGCAAACATCTTAAAACCGACACGAGTAAACTCCCATTTTTAGTTAACCGATTTTTACCAAACGTTGATAAACTCGTGCCATTGATGTCAAAAGCTTAAATATGAAGTTTCATAAAAATCCATTTAGCCAAATTTGCTCTGCACGTGTACAGAGACCGATGGACAGACAGACAGACAGACAGACAGACAGACATCATGCTAAAAATAGTCAAAACGTTATGTAATGACCTCAATTCGTGGAAATCCATCGAAATCTGGAAATGTCAAAATCGGTATGATCACAATACCTCCCTTATACATGTTGGCGGTCGGTAAAAAATGAATGACAGATATATATTTTGTATGAAAAACTATCTTAGATCAAACAGTAATAACTACATAATTAAAACAGTTACAGTTAGAAAATAATTAACATTTAAATGAATAATAAATAATAAACTAGTAGTGACAACTAAATAGGGCGAGTTACCCATCAATATCTGGGTTCTCTGGTACCGCCAAGGAAACACCTCAGAAGGCATCAGGTTATTATATGGCCATTGTCTACAATGGCGCAGCACAATGACAAACCGGGGAAGATGCCATATCCCATTTAAAGTGTAGGTCAATATATTTTCCATTACAATCTGTTCTAAATATGTCTTGGCAGGTCAAAGCCATGGGATAGGTAACTTTTCTGTTATTTCTCGAATTATGTTTAATTATTGATAAATTGATCAGCTTCAATAATAAAATAACTTGAATATGCACTGTATTTTTACTTCCCATCTGTATTGCATCTTTCTTTGTACATCTTTGCTTTAGAATTCTATACAATTTCTTTTTTGGATACCTTATTATCTTCTCAAAAAAAAAAAAGATGTAGAAGAAAAAGAAGAATTTGAATACTGAATTCTAACACAAATCATATGTAATAGAGAAACAAACAATTATATTGGACAAGACATGTAAGGAAAATGATGAAAACAGAATGGTAAGGAGATTCTGGAAAAAAGTAAATAACTGTCTTTGGGAAGACCTGAAAAAATATCATTTTTGTTGGCTCGTTGGCCTCATGCAAAAATTTCCTCCATTTCGACGTTGATTGGACAAAGTTCCATTAGTTATTTTTAGTGCTTTGATGTCCTGTTCGAAAACGTCCAACCATTTTAGTTAGGGTCATCCTATTCTTCTCTTTTCGAATGATTTTGCGTTCAACACTTTCTATATTGAACTGTCGTCAGTCATACATTTTATACGCCATTATTCTCTCGTGCCGTAGTCTTTTTTTTCTTTCACTTTCACTGTTCTTCCTCTCATCACCGTTTGATAGATTTTTATTTTGTTCGATTGTCTTCCTGTATAGATGCGTAAACCTTTATTATATGAGGGTTGCCTCTTTTAATTCGGTATTGCGCTAAACTAGTGCTGCCATCTGGCAATTGACATTAAAAGTGACATTTTTGACGGTATACGTACTCAGAACGTTTTGGCGTACGAGCGCTATTTGTGTTGTTTACAGTAACTTGAAAAAATCATCTGGGCTAAAAATTGAATTAAATCGGAACTTTTAAATAAAAATGGAACTTTTTCGAGCGATTATTTTTTACAACTTTCAACTTGGATTAACTCAACAACAGTGCATCGATGAACTTAATTCGACCTTTGGAGATGTAGCACCATCAAGGACTACTGTTTATTCACACTTCTTTGTACATTCACTATTGCATGAACATTTGGCCAGCAAAAGGATTTGTTGCTGTGGATCCTACATAATTTGACAATCGCAGTGGAAAAAGTCTCAATCTGAGTGGAAAAATTGCTTCGAAAATTAGTTGAAACGCATGTAAAAGTGTATTAATCTTCTTGGTGAATATTTTGAAAAACAATAGAGCCACTTTTGTTGATAAATAATTGTTTTTGATCTCAAATCTCGAAATATAAAAGGCAACCCTCGTATACACATATTAAGCGTGCTATTTTAACTTTGCGCACATCATCCTCATTATTGTACAGGGACAGAAGAAGTATCTTGAAAAACCTGACAAGAGGAATTTTTAAGCCATACAAAAATCAGATATTGCAAAATTATCGAAAAATCTAGCGAGTATTGGTATTCCAAATGCTTGGAAAGACCTGGCCAAAGCTGAGAGGATTTTTATAACAGACCAAATATCAAATCGACTGTCTGTATCTAAAATGAAATAAACAAACAGTCAAATATTTCTCGGAATAAATGTTTATACTCCCCTTATATTTTTAGTACACCACTGTTTTCTGAACAGGACAATTCGAGGCAATTTTCGCTGGAAACGCAATGACTTTGGCGGCAATGAGATGGCCCTGCACGGACATTCTGCCTCCGAATGTTTTTGTAAATTACGTGTTAGGGTAAATTCGTTTATAAGATGTGTTTGGGAGATTTTTACTTGCTTTCGAGAGAAGGGTGTAAACGAGAATGAGATATGAGAAAGAGGATAATTATGATGCAATAAATCATCGCTTAAAAGAGTAATTTAATAAGATTAACAGTATCAAAGTATACATTTTCAAAAAAACCGTATTGTTTAAAATCACTCTATGGTTGATGTATCTATTCTATTGATTTTCTAACACAATTATCTCTTTTCTGTAGTTAGTAAATCCGCCTTTCTTCCCATAATTAGAGGCCTCAATCGGGAAGTAATTGCGGGTATGTGGGTCATCTTACATGTGGATTTTAATTCATTAGAGCCACGCTGCGCGTCGCTTATTATATGTTAGGGTGTCTAATGAAAAGGGAAACTCGGATCAGTTGGTCAAAGGGGATTTTGTGAACCTAAGATGGAATTTGTCTGCAAACATACCATATTTCTTCGATGATTAATTACAAATAATTCAGGGATGTATTAAGTAACAATTGTTATACTAAATATAAGATTTTGTCACCCACAGAATATTACCAACATAACACCATACAACTTTTTTAATTTTTTTTTGATAATTTATTAAAAATTTTACCACGAAGGTGTTAATGTGGCAGCTTAATTCATCAGTCAAGAATTTCACCACTGATTCATTGTGAAGTACAGATGACTGATTAAAACTATTTGTTGAATAAATACTTGGACTTCCAAGTACCTTTTTTCTTTCAATTCAATCACATACAAGACGTAAGTTGCACTTCCTTACATTTAATATTTTTATGTTACTTTTAAACTGTTCTGTTTCTTTTGGGAGGCTCTTAGATATTCTACCTATTGTGAATTGTTTTTTTTTCTTACGATTCACTCATTCTCTGTCTTTCTTTCAGCATGTCCTATCCATTGTGAGTCTTGAATTATCTGTATCAAGTCAACATCATTATATACTCCGACAAGAGGAAGAATTTGTAAAATACTGGCCCTTTGACATCTGTCATATAATTTTAATGTTAGCTGGGTTTAACTAACATTAAAACAAAGTAAGAAATTGCTTCACATCAAAACTATAAGTCAATATTATTTTATTAAAATTCTTATTTTATACATTTTAATTTAATATGGCATTATTTTTGCAGAACAATATTATTTTGCAGGTTAATTTTGAAAATTTTACGTTACTAATAAATATTAGGGCAAGTAACATAGCAATACGTGTGTGTTCCATAACTAAATGGTTTGAAGGAACGATATTTTATTATAATTTTTTTTTTTTTTTATTTTTTATTTTATTGGCCATTAGTCTTTCGACCATATTAACCAATTACAATATATTTAATTACATTATTTTAACAATATTGCCTTATTTATATATACATATATACATATATACATACACATGCATGCATACATGCACATATACCCACATTTGTTATTACATTTTAAAATTTTAATTAACAATGAACAACCAATAATACATAATTTATAATTTTTAGTAAATTTAATGTTAAATGTTTAATCCGCAATTAGTAACAAAATTTGCAATAGATAGGTATGATTTGGAATTAGCAAGGACATTGTTTACATTGTAAGGAGGTAGTAAATTTATCTTACGGAGGTTAATATTTAGTTGAACTCTTTGGTTGCGGTAAAGAGGACATTGAAACAAGATATGATCTAAAGACCCTACCGTACGATTGTCACAAATACAAACCACTGTCAGATGGCAGCACATGTATGTGACGTCACACCAATATGGTTTATTTCTTAATGACTCTTGTTTTAGCAACATTAAAATACATGTAACAAAATTTTCGATAATAAATATTTTTTTATTGTTAATAAAGAATATGCGCTTTTTCCGAATGGAGAGGATATACTGAGTACCCCAGAGTTACGAAGATTTTAGAGGGGTTACACAGATATCGAAACTTTGGAAAATACTGCTATACGGTAAAATAGGGCGAGGGCTAACTTTTCTCGCAAATATTGTTACAGGTATCGATAGATCTCGTATGCATGAAATGAATAACACTTCGCGGTACACGGTATCAGGTCCCGAGTTATACTAATTTTACCGTACGCCATTTTTTTTATTTTTGCAGTTTACCAGTTTCAGCATAAAATAGTGGATCTTAAACCTTAAACACTATTTGATAAACTCTTTGGACCTTCCTTTCTTCAACTCAGTTATTATATTGTGCTAGCTTTTATATTTTGGGTACACTTTTTTGGGACACACATATTTTACCGAACAAACCAGTATTGGAACGTATATCGACCGATACCCAATAGAACACCAATTCTAATAACTGTGAACTTTGAATATCTGTATTTTACATTATTTTTCTGAATTCTCTTTCTGAATTGCGCGAGTAAATTGCTGTGTAAATTATTACTTGCATTCCTTTTTTAATTGCGAGAACAATTTGGTCCAAGTGTAATTCTGAATTAATTAGTTTATGTAAGAATATTAATTAGAAGAATATGAATTGTTCTTTAGGGAAATGAATTCGTGAAAATGAAAGAAAATAAAGGAAAAGTTATATTTAATTTCTTTTGTAGTTGAAGTTTGTTTTTGCCTTAAGGTATAATTATAGAATCACAACTTTATTTCATTTTGGAATCATTGACCAATTTGGTTATACAACTGATTGTTCTCAGACGAATCAATTTACAAAATTTATTTTAAAATTTATCTCTTCTCAGGCACTGTCAATTGGATTGACATGTGGTTTCACTCACAGTCGTCTGTAAAATTGTGTAAGTATCCTGTATTCCAATACAGAAATTTTAATCTTAAATCACGTTTTAATCACTGTGTTCTGTTCACATTATTATATCAGGTCATCAAGAATGTAATTTGTAGTTAATAATATTGCCAACTTTAACAGGTTGTTGTTTGGCATTGGTTTAATATTTTACCGTTCTGTTTTTTTTTTTTTTGGAAAGTTACACATCTCGCCTGTATAAAGAAATCATCAGCGCTAAAATATATCAAGAACTTTTTTTTAAAATTAATTTTGTTGAAAATGAAACTGTCGGAAATTCGCACTATTATGCAGTATGAGTTCTTACGTGGAACTACGGAAACGCAGACCGTGCGAAACATTAATAGTATATTTGGCTCTAGTGTTACCACGCAGCAGACAATATCAAATTGATTCGCCAAATTTCGTACAGGTAACTTAAAAACCAAACAAAAAAAAAAAAAACTGGCCCATCGATCAGAGCAGAAATATTAAAACAAAAATTTAAAGAAAAACAGCCTAGATTGTCAACAGATCGACTCCTATCTTGTTGCATGATAACGCTAGACCACACACTGCACAAATGACAGGTAAAAGTACAGGAATTGGAGTTGGAACTTTTTCATCATCCTTCATACTCACCAGACCTAGCCCCACTGACTACCACTTCTTCCGCAATTTGGACAACTTTTTAATAGGAAAACAGTTTAATTCCGACAATGCTGTAAAACTGGCCTTCCAGGAATTCATTGACTCTCGTCCGTCAGGGTTTTTACCACTGGCCTGAACAACCTGCCGCTTATATGGCAAAAGTGTATAGAAAATATGGGTGCATACTTTGATGAATAAAATAATTCCTTATATTTGTAACCTTATATTTGGCAACGAACGTGCCAACACAGCCGCCCGAGATTCCACCTGTCATAAAGATATACTCTACCTACCCCCCAACAAGACAGATCATCAAGATGAAACTCCACACGAGCAGACTGACTAAGTGGCGCGAAACTACCAACAACAAACTACGAACAGTTAAGGACGACATACAAAACTGGAACTCAGGCACTAACAGACGAGAACAAGTAATAATGACAAGACTCAGAATCGGACACACTAGACACACACACGAACACCTCATGGCAAGACTAGACAACAAACTATGTGAGACATGCAACGAACAACTCACCGTCAACCACATACTAATTAACTGCCAACTCTACACTAACTTACGTACAAACTACAATTTACAACAAGACCTTAAAGACAACTTAAGACTAGACTCAACAATGACTAATAACGTACTCGACTTCTTACAGGCAACCAATATTCGGCATCCAATATATGTTTAAAATTAATAATGTATCAATAAACTAATTATGTATATTATATATATATATATATATATATATATATATATATATATATATATATATATATAGATCCATATATCCATGCTGTCCAAAAATATATTATTCTATGAAAGGTCTACTAGGGCTCATTCGATGCTTATTGTAGTCTAGTTTCGAAATCCGAGTGGCTCTTTTACGGAAACATCGTAACTTATCAAATATGGCCACCAATCCCACGTGACCTCTACCTTTTCTTCGATAAATCGATTATAAAGTCAACACAATCGAGTCAATTTGGGTGTCAAACCCCTGAAAATGTTACCTAAAGGTAGTTGAGGCGGCTGTTAATGAATCCAGGGTCAAATTTAGAAAATTCAATATGGCGGATGCAATATGGCGGCCGAAACCACGTGCCAAGTGAAGATTTTTTAAAAAATGATTTGATTTAAATATAATATAATGCCTGGAGGTTTATGGGGTCACTGATGATGAATTCAGGGTGCAATTCAGAAAATTAAATATGGCGGATCCAATAAAGCGGATTCAATATGGCGGCCAAAACCACTTGATGAAAAGAGATTTTCAAAAAATCTCTTGATTTTGTCCTTATTTAATACCTGGAGGTTTATGGGGTTTCTGATGATAAATCCAGGGTTCATGTGAGAAAATTCAATATGGCGGCCAAAATTACTTGACAATCGGAGATTTTTAAAATATCACTTGACTTCAAACTAATTTGGTACCTAAGGGTTTATGAGATCGTTCATGATAAGTCCAGGATCGAACCCTGTATTTTCTCAAAGTTTTTTCAGAAATCTTCCCTTATTAAGTTAAATAGAGTCGATACAGAAAAATTAAATTAAACAATCCACCTAAACACAACTAGAATTTCTGTGTCCGTAACACTGTTTCTAAATCTAACATCAAATTTTTTTATAATTTTTATTTTAAAATTTTTTTTTTTATTGGTTGAACTATAAAAATTATCTATTTTGACCTATATTTACACTATTCAAACTATAATTTCTCAAATTTTTTCGATTGTGTTGACTTTATAATCGATTTATCGAAGAAAAGGTATAGGTCACGTGGGATTGGTGGCCATATTTGATAAGTTACGATGTTTCCGTAAAAGAGCCACTCGGATTTCGAAACTAGACTACAATAAGCATCGAATGAGCCCTGGTAGACCTTTCATAGACTAATATATTTTTGGACAGCATGGGGTCTCTCGATGAAAAAGAATGACTCATATATATTTATACTTATCAACCAACTTTGCCTTTTTTTCTACAAATTTCATCCTTGGCGAATATATGCTTCACAGAGCTGGGTCATATCTAATAAAACGAAATATAAAAATAAATATTTCCCTAATAAAGATGGGTAGATTGAATGAGTCATTTCTCTTCCCACCTCTTCATTTGTTTTCTTAGTCTTCTCTTCCTATCTGTTCTGTGATACTTAGGCGTATGCTTGAACGTGTACTGCCTGGCACTATTTTATCTAATTTGTTGTTCATTCTACGTATTCAACACATATCTTTTCATTCCAATTAGATGACTTATCTACTACAATCGACTTCATATATAAATGCGTATAGCAGTCTGATGCTTTCTTGGTCTTCTCCATTACTCATTGATTGGGATGAAACTAAATATTCGCGTGGTATTTTGTTTGTGAGGTATTGATATTTTCAGTATTTTATAGCTGCTTTGTGAGAAAGTGAAAGGTTATCGAGCCCTATTTTTCACATAGTATATTCACAATATTTGTAGTTCATGCACTTGTCATATCCATCTTTCCTTTATTGAAAGTGGGTTATCCAGGTCATCAAGTTATTGAAACATACAAGTGACAGCGAAACCGATTCCACTGGCTCCATATGTATCTGGACTGCTGCTCGCAATCCTATTTCAACACGGTTGACATTACCATGAGCGCCGACACGGAAATTGTAAAATGGTAAAAGTTAATATTTCTCTATAATTTTTGAACCGTTGGAGAAACTATATCAGTACATGAAAGCATAGTCTATCTTATTAATCAAATAGAAATTAGCTAAATCAAATTTTTATACGATCTCCTTCAAGACAAGTTTCTGTTCTACCTGGTCTACTTCAAACGTTGGTTTATTAGAGTATACCGCATATTACTTGCTGCTATTCAAAATACAAGAGACATTCAATAATTAAAGAGACAAATTGATGTAGAAAAAAAAAAAAAAGATTTGTAGGAGGAGTGTGGTACTTTCATGACTTTTAGGTTGGCATCACTGGGATGAGCTGAGAATACCTGATGGCTAAAAATTGTTTTGCTTATAACCTCAAAATTGCATTTAACGATGACGTGTCCGCTTAAAGTTTCCATATTAGCTGAACAACGTTCAGTGATCCGGTTTTTGCTTTCTGGTGAAAAACCTGCTAAAATCTTTTCTCGAATGATTTTACAGTATAGTGAAAGTTGTATGAATCGCAGAAATTTTTATAAGTAGGTAGAACAGTTCAAAAATTGTCGAACCTTAGCGACTGACGAGCAACGTCCTAGCCGGCCAGTTGAAGTGTCAACTCATTCGCTTGAAACCCGCATTGACGACATTATTCGTGAAAACCGACGTATTACTGTTGAAGATATAGCAAAAAAAGTTGCAGTAACTGTTGGCAGAGTTCATCAGGTCATCATTGACAAGCTCAAGTACAGCAAAACAACTGCAAAGTGGGACCTGAAACAATTAACGCAACAACACAAGGAAACAAGACTCAAAGTGTGTACAGACTTGAAAAAACGCTATGAAAGGGAAAGTGACCCTTTTCTAAACAAGAATTTAATGTGTGACGAAACTTAGGTTCACCATTTTAAACCAGAATCCAAAAGACAAAGCATGGAATGGAAGCACACCAGCTCACTTGTCCGTATGAAATTCAGAACGCAAGCATCAGCGGGAAAAGTTATGTTGACCGTATTTTGGGATGCCCGAGGTGTCGTCTTTTGTGTTTGTTTGGAAGATCAGCGTACAATAAACAGTGCCTACTACTCAGAGGTGATGAACAAAGTAAAGCCAGCAATGAGAGAAAAACGTTACGGATCTCAAAGAAAAGGCGTGATATAGCTCCACGGCAATGCTCGCCCTCATACCGCTAAGGTGACCCAAGACACCATTGAAAAAATGGGTTGGAAGATACTACCTCATCCTCCCTACAGTCCAGATTTGGCTCTCTCTGATTTTCATTTGTTTGGTCCACTCAAGGAGGCATTACGTGGAAAAAAGTTCAGCGACAACGAGGAAGTCAAAGAATTTGTGGGAAACTGGCTCAAACAACCAGACAAAGATTTCTTTGTATCAGGTATAAAAAAACTTGTTCATTGTTGGGACAAGTGTATTACTATTCGCAGGGATTATGTTGAGAAGTAGTAAAAGTCTCACTTAGTAAAACTACAGTTTTTTATTTTCTACATCAATTTGTCTCTATAATTATTTAATGTCCCTCGTAGTTCTGTGGATATCACACCTTATATTTTCTCAGGTTAGTGAATGAGAAGATTCTTGTTGTTCTAGTGCATTCAAACTTTCCCTGCACGTTATTCTGCAGGATACGTTATTTATGCTCGTCCATCATATGACCTTGATCCTAGGGCACTCTTCGATATTTGATTACAGTATTAGAGTTACAATGAAAATAATCTAAGCGTGTCATATAAAATATTTCTACTGTGGGGACTACGATATGATATATATCTATGAAATGTCACGGTTGGCTGATTTATTTATTTCATTTGTACTTACTCGGTACATCCCTCACATTATGGGTTCCAGACTTGCGAGCGGAACAAGTCTGGACCCCCCCCCTATTAGTCCGCTAGCTAGTTGCTATGATTCTTGGAAGGATTAAGGGTTGTTCAATTAAACTCAACATTTTAGCTAATCTACTTAAATTATGATACGGTTTAAATATTTACACTAATTACACTAGACTTACAATTACGTCGATACAGCTAAATCCAAATGAGACTTTCACACACACTAGACACACTTTCCACCAAACACTAATTTACCAACTACATGTTTCTAAACTGGTAGAAACTGGTCACTACACTAACGTTCCATACGGAATTACTTGTTACATTTTACTTGACTTGACCGACAACACTAAATGACTCTAACCCACGATGAACAAATTCTCACTCTACTTAAAACACGACTTAACTTTTTCACTCTTTAGACTCAACTCTTAAACATGGTCTTAACCATACGACGGGTCAAAATCAACTACTTAAAACGCGACCACCCTAAAAATGCTTACATCGCCCAACTGTTAAATTTCATTTAACACCTCTTGACTTTCTGTCTTGTACTATCTTAAAATTCATAATTTATTGGTGATAACTCAGATAAATATCCCATTAGAAAATAGCCCAATCATAATATTTATATCTCAGACAAAAATTTATTATTATTAATGTGCTTATGGTTGACGTATATTTTTTTAACACAATAATTTACGATTCACTTTTCATGTTACATTGACAAAAGTGTTAAGTTGCAATAATAAAAAAGTCTACTGTTATCTTAAATACCCTTTCTAAGAAATAGATTATTTTTTTTTATCGTTTAACAGATTAAATATTTTACTCTAATTGAATCATTATAATGAATTTATTTATGAAACTTTATTTATGAAATAATACCAAAATTACCTCCCTTACACTACACAAGATAATTGTTAGAACATACTACAGTCAATTATATGCATAAAAGTGTACTTAACTCAGAAATGATATAAATGGAGATATGAAGCAGTGACCCGACAATATATTATATACAAATCGAAGAAAATAATTCAAAACTTTCACAGCAAATGATATAATTTATTACTCATTTGCAAAAAGCTGAGTAACATTTTGTTACTCAGAAAATGATACAAATAGAGGATAATAGTGTGTTAGTTTTAATGATTTGCCCCTGTGATTTTTGCGGTAGAGTTCGCCACTGGTCTTCGCAATCCCATTTAAAGCGGGTTGACATAACATATTCAGGATTTCAGTGCCAGTTGATCGACGATAACCAATCATGCAGCACCTGCAATTGCCACACGTCACAAGCTCCGACCATCGTCCCGTCAAAAATTACAAACGCTACTACTATAATTGATTAGACCTTTTGATAATTAATTGGGCTGCTGTTGCTGGACTACGGCAATTTTAAAACACGCTTCGTCGACACCTAATTGATATGTAGCAATTAATTACAGAGCCATTTTATGAAAGCGTACATTTTAGTGAGTACCGAATGCGATTGGTCCTTGTTACATTGTTTTTATGTTCGCGCCTGTTGAGTATTGCACGAATGATAGTTAAGTGCACTGCTATTGTAAAAAAGATTTTCTGTGCCAGTGCTTTTTGTTAAAAAGTCAAACGTTCCATAAAGGCTCTTTTGACTTTTGTAGTGCACATTGTAACATTAGATTTTAAAATAGGTCACCAAATATTGAATTGAAATTATAATTAAAAACATTGACCAAATGGTGAAGATATTTAATTAGCTAAGTATCTAAGGCTTTTAGTATTCCACTTTTAACAGTTAAAATATTAATAATATTAATAAATTATTATGTAAAAACATAGTGATCTACAACAATAGCATTTTCATAAATTGACGACTGTCTCAATAATAATTGTCATCAACTGGATTAAACCAGACACTGAAAAACTCATTTAAAACTGAAAGAAAAACTTGAAGGAAAACCTGTAATTCTGAACATTTGCACGTTATTCAATTGTTTCCAGGAGTCCATCTACACTGCTTTAAACAAGTGTATATCTGTATATAAGGCGTAATATCGAAATGGTTCACTGCCATTATAGTCGTATTGCTGATAAGTGACTGTTCGTTGCTACAAGTATCGATATTCAATACTATATGCTTTCTCTGTCTATATCATTATAATTATTTGCATACCCATAGTAACGTATAGTGACCCAAGTTGACAACTAACCTTCAAAATTATTTGAATAAAAAAGAATGCATTAGAAAGAAACAGCATGATTCGTAGATATCTTAGGCACTCATCTCACTAATTAGAGCGCGAAAATAAATTTATTAATTTTAAGGTAATAATTATAAATAATAAAAAATTTATACTCATACGTAAATGTTGGACTATAATTTGTTGTTTATTCCAGCAGATTTAAAATTAAAGTTTGTGAATTTAATAATTGGCCGCAAGCCATATTTTAATTAATATTTATTACCAGACACTGACAGTTAAGACAAATAACAAAAAACATTTTTAAAATCGCTGAAAAATGGTAACTAGATTATTATACGAATGCACTACTTGATACATACATGTAACAGTCACCTATCAGCAATCCGACTATATTTTCTTTATAATTACAGATACAAAAAATCAGCTGTGGCCACTACAGGACCGACCGCCATCATAAAGTTCTTATACAAAATAATGTATTTATTTAGCAGCAGAGTAGAAATAACTTGGCCTAATATTTTCCAACAGAGATATTATTTATCATGACCATGGAAATGTTACATATAAGTATGAAAAATTATTCGAAATTTCTCGTTTTATCAAAAAAGTCGCAAATAAAAGTTATTAATTATTGCTTTTATAGCAACTTTTGATCAATAAATTTTTTTCGAAATATTTGTTGTGAAATATTCACAAAAATCTTAAAATCGACACGAGTAAACTCCCATTTCTAGTCAATCGATTTTTACCAAAAGTTGATCAACTCGTGCCATTGATAGCAGAAGCTTAAATATAAATAAGTTTCATAAAAATCCTTTCAGCCGAATTTGCTCTGCACGTGTACACAGACAGACGGACAGACAGACGGACAGACAGACGGACAGACAGACGGACAGACAGACGGATAGACGGACAGACAGACAGACAGACCGACAGACATCATGCTAAAAATAGTCGAAACGTTATGTAGGGACCTCAATTCGTGGAGATCCATTGAAATCTCGAAATTTAAAAATCGTTATGATCACAATACCTCCCTTATATATGTGACGGTCGGTAAAAAATACAAAATAACTGACTTGTAGAAGGACATCTGCTTACAAAAAAATGTATTTTATTTAACAAACATGTAATTGAGGCTGTATTTAACAAGGATGAAATTTACTAATCAAGCTATAGGCGATCCACTACCGGCTAGATTTTCCCCTGCAGGAAAAGTTGGAAGATCTGATATTTAAAAATAATAATAAGGACATTTTTGTAGTTTTGACGCAGATGCTAACTTTTGTCCGAACCATGATATATTTAATATTTACTAGCCCCAATATAACGCGTCTCGCGGCTATTATTCATGCTTATTTAGACCGCGTTTCCAGATTTTGCCGTGCATTTGAGTGCTGGCAAAACTTGCTTACATGGCGGACATATTCAGTCTGCCCAATGAAGTTAATATTTCTCTGCAGGGGTCATATACAAATATTTTTAATTTAAGAATTAAAATGGATACGTTCAAAAAGAAGCTGGCCCTTTGAAATAGTCGCTTACTAGAAGAAGATATAGAAATGTTTCCACTTTTGGAAGAATTTTTGATTGTTGCTGATGTCAACCAGAAAGACCTATTCAACAGAATGTGGAATAGTCGTGTCCGTTGATAAATATCAAAGAAGGAGGTTGTACGGGTTTCGGACAGTAATGAAAACAAAGTTTCGAATAAGATTTATTCTTCATCGGAGCTACAACAGGATAATAGTATAAGTGTATATAATAGTAGAATGTAGTGTAACAATAATAAATTATAATAGAAGTATGAATGAAAGTATAATGTAAACTGGATAAATGAATAAATAAATGTATATGTAATATAAAAATATAAAATTATGAGTATCAATAAAAATATATTTAAAAATAGATAAAATTAAAATTAAATAAATAATATAAAATAAATAAATAAATAGAATAAAATAAAAAATAAAAATACATGAATAAAAATAATAAAATAATATGAATAATACATCTTATTCGAAACTTGTCAGCTGATTTGATTGGTTTTCATTACTGTCCGCAATCCGTACAACCTCCTTCTTTGATTCAACAGAATAAGTCAACATTTAAGAGCATTAGCTGAAAATTTTATTAATTATTTCCCTGAAAATGAGGATCCTTGTAAAGGTAACCTCTGGATTAATAATCCATCCTTGGAAGATATAAATTTATGTGTACTTGATCCTCGTGAAAAAGAAAAGATGATTGAGTTGTCTTCTGATGTCAATCTGGTGTCCAGACATAAAATGCAATCATTGTTTCCATTTTGGAAATCGCAAAAAAAAACTCCATCTTTGAGTTAGAAAGCTATCAAATTATTTGTCATTTTTCGACATCTCACTGTGCGAAAACCAAACAGAGAAATAGAAAGGATGTCAATGCAGCGCTTCGTCTCCCAGAAACAACTCTGCACCTATGAATGAAATTATGTATCAAATTATCTTAGCTTTCAGCCGGTCCGCGATATATTTATCCTATTTTCACCGGTCAGCAGGTACCAAAAGGTTGAAGAACACTGGTCTATAGGATCATACAACTTGTAGAAATTAGAACCATTATGTACAAAATGGAGTAATTGATAAAAACAAAAAATACATAATATATAATTATCAAAGCTTATGAAATATATGAAAATCAATGTATACGTTGACGACCTCGAATTAATAGAAATTTGAATTAATACTTTGTTACAATTTGTCATTCTGTAATTTGCCATACTCTTACATTTGCTGTGATTTTTATGTTATAAGTTGTTGATATTTAACAGTGATATCGTACATATATAATTAGCTAGTGTGTGTTAGTGATCTGGGTAACACTGTGACGTCATTTTTCTTAAGGGTCTCGTGATTGGCTAACTGGGGATACTTCAGGTCTCTTGATTGGCAGGTATTTTGCAGATTTGCATAAACAAGAAACTCTAGATACTCCTATATCCTTTGACTGATATCAACAATATTTTGCAGTTTTATTCTCTAAAAAGCTGCGAATAAAATAACATATAGAAATGTTTAGGGTTTAGTAGGCATAAACAAGAAACTCTAGACACTCCTATATCCTATGATCGATATGAAAAATATTTTGCAGATTTATTCTCTAAGAATCTGCGGATAAAACAACCTATAGAAATGTTTAGAGTTTCGTAGGCATAAACAAGAAACTGTAGACACTTCTATATCCTTTGATTGATATGAAAAATAATTTGCAGATTTATTATTTAAAAATCTGCGGATAAAACTACTTATAGAAATATCTAGGGTTACGTGGGCATAAACATGAAACCCTAAGATACTCCAATATAGGAATATACGAATATAACTACATACATAAATGTCTAGGGTTTCGTAGGCATAAACAAGAGAATCCTATATCCTTTGACCGATATGAACAATATTTTGCAGATTTATTCTCTAAGAATCTACCAATATAATTACATTCAGAAATGTCTAAACCCTAAACTTTAGGGTTTCGTAGGCATAAATAAACGTCTCAAATTATTTTTAGTTTTAACAATATAAATGTAGTGCACTGAATAAAAATGAATCGTTTTAATCATAAAAAGTTTCTGAATAACTATATTAGCAAGTGTCTATAAGTAGTATCGGTAACATGATGACGTCAATTTTTCCTAAGGTTCTCGTGATTGGCTAACTGGGGACATCCTGTTTCTTGATTGGCTGACAGGTGACACCCTCTCCCGTGATTGGCTATCTGGTGATACCTGTCCCGTGATTAGCTGACCGGCGACGAAATTAACATACTTTAAAAAATTAAACCAATTACATGTACAAACAATTGAAATTTTTATATTATAAATCCGTCATTGTTGACGGGTAATAACCTAGTTTTTTTATAATTCTCATCTGTGATATACCACATCGTTTTTAATATGTTTTTAATATGTTATTGACTGTAAAAATTATAATTATTAGATTAGTTGTACTACTTTTTAACATCAGCATGTCGATAGAACTACTTTTAATATCATATAATTGCGTAAGTCTACTTTTATATTATATTTTTGTAACGTACACTTATTAGTTTAATAATTGGCATTATATTGTATTATCTCTTTTTGTTTTGTCCACTTAGATCAGTGATTCTTAACCGGGGCGCCAGCGCCCCTTTGTGGGCATTTTGGAGGTCTGGTGGGGCGTTTTTAAATTTTTAACATTTAGGGGGCGCTGCAGAATTTCGAGTGGGCATTGTGTCAATATAGAAAAATAAGGTATGCTCATTTGCTCAAGTGTTGCGTACAATGCACACAACCATTGTAAATAATTGTGTACAAGATCGCGAATAAAATATAGCGATCGGGTTACCACGTTGTGTCTGACGGTTTGGCTTTTGACAATTAGCGCCAGATGTATTCGAAAAGATGAATGAAATTCTTCTGAATCTTCAAGGAAACAATATCAGCCTTGATACAGCCAAATGAGTTGTATTGAGCTTTATCAATAAACTCAAATTATATAAAAATAATCTTTGTCGGCGAGAATACCATCAGTTTCCTTCTTTACAACAATTAAAAGAAGATACGCTCAAGGATTCTGATTTAGAAACATACTGTTGCCACATTGACGCCCTTATCGAAGATATGATAATAAGATTCAAATACTTGCAGGAACTTGTTAATTAAGCTTAGTTAATTATTCCATTTTTATCAGACGTAAAAAGTGTCAGTCAAAATTTAAAAGAGCAGTTTATTGAGCTACAAAATGACTGTGAAGCCAAAATAATATTCAATCAATGTGATTATAAAGGGCGTATCACACTAGAACGCTATCCAAGTTTTATTTTGTAAGTCTTTTTCGAGTATTCAAGTCTTCACGTCTTCAGCTATCACACGCGAAGCAGGGAAAAGTGACTTGCTTCTGCGTACATAACGTTCACAATAGATCCATCTCACTTGATCTGACTGAGAGGTCGAGACAGCGCACGCGCATTTGAAGACTTGGATTTCGTCTGTCTTCTAAAGACGGGGGAAATATATTTGGATGTATTTGCTCAGACTTAAAGATCTAGGTTTTTTGTCATGCTGTCACATACACAAGACTTCGATTCGAATGCCAAGACTTTAGTTTTCCAAATTTAGATTTGAATAATAACTCTAGTGTGATAAGGCCTTAATGCTTTTTGGGTTCGTTTTCGCCATTAATACCCTCTTCTGTGGAAAGAAGTAAAATTACCCATCATAGCATTTCCATCTTCCTATTTAGTAGAAAAGAGTTTTTAGCGCAGTAATGCATATATTGAAAAAAACACGAAATCGATTACAAATTAGCCAAAGACGATATTTGAGATTATATTTGTCCAAACCAAATATGTTGAAACCAAAAATTTTATATTAAATTATTTACTTATTTTATTTAAAGATTATTATAATTTTGTATGTGATATTAATATACATGACGTATGTGATATTAATATGTGATATAAAAGGCAATAAATACATACTGTTTATAAAAATAATAACGTGTTTTATTTCTATTTCTCATCATTTTTTAATTTTAGTGAGAAATTCATTGCATAAAATACATACCTACATAGAGAAAAGTGTAAATTTTACATTATGTTTTTTGTTGGGGGGCGCTGGATAATTTTACTGTGGTAAAGGGGGCGATTCTTTCAATACGGTTAAGAAACACTGACTTAGATCAACTGAGGAAGATAATAAAGTTATCGAAACCGGTATTTAATATTCAATAATTTGATGTTTTTTCTTATGACCTAAAATCCCGGTAAAATACACCAACTCCAGTAAGAATATATATATGAAAATAATTTTCATAAGTTTTGAAATATGAAATATATAAGAGAAAATAGTAATAAATAGTAAAGTTTTAATAAAATCAGTTTGAACATTGATCAGTTAAAGAAATTGCAATCAAATATCTTTTTTGTTGTCAACATCAAACGACATTTTAATTATGAGAACGCTTGCATTAAATGCGAATAAAAATCCAACGCAATATCAATTGCAATTGCAATATACAGGTTATTAGCATGCAATAAAGTTGTAATTAAAACCGTACCTATCACAGGTAGACACTGCCATGCCATCTGTAATCGTATACAGGCACTTCATTTTATACACGACAAGCAATTGTTCAAAATGAACGTTGCTAATTATTTTATAAAATACGAATCACAGATTTTTACACTTTTAGTTCCAAAATTATCGTAAATATTCTTGTATAAATGGGTTTTTACAGCTAAATAAATAACTGAACATTTTATAACTTCAAGGTGATATTCGAATGTTCCGAACTAAAATTTTAGCCAGGTCTATCAAAATTGGGCCGTTCGTGTAGTATACATTTTTATATTTTATATTATTTTAATTATTGGTTTCCATTATGTGATCAATTCTTTATTGCTGATTTAGTTCGTGAAATAACTTTTATTAGCTTGCTCCACTCGTTTCTACCAATCTGACACTTTCCTAACCTAAGATGACGTTTCGTCATTAAACTAGAAAGTAGGTAACCGAACCTAGCGCTGCGATAGCCGTAAAATTTACGCTGATTTATGGGAAAATCTAATCTAAAATTGTAAGTTATAAAAGTGAAATATAATGAAAACTGTGTAAAAAAATAACAATTTCTGTACCTTATATAATTTATTATTTTCTAAGAAAGATGTCTCTATAAAAAATTCATGAAAATAATGCAAATTGAATGTGAATATATATGACTCCGGAGCCTTCTTAATTATAATAAATATTAGTTCATATTTATTTACTTGCTGAACTGCATGTACAGTTAACAAGGGTTCACTGTTTTTCTTGCTCTCGTAGGAAATATTCGTATAGGTTATAAACGATTTCATGAGACTATTTTCTTAACGTTTTGCCTTTTACACTCGTATTATTTCAAATAAAAGAAAACTATTAGTTATAATACAAATATTGTTCTGAAAAGAACAGATTTGATGAAAAACACGATAAAATAAATAGCAAAACAGAATTTTAGATGCCACTTATTCAGTACGAATGACACTAGAAAACATAAGTAATCTCAGACAAACCCCGAGGTGGGATAACTTACGTTACATCTATAAGTACGTTTGTCGTAGCTATACCTGAACCATAAACAAAACTGATTGACAAGCTACATTTGTATTTCTCTTACTATTTTGCCAATGTGAGTGAGAGAGAAAAACATCAGTACGTTTATTATTATTTCAGTCACATGACCTTGATTGGACTCCTTTAGATAATCAAAGATTACATGGACGGTCAGCTGCAAGCCAGCTGGTAAGGTAGCAATCTTATATATTCTAGCCACTAGTTGCCAATAAGCCTTAAGCTTCTCATGCACGCTGCCGTACAGACATCCTACTCGCTAGGGACGTCTTCGTGACTTAACATCACTCCACGATAGTAACAACACGTTACGTCCCCCCCCCCCTTCACGCTAGGGACTCAGAAGGACATCTTACACATAGGGATCCTCATTTCAACATTTTTATGTGGGCCTCATCAGGCACCTATCTCTCCAATAGCTATCGTATCGCTTTGTGCTAAGACTGGCGTACATGCTGCATCAGTGAAGAATCTTTAATAACTTTCCTTCGCGTGATAGTCGTTGTGTTACTCCATCAACTACCACCCAGAGTGGGCGCTAGCCCTTTTGGCGCCCGGGGCAAACCCGCCAAACTGCGCCCTTTCGTTAGAACATGAGTGGCGTACCGAAAAGTGGGGGGGGGGTTATAACCGAATACTAGTTATGGCTCAGTAAATTTGCTAATACAGCGGTACCGCGTACAGCGTACAGCGTGTGTGTGTGTGTGTGTGTGTGTGTGTGTGTGTGTGTGTGTGTGTGTGTGTGTGTGTGTGTGTGTGTGTGTGTGTGTGTGTGTGTGTGTGTGTGTGTGTGTGTGTGTGTGTGTGTGTGTGTGTGTGTGTGTGTGTGTGTGTGTGTGTGTGTCTGTGTGTGAAACATTCTCCTATTACATGGGAAGAACCCTATTGTTTTTTATGAAAATCAGTTGACTAGAAATTTACTCCTGTGGATTTTAAGATTTTTGCGAATATTTAGCAACAGTAAAATATTTCGAAAAAAATTATTGAACAAAAGTTACTATAAATGCAATATCTAATAACTTTTATTTGAGACGTTTTTTGATAAAACGAAAAATTTCTAAAAAATTTTGTAAAATTATTTAAAATTTGATTTGATTAGATCGTCATCAACTTCCACCGCGCGCCCAGAGCGCTTGTTGTCTTTTAGTGAAAAATCACCAGAACGAAATTTCGCACACCAATTTCGACACTGTCATTCTTTTAAGACTTTATCACCATAAACAGCACATAACTTTTTGTAAGCCTGAGATGCGTTTATTCCTTTACGGAAATAATACAGCAAAATATGACGATAGTGCTCGTTTTCTTTTTCCATGTTTTATTTTACCCCAAACAATCACTGTTTACCGAATCAGTCCAAATTCACTACTGAAGAACATACACTGCTTAAACTACGAATACACTGCTTAAACTACGAATTTGGGAAATCGGCAATTACTTAGTTGCCAACCTAATATAAACAAATATATGCATGTATGATGCTTTATATATTTTTCAGAAGTCCAAAAGAAGACTGAATATTATTATATAATCAATAAATGTGTACATCTTTAAATCCAGTTTTGTATTTAATATGTACAAGATTAATATAGACATAAAAATGTATATGTTTGATCTAAATAAAAATAGAAAAACTTAATAAAAACTTAGAATATGTATATTTAAGAGTTTGTTTTGTCGCCCCTAACAGCTAGCGCCCTGGGCCTGTGCCCCTGTTGCCCCTGCCTTTCACCTCGCGTTTATTATCCACTCGCCGTGTTCGGCGAACCCAAAAGAAATTGGTTCTTCGAATAATGGTTTCGGTCACAAAAAGTATTTTTGGAATCATTATTGATATTTTCAGTCTTTTACTGCAAAACCTGAGAAAATCCATAATGATTTTTTTTTTAAATAATCACGTATCGCCATGTATTTGACAGGTAAAACAAAATAATAGACTTACTAATTATGCAAAATTTACAATGCTTTATATGCCGACTAGAAAATAACACTCACGATTAATCAAATATGGTTTGAAAATTGAGTGAACATAAATTGATCTTGAAATGAACTCTATCTTAATTAAAATGATATAAAATTATCACGCAACCCTAAATTGAAAACGCATAGGGTAATCGTCAATAGAATATTTCTCGGTGAAAATCCAGCATCATTGAAAGCAGGATGAAATAGCTAGTACATCAAGTACTATAGCAATGGATACCAGAATAATTGAATCAGCGATTGATTGAACATAAGCACACGGGGGAGTAGACTGGATAAAATTCGACCGGTTCAAACCTAAATTGGCACCGGGTCACACATCATAGGCGTTCGTTAGTTTTTAGTTGAGTCCAGGTCATTATATGACAAAGGGGTAATTTGTTCAATAGGTTAAAAGCGATTGTGCAGACGTGCAAAATACGAATAATACAGACTGATATGAATCAATAGGTGAACGTCATTTGATTTTTTACATTGCTTTCGTGATGACATTTCTATTGTTGGCAAAATTTGAATATTGTCTACACGCTAAATTGGAGAAAATTTAACAAGCATGAATAAGCCAGTTAATCAAAAAGAACGAGACATTTTTCCATGAAAAAAGTTGTTCAGTACAGATACCTTATAGAATTTTATTTCAAAAACTTGGGAGAGGAAAAGAAAGGTTGAGGAAAAGGTAGGTTTCGCAGTGTAGGACAAATTTTGCTTTGTAGCCATCATGGCAAAATGAACGATATTTTTTAAATAATTTATCAGCTGCAAATCTAAGAGCTTTAAAAACAAATTTTGTGTTAAAATATTTTTTTTGTTAATTTTAATTCGAATAATACCATTATTAAGGTTTCTAAATATGTGCAGTATTTTTAGGGTTTTGTAGGTATGACCAAAAAACCCTTATACCGTCACTTTGTCGTCTGTCTGTCTGTCTGTCTATCTGTCTGTCTGTCTGTCTGTCTGTTCGGTAAAAATTGTAGCCAAACAGCTAAACCTAGAGAGTTGAAATTTGGCATACTTATACAACTCTTTGACCCGCACATAGGAAAAATACTAAAATATCTAAAAAACATACCCCCCTAAAAATATAAACAAATACGTGCTCATCGAAAACAAAAATATTTTTTTTTAATTCTGAGTAGGATATCAAATGAAAGCCCTTAGTACGCGGATTAACGATCAAATTTTTATTTTTGCAAAATAAATTATTTTGATGCGATTTTTGCCAAAATTGTGCAAAAAAAATTTTGTCCCACACCCTGTAGCCCAGATGGTTTAAACTAAAAATCTAAAAAAATTCTAAGTAATGTATATTGGTGTGAACCAAAATAGTACAACAGGAATTTTTGATCAGATTATGTTTTCGGAAAATAACGCATTTTTTTGTGATTTTTGGTTCACAAAGTACAAAAGTTATACCAATGTAAGACAGTCACATGCAAGGTGTAGGATAGCGAAATGAGTTAGAGCACTGGTGTGAAACGAAGGGTTTCGAGTTCGAGTACGGAGTGAATTTTATTTTTTCTGTTTTTTTTTTGCATTTTTATTATGTTGAAATTATTTTGTCAAAATTCTAGTTATATTTTGACAAATGATGCATTTAATTTTTGAGAGCGTAAATTTAATAACCAGTCTTATTATATGATTAACAGACGATAAATTATTTTAAAAATATCGTTCATTTTGCCGTGATTACTACAAAGTAAAATTTGTCCTACACACTCAGCATACCGCCTTCACTTATTATATACCTGCGAAACCCTGAAATGTGTGAATATTCACACTTCACATAATTTTTTTTTTATATAGCTTCCATTGGTCATATGCTCCATCCCTCTGGTTTCGTATACATGACACATAGAATGAAAATATAATTCCAACAATTCTAATTGGTTATTAAATTTACACTCTTAAAACTTAAATGCAACAATTGCCAAAATAAAAATGCAAAAAAAAAATAAACTCGCCGGGAGGAACTCTATTTTGCTGTGTAAGAAGCGAGCACCACAACCATTACACCAGGATACGCCTTCTAGTGTAGCGTGTTACATAACTATAACTTTTGTACATTGTCAACCAAAAAACACAAAAAATGCGGTATTTTCCAAAAACATAATCTGATATTTGATACCCTACTCAGAATTTAAAAACAAATTTTTGTTTCTGTTTCGATTGCCGTATATTTGTTTTTATTTTTAGTGGGATATGTTTTTTAGATGTTTTAGTATTTTTCCTATGTGCGGGTCAAAGGGTTGTATAAGTATGCCAAATTTCAACTCTCTAGGTTTAGCCGTTTGGCTACAATTTTTACCAAACAGACAGGCAGACAGACGAACGGACAGACGACAAAATGACGGTATAAGGGTTTTTTGGTCCCTTGTACTGGTTTTTGGAAAAACCCTAAAAAGATATTTAAATTTACCGGGTAAAAGATCAATAGAAAAGAATAAGTGAATGATAAAAATCTTTTTGTTGCATTCACATTTGAACGACTAGAAAGTAAATTACTTTCGTCGCTCAGTTGTCTTCGCCCAACTGACCATACCTCAATCGCCGTAATTCAAATGACTTTGTCCGGGATTTTCAGCCAAACTGTTCATGGTAAAATAATCAATAAAACGCGCTTAACATGTCGAGTACTCTGTAAAACTCACTTTGCGCCAGCCAAACCTAACTGAAACCTAGTAAATACAAAGTGATACCGATGACTTTCACGAACATTATGCGCAAACTTTTATTACTTTACGGAGGAACATCCTTATATTATCCTTAGTCAATTAAGGATGGTAAACCTTCCACGAGAAGCAGACAGAAATCTTATTTCCTTGTTACGTTCATAAGATGCGCTTGCTCGAGGTCACAAACAATGTGTTAAACAACTATCGCTTTTCTTTTCTTTTTTTTTTTTCTAATTCAATTTTCCATCCTACTTGAAAATGTTATTTCATCGTGTGACATTGTATCTAGAAAATATTTTTTGCTTTTTTAGAATTGCCTCAATCTCTTCATACACATATATCCAAGCTATCCTCTCAAGGATGACCAATTTTCTTTTACGACATTTTTTTTCTGAATTTTTGCTTTGGCTTGGCGACACTATTAAACGTTACAAATAATAGATCATCAGGATAATAAAAAAGAACAGAAAACACTACGTTGCGAACGCTTCATGATAACGTATGTCGATACTGGAGCAATAAATTGTTCAGAGACATTTTGCTAGAGCAATCTTCTTCAGTATCTAGTGGATGCTTTTGAAATACATGTATTACCTGCTGGCTACACTCGAATATACTGAACTAATGCCAAAACATTATCTTACAATAAATCAAAAAATAGTTTAAAAGATAGAAATTCTGTGACTCAGTGGTAAGACGATGGCTTGTGAAACATAGGCAGGCGGGTTAAATACAAACTGTGCTTTTCCTTACTTTAGAATTTTCAACTTCCGCAAAATATAAAATACTAGGGGCCTCAGCCCGGCTACGCCGGTCTTCTCCCCTACGTTGTTAAAACTCGTCGCTTCGCGACTCGTTTTAATATAATTTTGTCGCACTTGTCGATTATAAAACTCGTCGCTCATCTTTTTTTAACACTATTTTATGGAAATTCGCCCTGCAAATGTCTTAAACTGTATCGTTAATTCACCTTAAATCCTTAATTAGTATTCTTCTGTCAAGAAACACGTTCAAAATGTGAAATCTCCTCCCATTTTAAAATGCAAAAAATTTGACAGCTGTCACCTTCTGAAATCTTGTAAGCATATTTCCAATAATGGCCCAGATTCTAGAAAAATGTTTTCTGATACCTCAAAATATTATCTCGCACGTCCAAAAAGCTATCCTGAACCATTATTACCATTTAACACTTTGATTCTCGCCGTAAATATTCTGGACAGGCCGTCTTGTATTAAGAATATTTTTGAATTATCGTCTGATAAAACCTGTCCGTGCCGATCAATGGTGACTTTGATTCGACACGGTTTCGAGGAAAAAATGCATGATTTTTATCAATAAAAATTAGTCAGTACCCCCTGTCGAAATAAAATTAAGCCTAAGCACTAAAAAAATATCACCCGGATAAGACGGCGGTTCATTTTCCTCTCTCCGCGATACCGGAAAAATGAAGATACACCAGAAGTTGAATAGAACATACATACCAACACTTGTACAATATAATAGTAGATAATATATTTAATTGTTCAAAAAATAACAGTACTTACCAGGTGTCTATTAGTTTTATTGAACGTAGATAACATAATGTTAAAAAACTCATTTAGCGTCATTTTACATAATGGAAATAGTGTAAGTAGCAGGCGAGCAAGCTAACCATTAGACCTGAATACGCTTTCTAGTATAGTGTGTTACATAACTATAACTTTTGTACATTGTCAACCAAAAAAACCCAAAAAATTCGATGTTTTCCCAAAACATAATCTGATCAAATATTCTGATTGTGATCATAAATTTCACATAGTGCAAATAGTGTAAGTAGTAAAAATTGATGTGAAGTGTGAATTTTCACACATCGCAGGTATAGAATAAGTGAAGGCGGCATGCTGAGTGTGTACAACAAATTTTGCTTTGTAGTCACGGCAAAATGAACGATATTTTTAAAATAATTTATCGTCTGTTAATCTAAGAGCTTTAAAAACAAATTTTATGTTAAACTATATTTTTGTTAATTTTAATTCGAATATCTAATACCATTATTTAGGTTTCTAAATATGTGCAGCATTTTTTATAGAGCAAGGTTCATTAATATTTTTAAAATTGCGCCTATGGCTTTCATTGGTTGTTTAAGTCATATGCTCTGCCCCTCTGGTTTTGTATACATGACACATAGAATGAAAATATAATTCCAACAATTCCAACTGGTTATTAAATTTACGCTCTAAAAAATTAAATGCAACATCTGCCAAAATATAACTAGAATTTTGACAAAATAATTTAAGCAAAATAAAAATGAAAAAAAAACAAAAAATAAGTTTGTCTCCTCTGCGCGGGATCGTTTGCTGCGTAGCAAGTGAGCAAGCTAACCATTAGACCAGGATACGCTTCCTAGTATAGTGTGTTACATAACTAAAACTTTTGTACATCGTCAACCAAAAAAACATAAAATTGCATTATTTTCCGAAAACATAATATGATCAAAAATCTCTGTTGTACTATTTCGGTTCACACCAGTGCACATTACTTAGAATTTTTTCCAGATTTTTAGTTTAAACCATCTGGGCTACAGGGTATGGGACAAAAAATGTTTTGCATAATTTTGGCAAAAATCGCACCAAAATAATTTATTTTGCAAAAATAGATTAATTCACGTACTACGGGCTTTCACTTGATATCCTTCTCAGAATATGAAAAAAATATTTTTTTATCGATGAGCACATAATTATTTATATTTTTAGGGGGATATGTTTTTTAGATGTTTTAGTATTTTTTCTCTGTGCTGGTTAAAGAGTTGCCATATTTCAACTCTCTAGGTTTAGTCGTTAAACTACAATTTTTACCGAACAGACAGTCAGACAGACAAAATGACGCTAGGTATAATGGTTTTTTGGTCATACCTACAAAACACTAAAAATGCTAAATTTAAAACTGTACCTAGTTTAACCACAAATACTGTTACAAGGTTGTCAGTCATATTCCACAAAATGCTTAAAGTTAATTTAATTTGCTTTTAGTACATAGTACTAAGATGCATTGTAAATAAGAAACGCCAATCAGTTTTGAAATTGTTAACAAGTTAACAATTCTAACCGTTACATAGCTCTTGAGTCTCTGCGGACACTCGTCAATAAAATTACGTAAAGTTTCTTGAAAGGACTTTTATTAAAAGATTTTAGGAGGCTTTCAACCGCCAGAATGATTTGGTGTATGCTACAAGTTCACAAGAAGTTTTGATAAATCGCCAATGATCCAGTGAGGCCATTACTATGCTTCTTTTATGGTTTTAGCCAACGGAGTGGCCGAGCGCATTAAGTCGTACAGTTTTAGACTGTTAGAAACAGGCGGGACTGGACGGCCGACGGTTCGAGCCTGCTTCGTTGGTGATATTATTCGGGCGAAAATAATATGTTTACATTACTCTCATTTTCACAATCATTCACCCCTCATCCAGGTGTAGGAGCTCGGCCCCTGGTATCGGCGATTAGCCTCGTTGCAGAAAAAAGGCCGATGTAAAATAAATAATATAATAATAATGTTATGGTTTAATAGGGTAGGGGCTATGACGGTATCACTTTACTTTTTTTTTACGAGAAATGGGTAAAGTTGTCGGTTCAATCTATTAGAAAACAATGTTGAAGTCGATAGTTGAAGAACTGAAAACTCCCTCTTGGCTGGTCACCTCTGGATCTTCTAACAATATTCAGCGCCTATAATGCGAAGGTTGCGCAGCAATGGTTTGAAACAATGCACTCGACTTTAATTTCTTCTACCGATTGGCCACCTAGGAGTTCTGACCTCTACAATCCTCCACTGCATTTGCCTGGTGTAATGGGTTACTACTTTTGCTTTACCAACGTTCATGTTTAGGTTTAGGCCAATATGTTTTGATGATAAACAATAGTTAAGAGAGAGAAATTAATTTATTTGTACTGTACACCACGTAGGTGTTGGGAACGTATTAATATTACTATATACAAATCAAGATAAAAATGTTAATATATATTCTTCAATTTACATATTCGTCCCCTCTTTTTTTTTCATTTTAATTTACCCTCATTTGTGTATTGTTCATTTTCGATTATACACGGTTAATTAATCACTGTACTCCCTCTGATGGATGCATCTAGTTGCATTGTTGTTGCACTTAGCACTTACATCTGAATCATCTTAACTCATTTATCATTTATTATATTAATGAAAGCAATTTATAATTTTTACAAGATAAGACCGGTGATAAACTAAATATTTATCGTTCAAATACAGGTTTTGATTTTATGCTGAAATGAAATTGAAATTTAATATGGACGCAAAGATTGAAAAACCAAAGACAAAAAAAAAATAGTTTTGAAGTGTGAATTTTTACACTTCAGGGTTTCGTTGATTTCGATTAAGTAAAGCAGGCCTATTTGGGAGCCAAATGTTGATAGTATGCCACTACATAACAACCGTAGTCGAGAAGCCGATTCGATTTGTGGAAACTCTACCTTATAAATATTTTTCAGATTAAGGGCCGAGAGTTCCAGTTCCTAATAAACTTAATAGTTATTAGACACATAATATATTTATGCAGCAAATAAATTTATTGGTGATTTCCAAGTTACAAAATCCTTCTTATAGTTTATTAGCAACATAATATTTTGTTTTTGTATTGGTATTTCTTATGAAGATAGTAACACGGTGCAAGAGGGATAGAGCTGTACATAAATTTTAAGAGCAAAAGTGAGATGAAATTTTGAAATTGAATATTTTGACATTAAATAGTTTGACCAGGGTGGTGAAACTCTAATGGCAAAACGAAAACCATATTACGTTCCATAACCCAACACGAATAGCGCCCCAGTCGCTGCCAGTCGCTATAGCTACGCGCATGACAGGATGTTGCCTGTTACGGCTTCTGTCATTAGCGTCAAAATCTGTGTCAAAATCGTCTTCTGTAATTTCATTGTTTAATTCGGAAAATGGGTGTTAAATGCTTTGTTTTGGGGTGTGATAGTAGTGTACCTACAAGATATCGCTTTCCAAACCCAAAGACACGTGTGGCTCCAGAATTGTATAAAACGTGGATGAGGAACATTGGAAATCCAAAACTGGATGGCTTGTCCATGGAAGTGTCCATAAATATTAAGTATTAGTAAATATTATGTTATATGTTAGTCTACTTAATAAATAATTATTTCTGCTAGTTATTGTTTTTCTGTTTCTGTATAATTCCTAACTGCTTGTTCTTAATTGTAAACATAATTAAATGTTATTATTAAATGATACAATTGTTATGATTTATTTTATCTATTTTTAATATTATTGTCGTTAATAATATTAAAAATAGACAAAATAAATCATAACAATTGTTTCATTTCCTTCTTTATCTATGAGTTTGACTTTCCATTCAATGACGCTACGTATATTTTTTGTTACTGTTAAAATGACAATTAAACGGCGTTCAATAAATTTTATCACAGAAAAAGAGGATAATATAGATAGAAGAGGAGTTTATAAAAATAACATTTTATAATACAAAAGTGATTGAACATAAGAAGACACCAATATTTTGCTTTATTTTACATTCCTTAAACAATATGAATTAAACTTTTCAGCAATTTTCAGCCCGACATTTTTATTACTCTGCCAATAATTGCGTCTGTCTCCTTATTTTCTATAATTTTTATATAAACAGTAATGCTCAAAGTATTATTTGTAATGTGTTGTAATCGTATTGAAAGAAATACATATGTAAAAATAAAAGACAAAAGTTTATCTAAAAATATATGTTTATATATTGTTCTTTATATATCATATTTACAATAAATGCCCAAAATATTCTAAAAGCGGCTGTCTATAATTTATAAATTCATCCAAAGAGATCGTCGATTTCGTCAAAATCGACGATCTAAAATGTACATAAAACACTAAAATCACCATTATAGAAAAAATATGGATGTTTAAAAATTACACATTTGTATATTCTTTTAAAATTAAACTATTTTTCAATTAAAATTGAAATATTAACATATTTTGCGAACTTGTTTTTGGTTATATGTCACTTTATTAAGCACTTCATGTTGCCTATAAGTTATTAGACAAATAAGCCTATTTATAGCAACCTAATAACTATTTCGGGGTGGAATTCTCGGGAAAAAAATTATGTTGCTAATAAATTTATTGGACAGTTTATTAGCAACTGGAACTCTCGGCCCTCACTCTTAAGGCGGCGCACAACCCTATAGTTCCCTATAGTTTCTTATACAAAACTAATAATCGGAAATAAAGTTATTAACAATCTATATATCAAAATTTGCAGCGAATTTTTATCTATCTAGTAGGATATTTTAAATTTTAGAAAAAACTGTCATGCAATTGTAATTAAGCAAATTGCATTATGCCGACCGGCGTAGCGTAGTGGTAACACATGTGCTCTACGTTGCGAAGGTCTCGGGTTCGAATCCCGTTCAGGCATGGAAATTTTCTCAAATACAATTGTCCTGGCTAATTGCCATAGCAGCAAAGGCCATAAAATTAAAAAAAAAAAATTGCATTATGGACGCCATCTTGTAAACCAATCAACGCATATTTGCGTACGATGCGACAAATTGTAGCTAAAGCTTCATTCTACAAAAAGGGTTTTAGCTATTATGTTCTATTGTGAAAACTGCTTATAGCTATTGTACTTGGTAGTCTATATTTGCCGCCATCTTGAATCTGCCGCGGTTCTCAAAATAGGTGTAACGGGTAAAAATGATTTAATTTTTGTGAAGAATACGTGTACCAAGTGGCATTCCATTATCATCAAGTATAATATTTTTCGACGAGGGTTCTAAACTATAAGTAATCAAGTCGAAAAAAATGTTGACGTATTATTTGAACATTTCTACACAAAACTATATAGATATAAATATTATTTGAAACCCTTAAATAGATTTAAAATATTACAGAACAATGTTGCTGATGTCAATTATTAACTTATTGAGCGAGAATATTTTTACAATAAATATTTCTACAATTAAAAATATCCTATTAGATAGATAAAAATTCGGTGCAAAATTTGATGTATAGATTGATACTCTTTTTATTTCAGATTGTTAGTTTTGTATAAGAAATTGGCAGCCTCTAGGGGTTATACGCAGCCTTAATAAAGTTTGTTATACTCTGAGATATTTTTTGCTCAATTCACCAATAGTAATATACTCAAAATTATTTATTTCAGCTACTTTTATTCTAAAATAAAATATTGCATTGAAATTTTGGGGTCTTGCCTGTGACTGGAATAAAATTTTTATTATTCAAAAACGAGCTATATGAATTATATTTAAATTAAAGTATTGGCAATCATGTAAAAATATATTTATTGCTCAAAACTTATTAACTTTTCCATGCATCTACACACACTCGGTTCTCAAATATGTTCATTTAAATAAAAATAAATTTAATTTTGGTACATCGAAATATAATACACGAAGGGAAATTATTTTATTACATACACATTCAACATCAGCATTCGAAAAAGTGTCTTCTATATAGGAGCTAAATTATATTATAAATTAAATACTGCAACAAAAAATTTATCGATAAAAAAATTTTCAAGTACTATCAAAACATACTTTATATCAAAAGCATACTATAGTATAAATGAGTTTCTGGCTGATGATGTTGACATATAAAAAATAAAATTAAAAAATAAATAAAAAAAAGATATCATTTCAAAATATTTCAATATACTAATATATAATTTAATATAATATCTAATGTATAAGATATATATGATATGTAATGTTTTCATTTTATTGAAATATTTAAGATAAATATAAAAACATTTGTATTTGTATCTTTTATATCACTCTAAAAATTTTTTGGTTAACATTTTTTATTCTCTACAGAAAGTTCTTTTGTATTCTTTTTATGGAGAAATAAATTATTATTATTATTACTATTATTATTATGAAATTATTATGGCATGATTTGAGAGCGGTTTCGGATATGAACTCTTCGTATTCGCTAGTTGATTGCAATGATTTTTAAGGAGGGTTAATGGTTGATGAAATAAAGACAACATTTTAACTAAGCTACTTTAATTACGATTACGGTTTTAATATTTACATGTTTTATACACTTATAATAATTATGATAATAACTAATCCAAAAGAAAAACTGTCTAAATTGAACGGCCCTCTTAGTTTTAAACTTTGCTCTTCTGACAAAATATCATATTACATCCCTGGCATCTGGTGTATCTCAGCATTTCAAAAATTACACTTAATGCTAATAAATTATATTGAATAATCACTTAAAGAAAACTTATAAAAACACACCAAAATAGTTCGAAGATATTCAGTGAAATACCAAAAATTAAATCAAGAAAAGAATGTTCTTTTATTATCCTATAAAAACCCTACTATTAGCCTATAAATAGAGCCGCTATGCGTGCATCAACCGTCCATGTGCAAACATTCACCAGATTGAAAATCGAATCCAAATCGCGTAAGTATGCAAACTTACATCAACACCTGAGACATTTGGTCTAAGTTCTAGAAAAAGGCACTCTTTTTCCTACACACCATTAACCAAATCTTAATAAAATAAAAAACAAACATTACTTCTTTCTCTCATAAAGTTTACAATCCTAAGATTGGTTGGCAGCAGCTCTCCATTGTTCCCCAACTTCTGCTTTTCTCTTCGGATCTACTTATTGTCACGGGATGAAGTCAAAAACGGAATCTGTTCTTCAAAATTAATTATATAATATTAATTTACATCAGAATACTATTGTTGATCAAAATGGCTGCTGGTGTTGTCCGTTTAGAAGTTGATGTTAGTCTCGTGCTTTCCCCGGCTTCTCCAGGATCGGTCGAACCACCCCAGATATCCGTACGAGGCGAACACGTGGAGAAGCCCTGTAGACAACACTCACATCTCGTCTTGGTGACTTCAACAGCTGGTCCTTGGGTAGCGTGAAGTAGACTGATGACTGGTCATCAGTCGAATGAACACTACTGCACAACAGAAGAATGACTACTACTGGACTACCCTGACTCTATTCCCTAAGACCATTTTATACCTGTTAACCAGGACACTATGACGTCATACCTCAATTGTTTTTGAAACATTATTCATTTGTGTAATTGTTGGTAGCAATTAAAGACCATAGTCATCACAATTGAACAATTTTTATTAACACATTAGAATGTTGTTCAACACTTATGTTGACAAACACGCAACACTCTTTAATTCGCAAAACCGTACGTCAGCAACCTTGACCTACACGGCTTAAAGGCCGCTCAAGGAAATGGGACATTAAAACACAATTAAACCATAATTGTGACAATATATAAAGAGATACGAGTGATCAGATGACCAATAGAATTGAAGGGGAAAAGAGGAAAATCAGGGCGAAAATGTGCAAGGAAGAAGAGGGAATGACAGAGCATTTAGCGAAGAGATGCGGAGAGATGGCAGTCTGGGAGGAAGAGATTCTGCACATTCTTTAATTGCCTACGGCAGCAACCTTGACCTACACAGCCTAAAGGCCGCTCAAGAAATTAGGAACATTATAACACAATTATACCATAATTGAGACAATATTTCTGACAGTTAATCTGCTCCTTCAACTGACTCATATAGTTTAAGTGGGGTCTTCCTTTAGGGTTTGTTCCTTCGACCATACATTCCACATTACTTCTACATTCTTATTAAACACTTTATCAAAAATCCCTGGACGATTTTGATGAATGGATTATCAAGACAGAGATTAATTTTTAATTACATATTGCACAAATTAGCATAATAATTGTTTGAAACTTTTAGTTTTAGACAAGTAGAATTAACAATTTCCTTTTCTTTTTCATGATATTAGGAATTAGTAAGTATTTACCTGCTAATGCAGAATTAATATATGTTTGTTGTTGAGTTTCAAAAACAAATTTCATCCGAATTTTTCTCTATCAATCAATATAAATTAAAAATCAATAGATACCAACCAATAAATTAAAATCTTCCTTAATCGTGTCAGTAACTCACTGTACTATCATTATCCTTTTCTTGTGATAATCCCTAGTATTATGTTGGTAACAAAGGTGCAATGTCATCAGTTCTCATCAATAGTAGTGCATTATGAGGCAAGTAGACTGGGGCCTCACCGACCCGCCGCCCTGTTTCCCGTCATGCGATTAGTGATGCACCGTTGAAACGCTTTATGCAAGCCGGTCGACGTACACGGCCCAATTTATGGCATTGCGTGGCATTGCGCTGCCGCCAACTATATAACCCGTTGCATGGGGCTATGGTTGGAAGAACACTCAGGGTGTTCCAGAAATGATATTTATCATATACATCCATGTATTCATCGAATTATAGGGTTAATTAAATTTATGCCGGAGCAAACGGTGTCAAAATATATTTTTATTTTTATTTCACGTTTATGGCATTTGCAACTAAGACAATTAGCTAGGATAATTCTAATTTTCCATGTTGAAAATGCCATGCCTGAACAGGATATGAACCTAAGACATTACCAACGCAGGGAACGTGTACTACTATTACGCTAACCCAGTCGGAAATTTCAAGAAAGTGTGAAATCTCGCATATTTCCGAATTTAGTTGGTATTCTTATAAGCTAGACCACTATCTAGGTCTAGCCGCATGGCTACAATTTCTACCATATAGTTCCCATTCTTTTCTGTGGTGCTATAGCTCTGGATGAGCCTTGGCCTCCTTCAGTAATACTTTCCATCTATACCGAAAACTCCTTATACCCACATATCTTTTTCTTGGTCTTCCTCTGACTTTCTTTCCCACTGGGGTTTGTGTGTGAAGCAGCTTCGTAGGGTTACGATTGGTAAGTCGCTCAACGTGGCCAATTTTTAGTTGCATCATTTTCATTTTTGGAACGATTGTATTTATGTTGTCAAAAGAGTTGTCAATAGATAAGGTTCATATTTTGGTGTCTTATTTATGTCAAGTAGTGTGCTGGAACATAATTTTGGTGATGAGACAGGACACTTGATTTAAGATAGAGTTGAGCTTGAAGTATGATGAATTAGTAGTTTGAATTCTGCAGCATTTTTTTTTAGATCTGTTTTAATTAATTTATTATGGTATCCAAATATAAATAACACTAATGATCAGCAATGCTGTCCAAATTGGTCCATAGTTTATTTGACAATTCTTCCCTTTAGTTCCCAATTTCTCTCTTTGGCTTTCTATCATTTTACTTCAGTGTCTAGATCTTTGAGAACGGCATGAAATCACCTGCCTTCTGGATGCTGTCTTAATTTCACGGCTCAAGATCAAAAAAAAAAAATCACATATTTACAAAAAATAAATAAATATCCACAAAATACATAATGGTGTGAAAAAAGTCTCTGAGTGTTATCTTGGTCACTTTATCAGTAACGATCTCAGCGGCGCAGCTGACATCGACAGGCAATGTCGCTCTTTTTGTATAAAAGCTAATATGCTAAATCATAGATTCTCGAAATGCAGTCCTGATGTATGTATATATTTATTTAATTTTTATTTAAATATTTATTTTGGCGGTAGTATGCACACTTCGGCACTTTCGATATAACACACGAAAGGTCATCTTTGTAAACTTGTTATTTGCTACAACGCCTTTCGGGGGGGGGGGATTAATAACGGGAGAGATGCATTGATTTTGCGAACATTAAACCTCCAAACACAGCCCTAAAGTTGACAATCAAACCCACATCTCCTAATCCACCATTAGTAGTTGTTCACGTTTTTTTAGTTTCATTGTTGGGAGAGCCAAAAAACATCCAAAAGAAGCTCCATTGGTAAGAAAAAATAATAATGGCTGTACCACTTAAATATTGGCTCCGAAGTGAAATCTAGAATGCTGACAGTTCTTTCTCCACAAATATCACTTTATGCACCGGATCGTTCTTGAAATCTATAAGAATTTCTTCTCCTATCAATGTCAGATTTATATCGTCGGAGCTCGCGAAAGAATTAACGGTCCACCCATAATCTTTTGTAAGTGGAGGAAAATAATTAGCGAATGCTAAAGCTTTTAAGAAATCACGATTATATAGTTAACTTAAAATGTCCTAGCAAATTAGAATATTTTTTAATTTTTCGCAACATACCTGATTTTTTTCGCTACGTGGAAGTCCTAGTCACTACATTTATCCTACAGCTAAACTTCAGTTAAATCTTTCGATACCTTAATAAAGACCACAGTATATTCTCCATATACTGACCGATAGCGCTTAGCGCAACTATTAAATACCAGCGATAAATTCGTTTTCAAAGGTTTTGACGTCATTAGTAGTTTGTGATTTTACAGCCCACATAATGCTATAGTATAATAGAGGATAGGTTTTTTCTTCTAGGTAAGTAAATTAAACAGTTCTTAGATTCAGGTATAATATCCTTTCAGATCCACTTTACTATCTGTACAGTGTTTGGATATTTTTATTCTTGCATCATTTTCAATTTTGTAACGATTGTATTTATGTTGTCAAAAGAGTTGTCAATAGATAAGGTTCATATTTCGGAGCCACATGCGTGTCAAAGATAAATCTGTAGTGTGGTGGAACATGATTTTGGCGATAAGACAGGAGTCTTGTTATAAGAGAGAGTCGAGCTTGAAGTATGATGAATTAGTTGAATTTCTGCTGCTAATTTCTGTTAGATCTGTTTTAATTAATTTATATGTTAGAAAAAATCTACATCAGTTAACGATGCACACGTAAAAGTAAGCCAACAAAAAATATTCTTTGAATGTCTGGGGATGTGAAATCCCTCGAATGTATAAACATTCTACTAATACAATTTTACTTATTTTATTATGGTAACCACATATAAATAAATAATAAAAATCGGTAATGCATTCCAAATTGGTCCCTAATTTATTTGACAATTTTTCGCCATTTTTCCAGAATCCTCTATTTAACTTCCCATTCTTTTACTTTCAGTGTTTAAAAGGCATCAAATCACCTGTTTTCTGGACGTCCTCTTATTTTCTTGGCTATTAATTCTCCTTTTAACTAATTTTGGCACTGTGTTCTTCGGAAAAGAAGATACATACCATCTTTTTTTTTAACAAGGGAAAATCTTTTATAGACACCATCATATTCAGGTAGTGTCGGAGTCTCCACAAGTGGCATACCGACTAAAAACCCTGCTTGCCTCCTCTCCGTCATGGGACTGTCGTAGTGAGAATATTCATCGTGACGGAGTGGCTAGTTCTTCCTAGTTTTTCCTGTTTCTCGTCTGCTTCCTCCTCCTGTTTCGTCCGTGTCTTTCTTCCGGTGGTCGTCCTAGAGTCAGGTTGCTAAATCTGTCAAATCCTCCCACCAGCTCACCCACGGCATTGGCCCACTTCAGTTATCCAGCAGTAGGCGTCCGTCTCGTATTTTCGGACTTGACCTGTTTACCAGGTTATCCAGTCCGAATACAAAGCGTCCCCGACACGTGGTTTTACGCACGGATCTCCCCCGGGGCGTCGCTAGGTGACTACGTGGCATACCCACACTCTCTGGATGCGGGTGTCTATAACCCGACCTTTGAGCTGCCTTTACCATCCGCAAGCGGTTCCGTGTGCGACCCCGCGACATACCATCTAAGTCGCTGTGTTAACCCTAGCTTTGCTCGGTTCATCGGGAAGTTCGATCCTTTCAGTATTTGTTATATTGATCATTGTACAGTTTACTTTTTTCAAGCATATATGTTGCTTGAAACATGCCACTCTCATGTTTCTTATCTTTTTTTGCTATTGTTAGACGTCTATAGTTCACACCTGTACAACACCATCGGCTTTACAATAGACAGCTAAAATATTTTAAGGTAAAGTCCTCTAATGACGCTATCAGAAAATTTTCAGCTCTGTTCGTTGATGGAGAAATCTACAAGACTTACTCTACATAAAACAATATTGGTTCAGAATTATGTTCATGTGTGAATATTATGTAATAATTTCTGTGACACCCTATGCTTCCATCCGTCATACGGGAAGGTGTGATAGGGTTGGGATATGACGGGAAGGTGTGGGAGTTGTTCCCGTCCGTTCCATAGGTAGTGGTGCGCCATGCAAATTAACTATGACACATCATGTCACCGGAGTACAACGCTGGAACATGTCACATTGTTGTGTCATGTAATTGATTGGCCAATGTATTAGATTTTAGGAGTACACTGAACTAGAAAATTGATAGATGCAAATAATAAGATCGTCAATATCATTACAATAAAAAATAAGATGCTCGTGTTTTTAATGCTTTTGTACAGCTCCAAAGTGTGGAAAACGAGAATGGTGGATACAAAACGCAAATACTTGTTTGAAATGTGATATTGACGAAAACTACCATGCATCCCGTAGATAAAGTATAGAAGTAATCTACTAGTGCTTTAATAAATCAATGTACTACATCTGTCTGTGATATAGTAGCGAATAAACTATTTTAATTATATCCTCAGAAAAAAATATACATCAGCGGTACCCTTACGAGGCGGAAGGAAAAGTTATCCAAAAAGAAATATTCATTTAATGTCTGTTTGGGGAAGTGAAATCCCTCGAGTGTATAAAAAACAAACAAAACAATACGTCAAATTATAATATGATAATTTTGGTCTGCAGGTATCATTGGGCCGTTCTTTTTAGAAAACGAAAATGGCAAAATGGAAACTATCAATGGTGAACGCTATCGCAACATGCTGAATGAACTTTTTGTCCCGATTGGAGTATATGGCTTTCGAGGATATGTTTCTTTCAGCAAGATGGCACTATTTGCTATATATCAGTGTTGCCAGATGTACGTTTTAAATCGTACTTGTACGATTATTTTAGATTGTGTACGATGTACGATTCTATGGTATCCGATGTACGATGTACGATTTTATTGAAAAACATATATATTTATATATTTTTTAGTAAGGTAAATATTTATATTATATTATATAATGCGATATATTGAATATTTTAGCCCTCGGGTTTCAAATCGACGCGCTCTTAAAAAAATCGGTTGGTCTCGCTATGATCGGTAATGCTCGGACATACTCGAATAATCAAATATATAAAGCTCACTCCTCATTGGTTAGTGTACTGTACTACAAACTCAAATCGGTCTTTTCGTGTTCGTGTTGAGTGTGAATGTAGTAAAAATATGTTAAAAATTAAGCTGTGGCCACCACAGGACCGACCGCCATCATATAGTACTTGTATAAAATACATTCTAACAGCAGAGTAGAAATAACTTGGCCTAATATTTTCTAACAGAAATATTATTTATCATGACCATGGAAAGGTTACATGCAAGACTCAAATTTTTTTCGTTTTTTCAAAAAATGTCTCAAATAAAAATTGTTAGTTATTGCTTTTGTAGCAACTTTTGTTAAATAAATTTTTTCGAAATATTTTTCTTCTGCTAAATCTTAAAATCGACACGAGTAATTTCCCATTCGTCAACCGATTTTTACTAAAAGTTGATCAACTAGTGCCATTGATGTCAAAAGCTAAAATATGAAGTTTCATAAAAATCTGTTTAGCCGAATTTGCTCTGCACGTGTACACAGACAGACGGATGGACAGACAGACAGACAGAGGGACAGACGGACGGACGGACAGACAGACCGACAGACATCATGCTAAAAATAGTCAAAACGTTATGTAGGGACCTCAATTCGTGGAGATCCATCAAAATCTCGAAATGTCAAAATCGGTATGATCACAATACCTCCCTTATATATGTTGGCGGTCGGTAAAAATACCATTTTTATGACTGAGATTTGTTTTGTTGTGCCATCGATAACGGATACCCATAGTGATAATTATAATACGTTTGATAATAAGGAACGTGCTACAGACCAGTTAATAATTATAAATATTTAACGGCTCTAATAAGGCAGATGAAAAAGTTATTCAAACAGTTCGAGAAAAAATTATAATTTTTTATCCTTTTCTGCTACCTATGATTGTGCAATACAAAAATGTATACTTAATAATTTTCAAATTAATTACTCAGCAATGTTTTTATATGCTCATTTAAAAAAAAAAAAACGATTTGTACGATTTTTATTTCTTGAAAATACGATCATAAAATCGTACAAACACATCAGTTTGTACGATTTTTTCTTCTTCGATATCTGGCAACACTGCTATATATCAAGAGAAACGATGACTTGAATGCAGACAAAATATTCTAACATTATTTTCCAAAATGATGACATCGATTGGGAAGCAAGATCGTGAAATAGCTTCTAGATCAGGGGTACTCAACCTTTTCATACCTACCGCCCACTTTAGCATCTCTATTGGTAGAAAAATTTTCATACCGCCCACCTGTTGTGTAATAATAATAACTTGCCAAATACTTTCGCAAAATTTAGCGCCATTTAGTTTCATGTAAAGTGAACTAATTTATACGCGGGCGATAAAAATTGTATATTTTGAGAAATTTAACTATAAACAGTAAAGAATTTTATGAAAACTTCATGAAAATGTTTTTCAATAATGCTATGAAATTTTTTTAAATAATACTTAAAAAAATTTCCATTTTAATGTTTTTAAAACGTCAATTAAATTTAAAGAAAAAAAACGGAAAGTAGCCAGCATTGGACAAAACCCCTACCACCCACCAAAAAATTCCTACCGCCCGCTAATGTGCGGTAGGGACCAGGTTGAGTGCCACTGCTCTAGATTGTTTTCTTTAGGGCTCAAGAACAAAATTCGTCGAGTTATTGATGGAATTGAGCCGCAGGTGTGCGCCATGTCGATAAAAAGTACGGTTGTATACTTTTTATCGACATAGCATCTATTTTCTAAGATAAGCAAAATCTTTTTCTACCGCATTGCACTTTAACGATTAGCAGTATATTCGAACCAAAATACCCGAAACATTTTAACAAATATTCCTAACTGCTACATAGAACGACAGCCACACATGCAAAGTCTAAATAAAGTTTGATAGCCACAGGTAAACGATACATTGATTAAAACTTTTGTGATTTTTATCCCTAATTGTGCTGATAAAACAGTTTTGCTGTTACAAATTAACCTACCGATCGCTAAATGGATACTTTAACGTGGAAAGATTTTGGAATTTGTTTAAAGAAGCTATAAGAATAAATGCGATTCTGAACAAATCGTCTTAGGAAAAGATCTTTGTTTCGGTTTATAGTAGTTTTGCATGGTTTCCTCCATATGGACGGGAAAGTTATAAAATTTTATTGTCTTATTTTATTACATTATAATTCTAGTCTCACTCAGAAAGTTAGATAGCAAATTTATCGGATTGTTACTGTTTTATAGCTATTTTGTTTTATGTATTTAATATTTTATGTTAATATACATACCTTATAAAATTTATGGGGAGAAATAAAATTGTTCGATTTTAATAGAATATTTCTCACCTATTTCAATAAATTGTAATTAGGTGAATAGCTAATATAAAATACGTAGAATTTGATACACTATACTATCGACAGAAAATTATGTTATTATTAGGAACAATAATAAGCAGGCAGCAAATGCCGATGAAGTCCAGAAAAAATATACAATGTCTGTAAATTAAGTAACCGGACTGGCAACATAGCGTTTGATCTGGTAACATTTGGGACGCGAGACTTGGAGTGAACTTGTTATACGCCTTCAGTACAAGTTTGAACTCGCTAGAGTAATTTTGTTGTTTGTAGCGATTCTTTTCGTGAAACAGTTTTTTCTAGTTCTAAAAATGAGTAACATTCATTTCGAGCAACAGTGTGCTATCAGGTTTTGCTTCGACTTGGACACAGTGCAACGGAAACTTTTGCAAAACTTCAGCATGCCTACGGAGACAGTGTTTGGTCAAGGACCCAGGTTTTTTGGTGGTTTAAGGCATTTTCAGAAGTAAGAGAGTTGATTGAAGATGAATCAGGCAGTGGAAGGCCTTCAAAATGAATCACGCAGAGGAAGGAATAAGGAGACTCCTCAGCCTCCTTTTTCGTCTGACTTGAGTCCTTGTGTCTTTTTCTTCTTCCCAAGATTGAAAAATCACCTCAAGGGACGTTATTTTGGGACATTCGAAAACATTCAAACGTCCGTAACCAACCAGCTGAAAACTATTCCAGTATCCGAGTTCCAGCACTGCTATGAGGATTGGAAGAACCATCTCCAGCGCTGTGTGCCTGCCCAAGGAAGTTATTTTGAGGGAGACAAAATCGAATTATAATTCTAATCGAATAAAAAAAAATAATAATTACAATCAGTCCGGTTACTTAATTTACACACCTCGTACATCGAGTATAATATAATCTAATAAGGTAGAATAGCTGCACTCGCGTGCGCAATATTGCTTTTAGTGTCATGAATGAACTGTCGTATTTGTCGGACAGAACACTGTCGGTGAAAATTCAAGCAGACAGCCAGAAATTTGCACTATCGGATGTCTGCGCAACAGATGTGGGAATTCCTCAAGGCTCGATAACAGGACCTTCTTTGTTTACCATACAAATGGTCTGCTTAAATGATTAGCTAATCTTTTATTTGAGGTAGAACTGATGTCTTATACCAACAATAATAATATAGTAATAAAATTAAAAAATCTGACAACATTAACAATGAAATTGAACTAATTTATAAAAAAATCCTCACATGGACAACAAATAATTTGAAAATTAATAATTGATAGATCTAAAACCAAGTTACAACAAATTCAATTAATACCCGAGGTGTGATATCCTTCGATATCCTCACTCTACTTGGGTGAATCAATGGTTGTTGGAATTAAACACATTAATCCTATTTCACATATTTATTCGTTCGTTGTCTCGCCTCTACACATTACATTACATTACCTTACATTATTCAAAATTGCCTAATACAATATATTTTACTTAACCTATATTATTCTATTCTTACAACCTAAGCATTCTTTTTACTAACATATTTGCAATACTTAAATACCTTAACAATTATTTCGTAATATTAAATTCCTACATACTACGGTGCGATGACCCGTACAGAGGTCAGTACGGTAAAAATCTTAAGGTGCCTACAGATGGCACACCACGGCCAATGGCAAGTCACGGCCAAAATGGCAAGTCACGGCCAATGTTTATACTTGTCTAGCTCCGCGGATCGTGTGTAGGGGCAACAAGTCACAAGTCACAAGTCACAGCCAGCGTAGACTGGGCTTGCCGCTGGCCGACATTACTACCGAGGCGGTATTCTATCACAAGTCAAAGGGGTTTGACCAACATCGCTGCAGACTTGTACATGCATGTTAGCACTGTACACACGACGCGCACACACTTGTCATCACATCAGTCGAGAGTTTTGTGGTCAAAAGGAAGGTTGTAACCATTTTTGCGTAATTATGAAGTGTACTTAAAGTAAAAAGTATTTTTCTGTACTTTTAATCTAATTTAAATATCAAAAGCATGGTCGAAGCTGCGACCATATCATCATTTTCATTGTCAGACGCCATTTTACAAGCACTGGACCACGTTCGCTATTTTTTTACTTGGCCAGCACTGACACATCATCTGTATGGTACAGTGTTGCCACCTGCCTGAAAGGAAAATTCCCTTTAGGTACTGCAAAAATTCCCTTTTTCTCAAGAAAATTCCCTTTCCCATATATAAAAAAAACTTCTTTTTCAGAAGTAATTACACGTAGGTATACGAGTATTTTTTCATTTAGTAGGAAAATTAATTTTTTAGTTTTTTATACCTATCATTACTATAAAAAAAACTTAACCAAAAAATTAAGAGCCAATTAAATTTTTTCGCATTAATATTTAAACAAAGTTTTTTCCTTGGCTGTTGTTCGTTGTCACTATCTGTATCTGGATACTCACTCACATCCGTGGCGCACCCAGGGGAGTGGACCCCCCCCCAAGAAGGATTCCTGGGTGCGCCACTGACTCACACTCATATTGAATTCGAATAATAACAATAACACAAACGCACTAGTATACATACGACATGCGACGCAAAAACATAAAACTATTTATTAGTATTTTCTATTGAATAAAATACTTGGGCAATGACAAAACAAAATAATGCGTTATGAGATTCACTCCTGGAATTCCTTGTTTCCTGCTTAGGAATTAAAGGTAGTATGTCGTGCGATAGCGTGCTGTAATTTTTCTGGTTTCAAATTGACGTAGACCCGTAGACATATAATTTTACGTCTACGTGAACATATAAGTAAAAATAACGCTAATTTTTGAAGTAAGTAAGACTGAAGGAATTAACTATAAAAAAAGCAATCTATCAAATGTGGAAAATTCCCATTTTTTGTCGAATTTTCCCTTTTCCCTCTAGACATCAAAAATTCCCTGAGAAAGAGAAATTCCCTGTCAAGTGGCAACACTGGTATGTTACATAAGTACAAGTGTACGCCATTGCTACATGTAACGGCCAGCGTCAGAATTAGTGCTGGCAAGCTGGCACACCGTCTGTAGGCACCTTTAGGCCTACACATCAATGCTCACCTCAAATGGACGGAACCTATAAACCAGCTACGTAAAAAACTTAGTAAAACAATCTATGGAACGAGGGTCTTTAAATGCAGTAATTTCGTTGTTTAAAACTTCTATACAGCTTATTTTCATTTCTTACTTAAATATGGCATAATCATCATTTAAAGAAGTTATTAACATTGATGTGTTCAAAAGAAAAATTAAAGCACTTCTTGCTAAAAATATTTACAATTTGGAGGAGTTTTTCCTGGAGAACAGTTAGTTTTCCAATTACTTTACTTGTATTCAGTCATTGATCCGGTATGTGATAGTAGCCCATCACTTTATCTGGCACTGTATATTCTGACTCATCGTCTCCAAAATCAATTTCTATGACTACCAGTGGCTAGTAAGAAACAATGTTTCATCCAAATTTATGGTAAATAGAGTATGTTATGTATAGAATGTTATTTAAAAAACATTGATTTTTAACATTTGGCAACAAATTCGAAACGTTAAAAATACCTGGCCAATAATTTAATCATTTATCTTTTTCCGGTTTACATTGTGACACATTCACAATTAGAAATAAAATTTAGTAACCCAATTATCACGGTTCACAACAGATGTATGCTGTCCATTAACAAAATGAATGCATTTTGGTTTTAGTATAAGTTCCGCAATAACGTTTTTGTGAGCATCAAATTCACCAAGCTATTCATTGTCTATTGGTTTGTCTTGAATTACAAATTGGTAAGGGCGGTTTAAAATTTGTTAAGCTAAATCTTCTTCCCTAGGGATTGCGTTCTTTTTGGTTTATCCCGTATGTAGGGTATTGTTAGTAGTATTAAACTCGTGCACAGGCCAATTATAAAATAGAAGGATTTGAAATTAATTTGATATTCGATATGCGTAAGTACATAAAATTTTTGGTTACATAAAATCAACGTTAGAAATTTTCAATGAATCAAAGTATTAAAGATCAGGCTTTAACAACACTATGCTAGAGAAAATAACTGGATATCTCTCGAAATCAGTGATTCTTAACCTTAATCGTGGAATAGTTTTGATAGATTCACGGTAAGTTCATCGAAAATCAATTCATCGAAAATCAATTCATCGAAAATCAATTCATCGAAAATCAATTCATTGAAAATCAATTAATCGAAAATACATTCATCGAAAATCAATTCATCGAATGATCAATTCATCGAAAAAAAAAAATATTTGAGAGGAATGCCGAGGGGATCGGAAAGCCAAAAAAGCAGTGGTCAATAAAAGTTGACAGACTACACTTATTAAATAACTATCATACTTGGTCTATTAATAATTTTTAAATTTTCCATTCAGAAAATACGCCAGGTAAAAGATGCCTGTTGGATTATTTTGAAATCGAACAGGGCTCCTTAGATCAGAAAAACTCGGTTAATGGGATCATAAATGTACTTAATACACCCATTCTTAAAGGATTCTTCTTCTAACAAAACCCTTACTAACCTTACCTAACCTAATTACCTTGTTTTTAGGCGCATAGTACTTTATTTTCCCCCATATTAGCCCAATTAAAATGCGTATCATTGTGTATGAATTTATAAAAATTATTTGCGTGCAATTGCCCATAACCTATCTTATTAAACCTTAAAAACAAAACATTTATTTCTTTTATTATATAAGTTTTCTTATTATATTTCTTTATTTATATTCAAACACTATATCACTTTATTTACCTTTTTTTAAACCATATAAAAAATTTTACGCAATTATTTCTTAGTCTGTCTACTTTTATTGACCACTGCTCTTTTGACTTTCCGATCCCCTCGGCATTCCTCTCAAATATTTACAAAATATTTTTTTTCGGTGAATTGATCATTCGATGAATTGATTTTCGATGAATTGATTTTCGATGAATTGATTTTCGATGAATTGATTTTCGATGAATTGATTTTCGATGAATTGATTGTCGATGAATTGATTTTCGATGAATTGTTAACTCGTCGGTTACCGTTTTGATAATAACAAAAATTTTGTGGAATACCAAAATCAATAACGTATCGTAAAAAGCACTCCCAGACAACGCATGCTGCATCTGCTCTATCTGAATAGGTGATAATCAAAAGGGGCAATGTCTGATAAGTAGGACGAGAGAGGTCTTCCCATTTCATGGTGAACAGCGTCTCTTGGATTCTTTGGTAACACGGGGTATGGAGTTTCCATGGATAAAGATAACTTTGCGTCGATTGTCAGTGTATGAGGATGCTTTTTGATCATCTCTCTATTCAGTTGCTTTAGTTGCTTACTGTAGCGATAACTTGTCATCATTTGACTTGGCTGTAGCACTCCATAGCAGACCACTTCTTCCTTATACAGAGTAGAATCTTATGGATGTGGATGTTTTGGAATGGCTTCGATGTGTTTGATAAGCCGCATTCCACCCAATGTTTTAGAATCTTTGTTTAGATCTTAGAACTGTCGTAATAAATCAATTTGTCATCGCTTGTAACAACGCGTCACAAAATACTCTTTTCTGCTTGGTCAACAATGAAAAGCAAATGTACCTGAATCGCAACTTTGTATGGAACATATTTTTCGAACTTCTGGATCTTTCCTTTTGCATTTGAATGACGAGCAGCTGTTGAGTGGTCAACTTTTATTTACACTGTAAGCCAGTGTTTGGCAACACTGGCCCCCCATACGATAATTATCGTACACATACGATAATTTGACTCTCTGTACGATGTACGATACAATTTTCATTATCGTACGTAAAATACGATAATTTTGACTACAGTACGATAATCGGTACGATAATATTTTATCTGGAATTAAAGATATTTGAAAATGCTTAACTTGCCCTGTTCTGCGTCTACGGAATGTAGTTCTAAAAAGCAGCGCAACTGATAAGGTTCATAGGAAAGAGTTTGTACCTTACTAAGTAAGGTACGTAGGTTGCATCTTACCACGTACATGTTTTGCATTTCATTTAACGGGGATTCCCAAGATCACTGCTTGCGTACCTACTACATTAATGAAGAATGAAGAGCAATGCCTCATTCAAAAATTGAATTAACTGGACAAGAAAGTTCAGATGAGTTTTGGATCAAGTATCTCAACTATTTCAATGAAATTGTCTAGCCTTCAAAACCTTGCATTGTTTGCATTAAATGTCTTATGTGTTCCACATTCAAATGCGCAATGTGAAAGAGTATGTACCAAATTATTTTACACAGTTAACGGCGTTATTTTATCCAGTCAGCATGTAAAGAAACATGGTTCTTGTCAAAATTTCAAATCGGGAAAAGATATGTTTGAGAAACCAAATAGCAATATGTATAAATTTAAAAACGTGATGAAAAATTAAAATGATGATTTTTAATGAAGTATTTAATGTAGAGTAAATATATTATATATAAAATCACAACTTTTCATTATTGATGTTACTTATTGAATAATATTGTACCTATACTCATTTAATTATAATTTTGAAGTATATAGTACAGGCTATTTCAAACGTTTAGGCGGTACTGGGCTTTGATATCTAGAAATTTTTATCTATTAATTCGGACTTTTAGTAATTTTTTAAAGCTTGGTAAATCATACTCACATTGCAAATCTAGATTAAATTGATTTTCATTATAAAATGTCATTTTCATTGCATTTTAATTTTTGTCATTCTTAATAAAAATTTCCCAATTTTTAATTTTTTTTTTGTCTTCTAAATATGTAAAAATGTATGCAAATTTTTAATAAATGTCATTCGTTTCCACAGTTTCACTGTTGGAATTTAAAATTTTCACATACAAAACGTGAAACAAGAAATAACCCAAGTAAAGTCCTAGTCCAGTAACCTAGTACATCATAAGTTGCATCGAGTGGGGGTAGTTAGTTTCGTTTTTTTTTCTTGTATGGGTTGTGCCTGAGATGCAAAATCCAAGTTTTCGACCTCGGCAGCCTTCCGGAACACTTTTGAATTTCGCAAAAACTGCTAAATTTTCGCTCTCTTTTCGGTTTCTGCCCATTTTGACCATAAAGGAGCACGTTTTCGGCAAACACCATTCTATGCATTTTTAAATTAAATTAAATTTTCTATAATTTGAGACCAAAATGGGCTCGGTAGTCTTAATAGTTTCCGAGATACAGCTTTTCAAAGTTTGAAAAAATCTCCAAACTTGAAAATTGTATGCTATATCATGCTCATGGGCACTGTTTATTTTTAGAAGTGAAAACTACTCCTTATTGTCAAAAATTATAAAATAATATTGCAAAACCTTATATTGCTGCCGAAAATACTGGTTATGTAGATTATTACGCTCCGAACCGTGCTATTCGAATATTTCGAAAAAAAAAAAATTATTGTTTTTTTAAACATAGCTCCTTCATTTTTAATGACAGAAAGTTTTTTCAAAAACGATTTTGTAGGGCTTTTCAAGAGGTATAAGACTGTGTAAATTAAATTCCTTAAGATCCCTTAGTTTTTAAATGGGGTGAGTTTGATGGGCTCGAATAAGGTGGTGTTCGCTTGTAAATAGAGGTTTTAAACGGCTATATCTCGCCAAATATTCACTGTACAGAAAATATATGCACAGGGATATTTAAGTCATTAAAAAAGCTACAATTTAGTGCTCTATCATTTTTTTCGTATCATACAGTAATTTCGGAGATATTTTGAAGAAAAAGGTGAAAAATACGAAATCGCAAAAAATCGTTTTTTCTTTAAACTCCAATTTTTTTAAAATTAGTCATTTTAAATTGGTCAAACTTCTTGGGTGTACTGAAAATACATATATGAAGAGAACCACAGAAGGGTGAGGATCAATTTTAATTAGGGGGGTAAATAGGGGGTTGTTTTCACTGATTTTGTCGTAGAAAAAAGTAGGTACCGACCTTATTTTGATCATAAGTCGCTTAATTTTTATACTAGAGACTTTTTGTTTTTGTTTGAAAGGTCTAATCAAATACTTTAAAAAAGATTCAATGAGTTTTCTTCGAAAAATGCAAATTTTTCCTGTTATTTGACTTTGAATCTTTCAAATTATGCATTTGGCGAAAAAAAGTTAACCATTAACATGCCGTATCTCGGTTCGTATTGGTCGTAGAAAAATAATAAAAAAAGGATTTTGTTTATTTTTTTAAAAGCTACAATTTTGCTTTGTACAGTTTTTTTGATAAAATGCATATTTTTCGAGTTATTCGCAAAAAACTTTTTAAAAACATCGATTTTTTCGTCAAAAAACTGTTACACTCGTATTGTAGTTGAAAGTTACCATTATTTATAATAATTAATTCTTACCCACATGCTATAGATACCATTACTTCTATTTATTAATTTTTACTTCACTGACTCATGTTAGACAAGTTGTTGAAGATATAAAGGCAATTGTATATGATGAAACATGAAAATTAGCATAAAATTTTCAAGTTTGGAGATTTTTTCAAATTTTGAAAAGCTTTATCTTAGAAACTATTTAAGCTACTGAACCCATTCTGGTCTTAAATTATAGCAAATTTAATCTAGTTTAAAAATGCATTGAATAATGTTTGTCAAAAACGTGTTCCTTTATGGTCATAATGGTAAGAAACCGAAAAAAGTTCGAAAATTTAGTAGTTTTTGAGAAATTCAAAAGTGTTCCGGAGGGCTGCCGAGGTCGAAAACTTGGATTTTGCATCTCAGGCATATCCCATACAAGAAAAAAAGATGAAACTAACTACCCCCACTTGATGCAACTTTTGCCCCATAATCATGACAAGGTTACTGGACTATCCATTTTCGTGACAACCTAAAAGAACGAAATTTCCATTTAGCTCCTCCTAAACGTTGAGAATCGCCTGTAGATTATTAGTGTACGTATTTCCTTTCAATAATAAATTATAATAAAAATGTATTAATAAGTGAATAAAAATGAAATTTTCTAAATTTTATTACTTTACTATCTCGTCTCGCGGGTGTACGATAATTTTTATGAAAATACGATAAATTTCGCTACAGCGTACGATTATTTCATTATATGGAGTTGGCAACACTGCTGAAAGCTCACATGTCGATTGAACATCATTTTTACGAAGCAATTGTTCAAATCTGTTATATTTAGTGAACAAATAAACTATAGCAACAATTTAATATTATTAAGTTTTTAAGGGATAACATAAGTACGTATTTACAACAATACAGATGTATAGATTGTTTCTAATTTTATATCAGATCGTTAGTATTGTATGATAAACTTATAATCTATGGGCTTTATACGTACAGTTATAACCAGAAATCAGACTTACTCGTGATATACATCAATCATATATTACGGTTATTCGATTCCAATATCAGAAAAGAAGTAACAAATAAGCATTCAATTAAGCGGTGATTATTCTAAAATATATTTGTAGTGAGCTTGAAACCCCATCTAAACAGCTAATAGTAATTGTTCCCTAAATGTCACAGACAATAAGTTCTAACATTGAGTGTGTAACACTTGGTCTGTTCAGACCCTGACTTTGGCGTCCCGACGTTAGCTTCCCGGCGTTCACTGCCCAATCAGCCGCGGTCAGCCTGTCACGTGACTCGGTAATCACAGAATAGACGCTAATTACATCTACCTTCACTATCACAAGGCAGGAGATTCACCCTTTTATACGTGACGGGAAAAGTTTGAATGACCAGAGCTGTGACGATTACCGAACAGGTCAAAGGGTTTGATGGCTACGAATTTGTTACCACTGTAATTATTAGCGGATTTTTAGGGAATGGTGATTGAAAGAAATGAACTAAATCACTTAATAAAGGACCTCTTTGTCGAATAAATAACGTTTTTATAGAAGGTGTTCAAAAAGAAATCGGAAATTTTTAGAGCATCACAATTTTACAGTTATGGTAGAATAATAAAAACAAACAGTGGCGGCTGAAACAGGGTGGCGCTGGGACAGTGACCTCTTAAAAAAAATTAATAAAAAAATGTATTTTAAAATCTCGTTTATAGTTTAAAATTGCATTAAATTAGCTAAATATGATATATTTGCATATATGTATATTTATTTTATTATTTCTAATTCAAAGATTTTTCAAGTGTTAGATTTAAAAAAATTAGATTGAGAAAACAATACTCAGGTGGACACAACTCGCACAGTGTTGCCCCATGCGATTTCCAATCTATTTATCTACGCCAGTAATAAAAATCAGCTGTGGCCACCACAGGGCCGACCGCCATCACAAAGTACTTGTATAAAATACATTCTAGCAGCAGAGTAGAAATAACTTGGCCCAATATTTTCTAACAGAGATATTATTTATCATTACCATGGAAACATCAGTAAATACTATGAACTATTGGAACGAACATAGTATATTTTTAAATCCAACTGATGAAGTAGAAGTTTCAAACGTTGTAAAAAATATGAAAATATCGTATTCCTCAGGTTATGATGGAATTAGCTCAAAAATAATAAAAAAATGCATTCAATTCATTGCTAAACCACTAGCACATTTAATAAACAAATCCTTTTCTCAAGGTATTTTTCCTAGTGACCTGAAAATAGCCAAAGTTGTTCCGATATTTAAAAAAGGTGATAAAGAACAGGTAGAAAACTATCGACCGATATCATTGCTCTCTCCCATATCTAAAATATTTGAAAAAATAATGTCGATTAGAATTGTTGAATTCATGGAGAAGAGTGCAGTTATAATATCGGAGCAACATGGTTTCAGAAAAGGACGTTCAACAACCACGGCACTTTTAAACATACTAAATTTTATATATGAAAATTTGGACAAAAACCGGCACACATTAGCAGTATTTTTGGATCTATCAAAAGCATTTGATCGTGTCGATCACAAAATACTGCTAGGGAAACTTGAAAATCTAGGAATAAGAGGAAAAGCCTTGGATTGGCTTACATCATACCTCGAAAACAGGGCACAATATGTTCAAATTGGTGAGTCAAAATCAAATCATTTATCTGTAATCCAAGGGGTCCCACAAGGTAGTGTACTGGGGCCTCTCTTGTATATATTATATGTAAACGACATTGTAGAGGGTGCTCTGAGTTCGGAACTTGTAGCTTTTGCAGATGATACCACAGTAATGGGTTCTGACGCAGATTGTCGAGCTCTTGTAACAAACGTTAACAAAGATTTACATTCTTTAAGCAACTGGTTGCAATCAAATGATCTACTCTTAAATTATGAGAAATGTAGTTTCATAAAATTTTCTAAAAGTAAATTGAATTACGATGTTAGCCAGTTGATTAAAAATAAGAAGTCTGTCATTCAAGTTGCATCTGCGAAACTTCTGGGTATTCATCTGGACCAGCATCTTACTTGGGATACTCAAATTGACTTTTTGTGCAAAAGAATGTCCCAAGAATGTTGGAAACTAAAAATTATATCCAAAACATGTAGTAAAGAAGTAGTCAGAACCTATTACTTTGCAAATATATATTCTATACTATCTTATGGTATACTTTGTTGGGGTACAGGTTCAGAACTCATCAGATTGTTTCGGCTACAAAAACGTATTCTACGTAATATGGTTGGTTGCAGCCAAAGAACATCCTGTGTTAATATATTTAAAAATCTAAAGATTTTGACTTTACCAAGTATGTATGTGTATCAAGCCTGTGTATATGTACGACAAAATTTGTCAGATTATGAAAGAAGATCAGATATACATGCATACAACACGAGGCAAAAAGCACATTTACAAGTACCTAAAACTAAATTTGCTATTACGTCTAACAATCCGACCATATTATCAAAGAAAATTTACAACAATTTGCCGCAACACCTGAAAGATTATGGATCACTTAAAACATTTAAATGTCAGCTTGTTGACTTCTTAATAAAAAAGTGTTACTATAATCTTAATGAGTATCTTTTACAACGTCATTAAAACGGACTAATTCATGTATTAATATTTATAAATTTTACTTTTAATTTTATTTATTTATTTTTTAAAATTTATTTATAAACTTATTTATTATTTTATATTTGACAAAAACTGTTTCATCAGTAATTTTTTATTGAAAGGACGAAATTAATAAATTATTATTTGGTTTATTAATTAATTAAATATTAACGTCTAATAGTATTTCTATTAGTGATGTAATTAGAATGAGTAATAAATAATAAAAAACAACTGATAAGTTTTCTATGACAACTGCACTGATGCAAGATTTTGTATATATTAAAAATATTTTCTGTATTTTTTATTTGGAAGTAATCATAAACTGTTTTGACCATAATAATAATCAATTGTATTGAAATATGAAAAATAATGACTTGTCCAATATTATGTATGCATATAATCTTCTGGACCAATAAAATTATTATTATTATTATTATAAACATCACATGTAAGTACGAAAAAAAAATTTTTCAAAAATGTTTCGTTTTATCAATTAATGTCTCAATTAAAAATTGTTAGTTATTGCTTTTATAGCAACTTTAGATAAATAATTTTTTTCGAAATATTTCTCTGTTGTGAAATATTCGCAAAAATATTAAAACCGACACGAGTAAACTCCCATTTCTAGTTAACCGATTTTTACCAAAAGTTGATCAACTCGTGCCATTGATATCAATAGCTTAAATACGAAGTTTCATAAAAAACCTATCAGCCGAATTTGCTTCTGCACATGTACACAGACAGACAGACAGACAGACAGACAGACAGACAGACAGACAGACAGACAGACAGACAGACAGATAGACAGACAGACAGACAGACCGACAGACATCATGCTAAAAATAGTCAAAACTTTATGTAGGGACCTCAATTCGTGGAGATTCATCGAAATCTCGAAATGGCAAAATCGGTATGATCACAATACCTCCTTATATATGTTGGCGGTCGGTAAAAATGAACTGGAAAGGGCAACAGCAACGAGGTTAAGTGTATATGTCTTAGTGAATTTAGGCCAGTGTCCTTAGCTTAGTTCGTTTGTTTTGATTTGTGATAAGTACTCGGACGTAAAACTGGATACAGTGCGTTATATTAAAAAAATCAGATGTGGCCACCACAGGGCCGACCGCCATCATAAAGTGCTTGTATAAAATACATTTTAGCAGCAGAGTAGAAATAACTTGGCCTAATATTTTCTAACAGAGATATTATTTATCATGACCATTGAAACGTTACATATAAGTATGAAAAAATTCATACTTTTCAATTTTTTTTCGTTTTATCAAAAAATGTCTCAAATAATAGTTGTTAGTTATTGCTTTTATAGTAACTTTTGTTCAATAAATTTTTTCGAAATATTTTTCTGTTGTGTAATATTCGCAAAAATCTTAAAATCGACACGAGTAAACTCCCATTTTTAGTCAACCGATTTTAACCATAAACTGGTCAACTCGTGCCATTGATGGCAGAAGCTTAAATATGAAGTTAGATAAAAATCCTTTCAGCCGAATTTGCTCTGCACGTGTACACAGACAGACAGATGGACAGACGGACAGACGGACAGACGGACAGAAAGACGCACAGACGGACGGATGGACAGACCGATAGACATCATACTAAAAATAATCAAAACGATATGTAGGGACCTTTATTCGTAAAGATCTATCGAAATTTCAAAATGTCAAAATCGGTATGATCACAATACCTCCCTTATATATGTTGGCGGTCGGTATAACGTGCTTAAATATGAAACTTTATTATTAATAAAAAATATTGGTTCTCATTGGCCAAAATTGAATATTTCACAATGGAACAAAAATGGAAATAGAACATAAATAGAGAGTTCAATAAAAAACAATGGTAATAATTTAGAATGAGATACACAAAGCTACAATTTTTTAACGACCGATGAATGAACTATCTGTAGCTCGGAGCTTAATAAAAAAATATTTCAGTTTCAAATCGTACTTGGAAGAATAATTTAAAAGCGAATTATTTTTAATTATTTTTATTTTAATTATGCTCAACTTTTTTACCAACTTACACGTAGCATTTTTGAGAAAAATCGTGTACTTATATATGAAATGTAAATATGTTTCACGGGTAAGATTGAGTTAGATTGGGGGCCAGATATTTAAAAATCACAGAGGACTGGTGGGAGAAATTCTGAAGATAATTTGAGAATGTGGGGAAGAAATTCTAGGGGGAGTAGATAAATTCCGAAAATCTTTTGAGAACGGAAAGAGGGCGATTCCAAGAAAGCAAGAGTCATAAATTTCAAGCGAGCCGTTTTAAACTTATTATTGGGCCAGATTCGGCCGCAGCCTGGATACCATTGTAGTACATGGATCAAAAAGTGTCCTCCCAAATATTTTATCCACCAGCCGTTACTGATTACTTTACGTATTAAATCAAAAAAATCAACAAAATATAAAAAAAAAAAAAAAACTGACAGCCAGTTTCTTGGCTATTGAGAAATTGGTAAATAATATTTCAAAAACTGACGCATGATACGCGTCTATAAGTACTGACAATCTTTATACGTGTTTACATCTGAAAGTAAAGTTATATTTATATTTGTCGGGTGGCGCTAGCCAGCACCTATAGTTGCCAGTAACAAACTTACTACGTGTTCGTAACCTAACAAATATTTCTTTCTGAGGTAAGAGCTTTAGTTCTTTTCAGTTTTCAGAGCTTTTTTCTTCTCATTATAATTCATTTATTAATAAACGTGTGTTACCAGTCACTCAGCCATTATGATCAAATTTAATCACTGGAGAGTCTACCGGATTGAAAAAATAATACAATTTGGTTTGCTAATTTTTTAAGAAGATTTCAAAAACTAATTAACGCAATAATGAAATCACAAAAACCACTTAAAGAATATAGAAAGATGAAAAATTTTGCATAAAAATTCATTTATTAGTCAATTGTTTTTCAGTATATTAATTAAGAGGTAAAAAAAGTTTTTATTAACTTTAAGAATATTCATTATTATGACAGCTATTTTCAGGAAATATTTAAGTTTGATTAAAAGTGCTAGATCTTTTCAGGTATTTTGTACAACAAGAGCTACCTTGGCTCCGTGGTAGGACTGTTGCCTACGTAAACCTTCGTCTTGCTTTGTTTCCGGTACTTCCATATATCTATTTTAATAAATTGGAGGCTATATATATACAAAGGATGTTTCCAAAGTTCTGGGAATTCAGCTATAATTTTTATTATTTTGTTAATTTTCTTCAATATTACAATGTAGTTTTTCAACATAATCTCCATTTAACTGAATACATTTATTCCAACGATAAACTAATTTTTTTAAGCCGTCCTCAAAGAACTTTTTCGTTGTCTCCTCAATCCACCTATTCCAACAGCCTTGGCACCCAGCGCGGCGAAACCTTGCTAACGCCCAAACAATCATGCAAGATGTCATGAACTTGTCGTATGTCTATCCCTAGGCGCATACTAATTTGACGAATAGTCATTCACCTGTCCTCTTTCAGTAGGTCTTCGACGGCAGTAATGTTTCTTTCATTTACCGATGTGCTTGGGCGCCCACTGCGTGGATTGTCTTCTAGTGATGTTCTACCGGTTTTAAAACGATCGATCCACCGATAAACAGTACTTTTGGATTCTGCAGACTCACCAAATACTCCTTGCAGACGCTGAAAAATTTCTGATGTTTTCACACCTTCTTTCCACAAAAAGAAAATTATTGCTCTTTGAGATTTTGCTGCGTCTTCCATGGTTACAAAAACAGTGCTATAAAAACGCGTCTATATCAGTCGAACACCTAAATCAGACTGAACAATATTGCACTAAATAGTTGCATAAACATGTCAAGACTTGTCTGGTACCAATAACATTGCCTATAAGTTCTATATATATATATATATATATATATATATATTATTTGATCGCCCTCATATTTGGTTTCAACACGTTTCAGATGATGATAAGGTATCCGCAAAAAATCAATATTTGTCTATCCGTGTATCTGTCCCTGTCTGTCTGTCTGTCTGTCTGTCTGGCTGTCTGTCTGTCCGAGATTCACGCAAAAACGGCAGAACATATTTTCACGTAAATGTTTATTCTAGGGGGGGGGGTGTTGTACAAAAGTTGTTTATTAAAGAAATTAAAACATCTCAATTTTAATTGACTTGACAGCAAAATAATATACAATTAGTTCAAAAAGAAATTACATAAGGGTTGGCTATAGTAAATAAAGTTATTGTCTACAGCAAGCTTTAGAATTAATTAACTGGCATCACTGTTTTTGTTGTTATAAGTTTGCGCTAAAAAGGCTGTGTCTAAACGTTACTCAATTGTTGTATAAAGCTTGCAGTAGACATTATTTTAATTTTCCATAGCCAACCGTTATGTATTTTTTTTTGAACTCATGGTATAACAAATATAGTTTATAATAAGAAAACAAATCTTTCACTTTTAAGCATTTTTTCATTTATATTACGAGGGACATCCTAAAGAATAACTTTTGATATATCTCCCTTATTATAGACTTAACAGCAAAAACGTACATGAAAAAATTATTTATAATAAGAAAATAAATCTTTTTTGTATTACTTAGTTCGATGAATATCTGAAAAGTTACGGGAGGACATCCTAAAATTAAAATCATATATGACAAGAATAGATTTTATTTCAACAACAATGAATATGAGAAATAAATTATTCCTCTATGCTCAATGCAATTTTTTATAAGGTATATTTGTGGAGCTATGGGGAGAACTACCTATAAACGAAGTAAATAATACATGAGATTTAAGAGCTGTGTAAGGGCCGGAAGAGGTCATTTCAAACTGATTGGTGTTCTTGTTTAAAATCCATGTATGTACTATGTACTAAATGAAAATAATATATCTTTAAGCTACTCGTGGAATTTCATTGAAAACTTTATGACAGTATTCATGGTAAAACGAAGCACAGGATAGTGCTTCGCAGAATAGTGCTATAGACATTTTCTCCCACTTTCCATTCGTCTAATAACTTCCATCTTCTTCTCAAGGGTGATAGAAATTCAAGCCCATTTAGGTCCATCTTTAGTTAACATTTCCTTTCTCTTCGTCTCAAATATTGTATTTTAGACCGGGAGCTCATGACATTTTTGGTCTCAGATTTCATACAGCATGCCTTTTGGAGGAGAGAATATTTACCCTGTGACAACAAAAAAGGGATGGTACTAAACCCCTGCACGCTTTCCGGTCATAGGGAAAATTGCATTTCCACTTGCACAAATTTTTGTGTTTTTCTTTGATTTAATATTGCTTGCCCTTTTGTCAAAAGAAAGTTATAACAAATTTAAAGTCTTTTAATTATAGGCATGCTGTATGAAAACGCGGAAAATCATATTTTTTTATTACAAGATCACATGACCGTTTGAGCCCTTTGGGACCCTCCGAATCGCATTCATATATATAAAAGACTTTAAATTTGTTATAACTCAAATTGTGGTTATTTGATTGGTAACCATCTCATCATCTAACTTTAGTATGTTGGTAAGCGAGAGGTGATAATCGGTTCGATTTTATTATTTACCTTACCTTTTCCTTACTTTTTATCTGAGGTGCCATGTAACGGACTGGAAGTGTTCATATTACAACTGGCCTTCAAATTGTTCTTTCGGTTGTTCTAACACGTTTAACTTGTTACAAAATCATACATGCATTGTTCTATTAAATTTTCTTGTATTTTTACAGAAAATTACATTCTTCAGAAAACCATTATGTAAATTTTAGCTTCTGATGTCCATGAATTACATGATCACGTACATGAAGCTTCGTGCAACTTTAAGAGTTTAATTGACTGTTTCTCATCAGCTTTGTTGTGGTCATTAAAACATTTACATTGTCTTTACACATCCTGTCCTCTGTTAAAAATTATGTGATGCCATTTACCAAAGGACTTACTCTAAATTGCTACATTATTAATTAACTCTTTGAACTTGTTTATAACGATAGTGATAGCAATGTTTTTATTAGATAGTACATAAAACAAAAAGTAATTTCTACCGAATATAACTATAATAATATTTTCAGTATTGTTGTGTATTGTTCAAAGTTAGTTTCAATTCAACACTTGCGTTCTATTTCTACATAAATTACCCAAAGAGCCAATATGTTTTCGCCATATTAAACTAGACTCGCAATCAAGAAATTCTCTAATAAACCGCATAGTCGTAAATTTATCCCAAGTTATCGTAGAACTGTAACTACCCCTAACATACAGCGATACCAAAAATGTTTGACTTGAATTTCAACATTGAGCTTTCAGTTAAGATCTAGCGGCACCATTGAATAAGAATACTGAAGAAATGAGTATTACATGCTATTGGGAAAGACCAAGATGGTCTTTCTAAATAGTACAAGGTGTCTCAAAAGAAATCTTATATTTATTAAGCTTACTGCGTGAACGCAACGTATCCGAGGGGCGCGGGGGTTATGTCAATCGGTAGCCTGGCTCTTGGGAATTCAATCGCTATGGAGCGTTTCTCGGGAGCAGACCGCGCGTTATGCGTGCGAGAGTTTTACAAAAACGGTGATTCGGCGACTGTAGCGCGTAGAAAATTCTGCAGTATTCGAGGTTTTCGCCACTTAAATGTTGCGCCAAGCATTCCTCTCATTTGACATTGGGTTAAAAAGTTTGAAGAGACTGGTACAACGCTGGATAAATCAAAATCCGGGCGACCTAGGTCATCAAGAACGGTAGAAAACGTGGAGAATGTTAATCAGTCTGTTCGTGACGACCCGAACCTTTCAATTCGGAAGCGCGCAAGTGCTTTAAATGTGCATAGATCATCATTACATCGCATTATGCACAAAGACCTAAAGCTGCACCCCTACAAAATTCAATTGGTGCAAGAATTAAAGCCCCAAGATGCCAATCAGAGGCTTAATTTCGTAAATCAGGTGATTGAGCGATTTTCAACGTTTACCAACATTTTGTTTTCGGATGAAGCTCATTTTCATCTTAATGGCTACGTAAATATGCAGAACTGCCGCTACTGGAGTGCAACGAATCCGAAACGCAAACATCAGAAACCACTACATTCGCCTAAAGTGACCATATGGGCTGCGATGTCGGCGCGAGGAATTATCGGCCCTTACTTTTCTGAAGACGAAAGGGGGCGTGCAGTTACAGTGAATTCAGAGCGTTATGTGGAGATGTTAGATAACTTCTTGGTACCTGAACTGCAAAACTTTCCTGGCTATAACCAAAGAACATGGTTCCAACAGGACGGAGCAACTTCACACACGTCCAATATGTCTCTGCCACGTGTTCGTGAAATTTTCTCAGGCGAATTGATCTCCCGGAGAGGTGACATAAATTGGCCTCCACGCAGTCCAGATTTAACCCCTATGGACTTTTTCCTATGGGGTTATCTTAAATCTAAAGTTTACGCCAATAAACCGACTTCACTGGCGCATTTGAAAGAAAATATCCGTCACGAAATGGCAGCCATCCCTGAGTCCACCTGCCGAGACGTCATAAGTAATTTTACTGTTCGATTAAATGAGTGCCGAGAACGCGAGGGTCTACATTTAGACGATATTATTTTTAAGAAATAAATCCCCAAGAAGTGTATTTTAATAATTAATAAACATTTTTTCTATATACGGCTAACTTTTTTTTAATCGATCCACTAAATATAAAATTTCTTTTGAGACACCTTGTATAATAGTTAATTTAAACGCGAAGTGTGGATGTCGCGTCTTCATTTTAATGTTTGAAATTTCTTGCTATTATTGAGAGCTAGGTTTTTTAACTGGTTTGCATAAGAGATTCGAAAAGGATATGTTCCGGTTAATTTCAGTCAGGTTTCTTACAAATCCCTTTTGTACTTTTTCTATTTGATTTTTGTGGGACATTGTTTTTGGGCTTCAGATTGTATTCGCGTACTCTAATTTAGGTCGAACTAGTGCACAGTACAGTAACCAAGCTGTAGATAACTTAAAACTACCAGTGTTTCTTAGTATAAATCCTAAAATTTTTAGGGCTCTATTCACTATATTGTCTACGTGGTCACTAAAATTAAAATCGTGTCTAAATAGTAGACCTAAGTCTTTAATTTACTATCTCTAAGCAACACTATATTGTCAATATGGTAATCGTTGGTTATTTTGCTTAAATTACGTGTAAAGGTTATTACTTTGCATTTGTTGATATTAATTTTGAGTTTATTTTATTTATTTTTATTTTTTACACCACTTCACTATACTATTTAAGTCGTCCGACTTGTTGATTACACGAAACAGCTTAAGATCGCCGGCATAAAGAAGTGACTCACTAGTTCCACAGGTAAATCGTTAATGAGTAGGAGGAACAGAAAGGGGCCTAGAATTGTTCCTTGGGGTACGTCAGATGTTGGGAAAAATTAATTCGATTCCGTCATTGACTCTAACTTTAGTTCTTCTCTGTGTTAGGTAAGACTAGAAAAGACTGACTACTTCTGGGCTGCAACCAAAGGCAAATTTATCTCTTTATACATTCGTCCTTGATGGTAAATCTTTCGCTAGACGAACTTTAACATGCCCTATCTGTAACAAACGGCCAAAATAGATCTCTTAATACCCTTTTCACACTAGAACTTTAAGACGAGTGAACTTAAAGTTCACCGATGTTTAACATCGGTATGCTTTCACACTTGATGTTTAAATCTCTGGTGCTGTCATCAGCTACAGTAATTTTGTCCTTAAGTTACCGTCATGAAATTACCAGTTTTGAACTGTCTGCGCAGACGCACATTTTGAATTATTATAAACAAAATATGGATATTTCATTTCATTCTACAATAAAGACACTACAATAAAAAATATATTACACCTGTATTAACATGTAAGTCGATACATTTTATCTCAATTATTGTAGCTCTGTATTTTATTAAACACATTATTAAAATAAATAACTTTATTATAACAATAAGTATAAACTTCTTATAACGTCGATATAATACAATATTCTTGTTTATGATAATATAAAATGTTGACAGCACAAATTCAAGGAGTATTTTTTATAATAGAAATTAAGTTGGCAATGCGGACGATGTTTAAGACGCATATCTCTGTCTTAAACATCGCTTGTATTTAGACGAGACCATACGGTTTGACTTTAGCGTTTAAAGATACATTCACTTTAACATCCGATCTTAAAGTTCTAGTGTGAAAAGGGTATAAGGGCAACGAAAAACAAAGACACAGCACTCTATGGAATAAATGTATTGTGACTCCTATACGAAAACGATTAAGGATTATTATAAATGAAAGCCACGTTTCAAGCAGTCCTGTTACTCCTGCATTAACATTTTAGCAACAAACATCCTGTTAATATTAATCAGATATTAACGCAGATTGTATGAATGCTTAGTAAAAATTTCAAATCTAAACTACAAGTACAATATATTATTAATACGGTAGAATATACGCTCAGTTTCTGTATCTCCACGTTTTGGAATCGCAGTGTTCACACACTTGTAGGAAAATGCTGTCAAAGCCCTGTGCAGGTCCGTAACAATCCTAAATCTACTACCCAGCAGTTGATGTATGAACGCATTTAATGGTGTTTGATCGAATTTTGACCTAATTTCTCTCTAACAACAATTTCCTGGAAGGATAATTTAGCTAATTTGATCCGATATGATACATAGCTTCTGATAATACACCAGATAAAGCCAGATATTATTATCACCATAGAAACGTGATAAAATATGTTAGTAGAGTAGAAAATAGGCTTTTCTGTTGTTATTTATCACATTATTCTATATAGTTTACGTTGCGTAGCTCAATTTGAAAAGTTTTTCTTTGATAATTTTTGTGACAACAATTTGTGAATTCGGTTATGGTTCCCCTCACATGTGGGAATTATGGGTAATGAAAAAGTAGACCAAGCAGCAAAAAACACAACTTCAAGTAATGTCATCGATGCAACATTTATGCCATATGACTTTAAAAGCTATATAAAAAAATCAGCTGTGGGCACCACAGGACCGACCGCCGTCATAAAGTATTTATATAAAATACATTCTATACAGCAGAGTAGAAATAACTTGGCCTAATATTTTCTAACAGAGATATTATTTATCATGACCATGGAAACGTTACATATAAGTATGAAAAAATTGAGACTTACTTTTTTCAAAATGTTTCCAAATTTTACAAAAATTATTCGAAATTTTTCGTTTTATCAAAAAACGTCTCAAATAAAAGTTATTAATTATTGCTTTTATAGAAACTTCGGTTCAATAAATTTTTTCGAAATATTTTTCTGTTGTGAAATATTCACAAAAATCTTAAAATCGACACGAGTAAACTCCCATTTTTAGTCAACCGTTTTTTACCAAAAGTTGATCAACTCGTGCCATTAATGGCAAAAGCTTAAATATGAAGTTTCATAAAAATCCTTTCAGCCGAATTTGGTCTGCACGTGTACACAGACAGACGGACAGACGGACAGACGGACAGACAGACGGACAGACGGACGGACAGACAGACGGACGGACAGACAGACCGGCAGACATCATGCTAAAAATAGTCAAAACGTTATGTAGGGACCTCAATTCGTGGAGATCCATCGAAATCTCGAAATGTCAAAATCGGTATGATCACAATACCTCCCTTATATATGTTGGCGGTCGGTAATGAAAACCAGCGATAATTTCAACTCCTTCTGGAACAGCTATATAAATTAAAACAGTTATATAAATAATAACAAATTAAGAAGAATAAAATAATCCATTAGCCACTGGTATACTCCTGATGATAGAAAGGAGCAAGTAATAATGACTAGATTGCGAATTGGCCACACTCTCATTACCCACAAACACCCCATGAAGAAAGAAGGATACAAATATGTAACAGACCAATAAAGGTTAGCCATGTTCTCATTGTATGTGTGAACTATGAGAGAAAGAACCCAAAACAGCATCCCAAACTCCTTGGAAGAGTCAAGAATTATATAACAACATGGAAACTATAGCAAAAAAAAAAATATATATATCTAGAAGCTACTAACCTGTCAACTAAAATATAGACAACAATGTTATGCATGTTTCTTGTAAAATTTTCAGTATGTAATTTTATGTAATTCAACATTTTTGTTTATATGTAAATAAAATGTACTTATGATTCAATATATCAGAATATTTGTAACTTTTACGGGGTGTTGATAACCATGTAGCAGATATAACCCAACCAACCAAAATAAATTATAATTAACTTCTTCAGTAATCATTAAAAAATTTAAAAATGGAAAAAAATACATTTTTTTTATATTTGTTGATGAATTATGTCCGTAAATAATATAATAATTGAGTTTATGGAAGTCGGACAGGTGTAGAAATAAATAAAAAAGTTTATTTAACTAAGCTTAAGTTTCGATTTTATTAATATCTTCCTCAGAGCTAGTTAAAGTCACATAATTTGAAATAAAACGTTAAATAATAAAATATATTGGTATACGTGTCCATAGGATATAAGGTCGTCGAAATCGAAGTCGAAGAAATCGAAACGTAAGCTTTTTTTTTTTTTTTTATTTTAATTTAATGGCCTTTGCTACTGTGGCAATTAGCCAGGACAATTTTTATTCGAGAAAATTTCCATGCCTGAACGGGATTCGAACCCGAGACCTTCGCAACGCAGAGCACATGTGTTACCACTACGCTACGCCGGTCGGCTAAACGTAAGCTTAGTTAAATAAACTTTTTTATTTATTTCTACACCTGTCCGAGTACCATAAACTCAATTATTATTTTAGTTTTTTTTTTTATGAATTAATTTTATTTACTGAACATATATATCCTTCATAAAAGCCATTTCGGGCCCAAAATGGGATGAAAGTTGATATTATGGTGCATAGTGTGGGTCGAGAAACAAAATAAATTCATAAAAAAATATTCATTTTCTCATTTTCTTGGCTCGCTTCCACAAACCATGAATCGTATTTATTTTCGCCCGAGTACATTCGAGAGTAATCTTTTCTGCAGGTAAAGCTTGCCCGAGTTATCTCGAGTGTGGGAATTTTCGCACATAATAGCCGCCCGAGTATACTCGGGCGTAGTCCTTAAGCTGTTAATTAAAAAAATTGTGAATTTACTCAAAATTCAAGCTATTTATTTGGCTTCGCAGTAGGTTCTCACTTCCAGTTAATACGCCTCCTTCGAAACACCAAGATCAGGTTCAGTCAAAATATAATACAAGGTGTCTCAAAAGAAATTGTATATTTGTTTAGCTTACTGCGTGAACGCAACGTATCCGAGGGGCGCGGGGGTTATGTCAATCGGTAGCCTGGCTCTTGGGAATTTAGTCGCTATGGAGCGTTTCTCGGGACGGCTCCCGAGAAACCGCGCGTTATGCGTGCGAGAGTTTTACAAACACGGTGATTCGGCGACTGTAGCGCGTAGAAAATTCTGCAGTATTCGAGGTTTTCGCCACTTAAATGATGCGCCAAGCATTCCTCTCATTCGACATTGCGTTAAAAAGTTTGAAGAGACTGGTACAACGCTGGATAAATCAAAATCCGGGCGACCTAGGTCATCAAGAACATTAGAAAACGTGGAGAATGTTAATCAGTCTGTTCGTGCCGACCCGAACCTTTCAATTCGGAAGCGCGAAAGTGCTTTAAATGTGCATAGATCATCATTACATCGCATTATGCACAAAGACCTAAAGCTACACCCCTACAAAATTCAATTGGTGCAAGAATTAAAGCCCCAAGATGCCAGTCAGAGGCTTAATTCTCAGGCAAATTGATCTCCCGGAGAGGTGACATAAATTGGCCTCCACGCAGTCCAGATTTAACCCCTATGGACTTTTTCCTATGGGGTTATCTTAAATCTAAAGTTTACGCCAATAAACCGACTTCACTGGCGCATTTGAAAGAAAATATCCGTCACGAAATGGCAGCTATCCCTGAGTCCACCTGCCGAGACGTCATAAGTAATTTTACTGTTCGATTTAATGAGTGCCGAGAACGCGAGGGTCTACATTTAGACAATATTATTTTTAAGAAATAAATCCCCAAAAAGTGTATTTTAATAATTAATAAACATTTTTTCTATATACGGCATACTTTTTTTTTACGGCCCGAACCTTTCAATTTGGAAGCGCGCAAGTGCTTTAAATGTGCATAGATCATCATTACATCGCATTATGCACAAAGACCTAAAGCTGCACCCCTACAAAATTCAATTGGTGCAAGAATTAAAGCCCCAAGATGCCAGTCAGAGGCTTAATTTCGTAAATCAGGTGATTGAGCGATTTTCAACGTTTACCAACATTTTGTTTTCGGATGAAGCTCATTTTCATCTAAATGGCCACGTAAATAAGCAGAACTGCCGCTACTGGAGTGCAACGAATCCGAAACGCAAACATCAGAAACCACTACATTCGCCTAAAGTGACCGTATGGGCTGCGATGTCGGCGCGAGGAATTATCGGCCCTTACTTTTTTGAAGACAAAAGAGGGCGTGCAGTTACAGTGAATTCAGAGCGTTATGTGGAGATGTTAGATAACTTCTTGGTACCTGAACTGCAAAACTTTCCTGGCTATAACCAAAGAACATGGTTCCAACAGGACGGAGCAACTTCACACACGTCCAATATGTCTCTTTCACGACCACGTGGCGTGTTCGTGAAATTTTCTCAGGCAAATTGATCTCCCGGAGAGGTGACATAAATTGGCCTCCACGCAGTCCAGATTTAACCCCTATGGACTTTTTCCTATGGGGTTATCTTAAATCTAAAGTTTACGCCAATAAACCGACTTCACTGGCGCATTTGAAAGAAAATATCCGTCACGAAATGGCAGCCATCCCTGAGTCCACCTGCCGAGACGTCATAAGTAATTTTACTGTTCGATTAAATGAGTGCCGAGAACGCGAGGGTCTACATTTAGACGATATTATTTTTAAGAAATAAATCCCCAAAAAGAGTATTTTAATAATTAATAAACATTTTTTCTATATACGGCTTACTTTTTTTTTAATCGATCCACTAAATATAAAATTTCTTTTGAGACACCTTGTACTTCGTTAAATAATTCAAGTCCTTTCAGATCATTTCCCACAACACAAACGGTCTACAGGCTGCCACCCCTTGATCCAGCCGCCCGGGTGCGGGGGCACCTTTTGCATCCTCGTCAGGAACGGCCCTGCAAGTACTTAATTTAAAGACCTTTTACCTTGTAGCTTTATGTTTCTGCAACCATGTTTTGAAAAGGTATAAACTAAAGTTAGGAAAATACTCCACAATCAAATTAACTACAACAACCAGAGAAGTAACAACTAAATCACAGTGTAACCCCCCCTCTTCCTTTTATTCAAAACACCCTTTTTCATTACCTGAAAATTAAATTTTCATCCTAAAAATTATGTAGTGTTGCCTGTTCATTTGTACAAAAATAAAACTTGAGTAAGTGAACATAACATGGCAAGGGTTTTGAATAAGAGATAGGGGTAAACACCCTTCTGAACAGTCCCTAGAGTAACGCCCTTCCACCGACCTCTGCTGGTTTTGATGTATACCACGTGACCAATTTAATTTCATTTCATCAAGCCGAAACGCCGGTGCGAGCAGAAATGTCTCGATTAGGATGAAAATTCACGACGAATCATGTTGTAGGATTTTAAATTACGTTTCTGACGGAAAATTTAGAAATTATAAATATTTAGAGGTTAAATCTCCGAACTTTAATGAAAGATTGTGACCTAAACCACACATTAGACATAGGGGAGGTTTCCGGTAACGAAGTTTCCACTTAAAATTATTTCTAAGATTTTACAAAAAGATTTCATTCTTTTGCTATTATTTTACCGGCCATACAGAGTGAGACAACACTTTTGTTCACCTCGATTATTTCCTTAATAGAAAGAGTTATAAAAATATTGTTCAGTTAAAACTTATCTGGGATAATGGGTGACAGACGATAATAAAATGATACAAAACCCTGAAATGTGTGAAAATTTTCGACCGCCAACACATACAAGGGAGGTATTGTGGTAATACCGATTTTGACATTTCGAGATTTCGATGGATCTCCACGAATTGAGGTCCCTACATAACGTTTTGACTAATTTTAGCATGCCTGTCGGTCTGTCTGTCTGTCTGTCTGTCTGTCTGTCTGTCTGTCTGTATGTCTGTTTGTCTGTCTGTCTGTATGTCGGTCCGTGTATACGTGCAGACTAAATTCGGTTGAAAGGATTTTTATGAAACTTCATATTTAAGCTTTTGACATCAATGGCACGAGTTGATCAACTTTTGGTAAAAATCGATTAAATAGAAATGGGAGTTTACTCGTGTTTGTTTTAAGATTTTTGCGAATATTTCACAACAGAAAAATATTTCGAAAAAATTTATTTAACAATAATTGTTAAAAAAGCAATAACTAACAACTTTTAGTTGAGAAATTTTTTGTGATGGCCACAGCTGATTTTTAGGGTTTAGTAGGACCAAAAAAACCCTTATACCGTCATTTTATCGTCTGTCTGTCTGTTCGGTAAAAATTGTAGCCAAACGGCAAAACCTAGAGAGTTGAAATTTGGCATGCCGCACATAGCAAAAATACTAAAACATCTAAAAAATATATCCCCCCCTAAAACTATAAACAAATATGTGCTCATCGGAAAAAAAAAATCTGAGTAAAGTATCAAATGAAAGCCCTTAGTACGTGGGTTAACGATCAAAATTTAATTTTTGCAAAACAAATTATTTTGATGCGATTTTTGCTAAAATTGTGCAAAAAAAATTTTGTCCCACACCCTGTAGCACAGATAGTTTAAACTAAAAATCTGTAAAAATAATAAACATTGGTGTGAACCGGAATAGTATAACAGGAATTATTGATCAGATTATATTTTCGGAAAAAAACTTCGGAAAAATCTTTTGTGATTTTTGGTTGACAATATACAAAAGTTAGAGTTATGTAACACGCTACACTAGAAGGCGTGTAATGGTTATGGTGCTCGCTTCTTACCTAACAAAATAGAGTTCGCTCCCGGCAAGAGGAGACAATTTAGTTTTTTCTGTTTTTTTTTGCATTGTTATTTCGTTTAAATTATTTTTTCAAAATTGTAGTTATATTTTTGCAAATGTTGTATTTAATTTTTAAAAGCGTATATTTAATAACCAGTGGAAATTATTGAAATTATAATTTAATTCTATGTACACGAAATCAGCCGGGCGGAGCTTATGATTTATAACAACCTATGGAATCCATAGGCGCAATTTTCAAAATCTTAATGAACCTTGCTATATAAATAAAAAAATACTGCATATATTTAGAAACCTAAATAGTGGTATTAGGCATTAGAATTAAAATTAACAATAAAAAATGTTAACTTAAAATATGTTTTTGCATCCCAAATAATAATTATTCACTTACTAAATGCCTGCGAACCCTGAAATGTGTGTAAATTCACACTTCACATAAATTTTTATGTTTATGTATCCATAACATATCTATTATAAACCAGGGTTTAATTCCACGGGGTAAGATCGGGTAGATTATGCTGCACAGTTCTATCTAACGATCCCGATATACTTTCATGGTTTCAAATTTTTTGGTTCATATACATAATAAAGTCATATAATCCATGTGAAGCCAAATTTTCCGGGTAATTCATCTTGTAACCATAATTTAAATCCTTAGAAATTCATTAATTGGAAATTAATAAGGGATATGATTGAACTGTTTATGATTCAATCATTACGTATGAATGACGGTGTACAATTCAACAATGCATTGGTATAAAGCACCAATGGGCAGTGCAATTATCGACTCGATATATTGATACGCTCCATCAAATTCTCATAGGAGTTTAACATTGGATACATTTATTTAAAATAGAATGCAATTATGGAAATTCAATAAGTGAGATATCTCCCAGGGATTTTTTTAATCTATTGAAACAAATATATTTGCTATTTGCGTTCGATTGTAGGGGAATGTTGTAAATATCGCATTGGTTCCTAAATCGCACTTCCACTAAGCTACCTTTTAAGTTTTTACAAAAACTAAGGGCCGAGAGTTACACCCTAACGTAGTTATTAGGTTGCTAATAAATAGACTTATTTGTCTAATAACTTACAGGCAACATGATGTGCTTAAGAAACTGGCATATAACCTAAAGTAAGTTCGCAAAATGTGTTAATATTTCAATTTTAATTGAAAAACAGTGTAATTTTAAAAGAATATACAAATGTGTAGATTTTACACATCCATATTTTTTCTATAATGGTGATTTTAGTGTTTTAGTTATATACATTTTAGTTGTACTTTCGGCGTTTATTGAAAATGTGATATACAAGGTGTCTCAAAAGAAATTTTATATTTAGTGGATCGATTAAAAAAAAAGTAATCCGTATATAGAAAAAATGTTTATTAATTATTAAAATACACTTTTTGGGGATTTATTTCTTAAAAATAATATCGTCTAAATGTAGACCCTCGCGTTCTCGGCACTCATTTAATCGAACAGTAAAATTACTTATGACGTCTCGGCAGGTGGACTCAGGGATGGCTGCCATTTCGTGACGGATATTTTCTTTCAAATCCGCCAGTGAAGTCGGTTTATTGGCGTAAACTTTAGATTTAAGATAACCCCATGGGAAAAAGTCCATAGGGGTTAAATCTGGACTGCGTGGAGGCCACTTTATGTCACCTCTCCGGGACATCAATTTGCCTGAGAAAATTTCACGAACACGTGGCAGAGACATATTGGACGTGTGTGAAGTTGCTCCGTCCTGTTGGAACCATGTTCTTTGGTTATAGCCAGGAAAGTTTTGCAGTTCAGGTACCAAGAAGTTGTCTAACATCTCCACATAACGCTCTGAATTCACTGTAACTGCACGCCCCATTTCGTCTTCAAAAAGTAAGGGCCGATAATTCTTCGCGCCGACATCGCAGCCCATACGGTCACTTTAGGCGAATGTAGGGGTTTCTGATGTTTGCGTTTCGGATTCGTTGCACTCTAGTAGCGGCAGTTCTGCTTATTTACGTGGCCATTAAGATGAAAATGAGCTTCATCCGAAAACAAAATGTTGGTAAACGTTGAAAATCGCTCAATCACCTGATTTACGAAATTAAGCCTCTGACTGGCATCTTGGGGCTTTAATTCTTGCACCAATTGAATTTTGTAGGGGTGCAGCTTTAGGTTTTTGTGCATAATGCGATGTAATGATGATCTATGCACATTTAAAGCACTTGCGCGCTTCCGAATTGAAAGGTTCGGGTCGTCACGAACAGACTGATTAACATTCTCCACGTTTTCTACCGTTCTTGATGACCTAGGTCGCCCGGATTTTGATTTATCCAGCGTTGTACCAGTCTCTTCAAACATTTTAACCCAAAGTCGAATGAGAAGAATGCTTGGCGCATCATTTAAGTGGTGAAAACCTCTAATACTGAAGAATTTTCTACGCGCTACAGTCGCCGAATCACCGTTTTTGTAAAACTCTCGCACGCATAACGCGCGGTCTGCTCCCGAGAAACGCTCCATATCGACTGAATTCCCAAGTGCCAGGCTACCGATTGACATAACCCCCGCGCCCCTCGGATACGTTGCGTTCACGCAGTAAGCTAAATAAATATAAAATTTCTTTTGAGACACCTTGTATATTTGCTATTTGCGTTCGATTGTAGGGGAATGTTGTTAATATCGCATTGGTTCCTAAATCGCACTTCCACTAAGCTACCTTCTAAGTTTTTACAAAAACTAAGGGCCGAGAGTTACACCCTAACGTAGTTATTAGGTTGCTAATAAATAGACTTATTTGTCTAATAACTTACAGGCAACATGATGTGCTTAAGAAACTGGCATATAACCTAAAGCAAGTTCGCAAAATGTGTTAATATTTCAATTTTAATTGAAAAACAGTGTAATTTTAAAAGAATATACAAATGTGTAGATTTTACACATCCATATTTTTTCTATAATGGTGATTTTAGTGTTTTAGTTATATACATTTTAGTTGTACTTTGGGCGTTTATTGAAAATGTGATATACAAGGTGTCTCAAAAGAAATTTTATATTTATTTAGCTTACTGCGTGAACGCAACGTATCCGAGAGGCGCGGGGGTTATGTCAATCGGTAGCCTGGCTCTTGGGAATTCAATCGCTATGGAGCGTTTCTCGGGAGCAGACCGCGCGTTATGCGTGCGAGAGTTTTACAAAAACGGTGATGCGGCGACTGTAGCGCGTAGAAAATTCTGCAGTATTCGAGGTTTTCGCCACTTAAATGATGCGCCAAGCATTCCTCTCATTCGACATTGGGTTAAAAAGTTTGAAGAGACTGGTACAACGCTGGATAAATCAAAATCCGGGCGACCTAGGTCATCAAGAACGGTAGAAAACGTGGAGAATATTAATCAGTCTGTTCGTGACGACCCGAACCTTTCAATTCGGAAGCGCGCAAGTGCTTTAAATGTGCATAGATCATCATTACATCGCATTATGCACAAAGACCTAAAGCTGCACCCCTACAAAATTCAATTGGTGCAAGAAATAAAGCCCCAAGATGCCAGTCAGAGGCTTAATTTCGTAAATCAGGTGATTGAGCGATTTTCAACGTTTACCAACATTTTGTTTTCGGATGAAGCTCATTTTCATCTTAATGGCCACGTAAATAAGCAGAACTGCTGCTACTGGAGTGCAACGAATCCGAAACGCAAACATCAGAAACCCCTACATTCGCCTAAAGTGACCGTATGGGCTGCGATGTCGGCGCGAGGAATTATCGGCCCTTACTTTTTTGAAAACGAAAGGGGGCGTGCAGTTACAGTGAATTCAGAGCGTTATGTGGAGATGTTAGACAACTTCTTGGTACCTGAACTGCAAAACTTTCCTGGCTATAACCAAAGAACATGGTTCCAACAGGACGGAGCAACTTCACACACGTCCAATATGTCTCTGCCACGTGTTCGTGAAATTTTCTCAGGCAAATTGATCTCCCGGAGAGGTGACATAAATTGGCCTCCACGCAGTCCAGATTTAACCCGTATGGACTTTTTCCTATGGGGTTATCTTAAATCTAAAGTTTACGCCAATAAACCGACTTCACTGGCGCATTTGAAAGAAAATATCCGTCACGAAATGGCAGCCATCCCTGAGTCCACCTGCCGAGACGTCATAAATAATTTTACTGTTCGATTAAATGAGTGCTGAGAACGCGAGGGTCTACATTTAGACGATATTATTTTTAAGAAATAAATCCCCAAAAAGTGTATTTTAATAATTAATAAACATTTTTTCTATATACGGCTTACTTTTTTTTTAATCGATCCACTAAATATAAAATTTCTTTTGAGACACCTTGTATAAAGAACAATATACGATCAAATACGATCAACAATATACCATACCCATAAATATATATTTTTAAATAAACATTGTCGTTTTTACATATGTATTTCTTTCAATACGATTACAACACATTACAAACAATACTTTAAGCATTACTACTTGCATAGAAATGGTAGAAAATAAGAAGACAGACGTAATTATTGACAGAATAATATAGATGTGTGGCTGAAAATTACTGATAAGTTTAATTCATCTTGTTTAAGGAATGTAAAATAAAGCAAAATATGGCTGTCTTCTTATTTTTAATTACTTTTGTATTATAAAATGTTATTTTTATTAACGCCTCTTCTATCTATATTATCCTCTTTTTCTGTGGTAAAATTAATTGAACACCGTTTCATTGTCATTTTAACAGTAACACAAAAAATATACGTAACGTTGTATGTAAAGTCAAACTATCATCTCACTTTAGCTCTACAAATTTACGTAGAGCTCTATCCCTCTTGTACCGTGTTACTATCTTCATAAGAAATACAAATACAAAAACAAAATTTTATGTTGCTTATAAACTATAAGAAGGATTTTGTAACTTGGAAATCACCAATAAATTTATTACTTTCATAAATATATTATGTGTCTAATAACTATTAGGGAGTATATTAGGAACTGGAACTCTCGGCTCTCGAAAAAAAAATTTTTTCTTTGAATAATCTGTTTTATGGCTTATCAAAATATTCGCCTTAAAGATTTATACAGTTTTGCATGCGATCAAACCAATTCTCGAAACATTTTTTTCACTCTGAAGTTGGTATCTGAAAAACATGGTTTTCGAAGTCTTCAACAGTTCTTGAGGTGATGAAAATCGCTGTTCACACATTTTTTGTTCGACATTGGGTAACAAAAAAAAGTTGTTGGGGATAATTCAGGTGAATACGGGCAATGCAATATTAATTTGATATTTTTCTCCTCCAAATAATCAATTGTTTGACGTGCTGTGTGGGAGCTTGCATGGTTTCTAGTTGTTTTTCCTGGTTTTGTCGATGACTTCTGGCAAACAAATTGTTGTATACCATTCGGCATTAACTGTTCTCCGATCTTCTAAAGCAATAGCTGCGACATGTTCAGTACAACCGAAGAAACAAGCGATCAGTTTCTTGGAAGTGCTTCGTGAACAAACAACTTTTATGGGTTTCGTCACCTGTAACGATGTTGTATACGGATTTTGCAGTGCCTAGGTTGAATTTTTTTAGCATTCCTTTACACGAATTAACACGAGCCTTTTTTTGAGCTTGTGTGAAATTATGCGGAATCCTTCGGGAACAGATCTTTTTCACAACTAAATGTTCATGTAAAATCGAAAGTATTTTCGTTCGAAAGTATTAAAACCGTAAAAATTTCACGGTAAGATACATGCCGATCTTCTTCAATCATGTTTTTTTGAATCACAACCGATTTTGGTCGACCTTCACGAGATTCATCACTGAATGACGCACGACCACGACGAAATTCTGCAAACCAATTGTAAACAGTCTTTTATGATGGTGCTTCATTACCAAAAGTTAAACGAAGCGAATCTATGCCTTGTTGTTGAGTTAGAGCTTTACTAAAATCGTAAAAAATCATCCAACGAAAACCTTCACGAGTAATAACCAATTTTCAAACTGGTGGTTTTTTAAACGCTCACTGTCAACAATCTACTCAATTTGTAAGCTGCCACTGATTTCACAATAACAAATGTCAAATTTTACGAATATAGTAATGACACATTTCAATATTGCCATCTAGTGGTCGTTTGTGAAAACATAAAAAGAAACCCTCGTTTATATCTTATTTAGTGACTAAATGGGGCTTCATACCATTTTCCTCCTCTTCCTCTCCCCCTGTTCAATTATTAAATATATTATAAAATCTCACATTCGCAGATTTTATCCATGCTATTATTGATCAAAAATCAAAGAAAAATAGAAGTTAATATCATAGATTATTAATTATATCCCATGGGTTATTTACAAATGTAATAATTTCCCTATGCAGGAACCAGTGATGTAATGTATCTAGGTATTTGTATCTAGATACAGTAACTAGATACTGTCCAAGTATCTAGTTACTGTATCTAGGTACATTTTAAAATATGTATCTGTATCTGTATCTAGATATTTAAATCAGTATCACAGTAATATGTCCTTACGATTTTTCAAGTTGGTAATACATTCAGCATCATTCAGATATTTGAATTTTAAGTTTAAATTAACCAATCAGCGACCAGTGAACTTTCTTGCTTGGTGGGAGTAAAAACATGCTTCACTCTGAATCTAAACATGAGTGTGATATGACGTAGTTTTGCAATACCTATATAAAATTTTAATATTTTAAGGTTTAGTTTAATTTAAATGAAATTTATGGAAGGTTTTTATCTTTGTTAGACAAAGATGTACACCACATGTTTTGCATTTGAAATGCGTATAACCCTTGCAGCCTGGCAATTTACTTTGCAAAATTATCTTTGCAAACTATAATAATAATAATAACAAAACACGTTTAGTAACTACGGAGTGATTATTTAATGGCGAGACGACGTCACTGGAAGTTTTAATAATTTGCCGTTTCATATACATCGTTGCAGGCGATTATGCGCGCATGCGCATCAAGGTTATTATATCTCTTCAAGGTTATTATAGTCATAGTATTCACCAGTATTTCTGCTAGGAGGCACGTAAAATTCGGTGACGTCGTCTCGCCATTAAATAATCACTCTGTATATTTAAAGGTTGTTTGGGTATTTCAGTAAAAAAAAAATTATTAGCTAACTAGTTTCGGCGTAAGCCATTTTCAGAGCTGGAAATACAATTACATTTTATTAAAATTTTATAGATAAAAATAAATTAAATAAATAAATAAATTATAAGTTTGAGAATTATGATAAAATACAAGTTCTATATGTAATTAGTTAAATTTAGAACTTGTATTTTATCATAATTCTCAAACTTATAATTTATTTATTTATTTAATTTATTTTTATCTATAAAATTTTAATAAAGTGTAATTGTATTTCCAGCTCTGAATAAATTTAAAAAAATAATAAATAAAAAAAAATTAAATAAAATTATTAACAACGGTTAAGTAAAACAACCATTAAGTAATTATATAAACTAAGAATAAGAATTAATTTTATAAATGTGAATTAAATATAATAAATAAAATTGTTGTTTTATTTTTGTCATCCTAAATACTCATTTAATAATCAGTAATTTATTAGCGAACAAAAAATGTTCGAGATATCCGCTGAAATTGGAATAAAAAAGTGATTTTTTTAAAGATTACATAGGTATATAGTTAGTTAATATTTCTGACACACAGCTTCAAAGGCTATTTGTGTTAATTTTAAGAGTAATAATAGTGCATAACTCATTTTTTATTGTGAACAAATATATTCCTTGCTCTAGTTATTTCTTTTTTTTTGTGGTGTTTTCATTTTTCCGAAAGTATCTTAAAAGTATCTTGAAGTATCTAGATACATTGTAAAAAAAAATGTATCTATATCTAGATACTTTTTAAAATTTGTATCTGTATCTGCATTTTTCCTCAAGTATCTGTATCTGTATCTAGATATATTTTCAAATGTATCTATTACAACACTGGCAGGAACCTCTTAAACGTGTTGATAACTCCCTTTAAAATATCTTTAATGTGAAACAATCTCTTACTGTGTAGTTGAAAGAGACTTCAGGTGTCTTTACAGAGGACTAAATTTTAATCACGTTTTTAAAATCTGACAGAAAATAATACGTTGAAGATTTGGTGGTGTCTCCCAACGGTATATTTTACAAAGTACCACTCGGCCCATCTTCATGTAAACAGCGTAGCTATTCAAATAGCGGGCGTATTCTCTGGAGCCCAGAAACCCGCTGCTAAAACGCGTTTTTTAATTGAATTGACCCCGTGTTACTGAATACAAATCGTCCTTTTAACGTCAGTTCATATTTTGTCGATTTGAACTCGTGCGCGTTTAGACTCTCTCTACTTTTAGTAATTGTTATTTTATTTTAAATACTGTACTTCACACAACCTATGAAAATTATATAACTAGAATTTTATTTAGGGAATATAAACATTTATGTTTATATTAACATTCTCTCTCTTTATCTTTTTGAGTATGCCAGTCTGGTTAGTTTTTGCTTCACTCTTGTAAAACCTTCATCTCTTTCTTATTGTGTCGTCCTTATACGTTGAATTACAACCATATTTTTTCCGTTGTCCCATTATAAGTTTGCCATTTTCATTTGCCATAGACTCCTGTTTTCCCGGTGGCCTTCAAATATTTAGGCCTTTTTAACACAATTTAGATAATAATTTGCTGCAAATTTTGATGTAGATGATAGATTGTTTGTTATTCGTGCCATTTCTGGCTTGGAATCTACAAAAATCTTTACATTCGTATTGTTATTTCATCAGTTCATAATTCTTAAATTTATAATAATAATAATAATAATAATAAGTCTGCTGGTTTGAGATCGGAAAAAGAAGGTTTTGTGTTTGCGTGTCAGGATGGTGTTATTAATACTTTGGCGTACAGGGCCCGGATATTCCAAATAGCGGAGTCCACACTTTGTAGGTGGTGCCACCACCATTCTGAAACGATTATGCACATTCTGTCTGCTTGTCCATCTCTTGCAGCGTCGAGCTACGTGTCTCGACATAATGCTGCTCTCCGCGTGCTCTACTATCATCTTAGACATGCCTATGGTATTGACCAAATACCAGTTATACCGTACGTCCCTTCTGACATAGAATCGGTGGTGGAAAATTCCAAGTGCCGAATTTATTGAAATTACTCCTTCCCCACCTCGAGGTTACTGACAGCCACTAAGCCGGACATAACCCTCCTGGATATCGAGACCAAACAGATGTTTGTGATCGAATTCTCAAGTCCAGCTGAGAAGAATATCTCTCTCAAGGAGGAGGAAAGAGGTCCAAGTATATGGACCTCTTGTCCGAGCTTAGAAAGCTGTATCCCGGGTATAAAGTTAAGCTTGTAGTCCTGATAGTTGGTGTTTTGGGTGGCATGAAAGCCTCCTATCGTAGGGATATCGAGTCCATTCCCGCCTGTAGATCTTCTGCCAACTCTTTGATCTGCAGGATGCAGAAAGCAGTGCTGCTCGGGTCGCTCCGCATTGTGCGGGCACTGGATCTGGCGTAATTTCCGCGGCTGCATATCGCCAGGGTTTGGGATGCAGTCGTGTGTATTTAGCTCTACTAGTCTCTAGTATAACGCGGCTCAAAAGGTTGCTGAAGTTTGAGATTAGAGGACGCTTGTCAAGACCTGACAAACCCCATAATAATAATAATAATAATAATAATAATAATAATAATGACCTGACAAACCCCATAATAATAATTAAAAGGCTCAAAAGGTTGCTGAAGTTTGAGATTAGTGGACGCTTGTCAAGACCTGACAAACCCAATATAATAATAATAATAGACCAAACTCATTGTAATTATAATAGTAAAAATTTGTGGAAAATTCCAAGTGCCGCATTTATTGGTATTACTCCTTCCCCACCTCGACGTTACTGACAGCTACAATGCCGAAAATAACCCTCTGGATATCGAGACCAAACAGATATTTGTGATCGAATTCTCGAGTCCAGCTGAGAAGAATATCTTTCTCAAGGAGGAGGAACAGAAATCCAAATATATGGATCTCTTGTCCGAGCGTAGAAAGCTGTACCCAGGGTATTAAATTAAGCAAGTTGGTGCTTTGGGTGGTATGAAAGCCTCCTATCGAAGGAAAATAGAATCCATTCCTGCCTGCAGATCTTCTGTCACGTCTTTGATTTGCAGGATGTAGAAAGCAGTGTTATTCGGGTCTCTCCGCATTGTGCGGGCCCTGGATCTGGCGTAATTTCCGCGTCTGCATATCGCCAGTTTTTGGGATGCAGCCGTGTGTATTTAGCTCCACTATTCTCTAGTAAAGTGGCTCAAAAGATTGCTGAACTTTGCGATTAGTGGACACTTGTCAAAACTTAACAAACCCCAAAATTTGAATGCATAGATTTTTATTTTATTTCAGACTGTTAGTTTTGTTTGAAACTTAATAATCGATAAATACACATATAGTTCTATAATTTGCTTGATTTTGATTATTTAAAAAAATTTAAGAACTCTGAGGGTCATAAAAATAGGCCTCAACGAGACCTTGAAGACGCTGGTGTATTCATAATATTCAGTTATCTGTACCTCTTCAAGCTGTTCACATCTCATATCTCTTAAAATACAAATCATTAACAAACTCTAACACTGGCATTCTTCATTTAAAAACCGGCAGTCATTATAATCCCACATATTGGTGACCCCGAAGTGATTATTTGAAAGAAAACTGAGATGTAAAATATTAAATTTTAAAAATACTTAAGAAACATTTTAAACCTTAAGGAAATATGTAATAAAAATTATTGGATCAAACGCCACCACATCCTTATTAATGATAGTTATGTGATTACAATAAAATTCAAGCTGATGTTGAATGTATGAAACTGACTTCTTGATGATCTTAACTTGACTAATTGTTCTTAAAGCCTCGCCAAGCTTCACAATCTGAATATTACTGTCGCTCTGGCCTCAGGTACTAGGTGTTTTATAGAAAACCATATTTCCATCTAGAAAAGTCGAGATCATTCGGGTAACTCAATGTTCAAGGTTCGCCGTTCGCTTCAAGGCTACGATATTCTTTGGCAGGACTGTATTCGTAACAATATATATATATATATATATATATATATATATATATATATATATATATATATATATATTTATATATATATTTATATATATATATATATATATATATATATATATATATATATATATATATATATATATATATATATATATATATATATATATATATATATATATTTATATATATTTATATATATATATATATATATATATATATATATATATATATATATATATATAGAGAAGAAATAAAGAAATCTTTGGCTTATCAGCATATGACGTATGGCTGTCTAGGTGTCGTGTTAGTAACGGATTGTCTGTCCGATACAACATGTCGCACCACCACGTATTTCCAGTGGTCTAGTTTTGGCAATGTTGAAGTTTTTTATTTTATAGTTCAATTTACTTTAGGTAAGTTTTTCCAGTTAAGAACACTTCCTTTTTCGTCATATTTTTGTATGTATATGGTTTTTATATGATTCTAAGACCTTTTTTTAATAGTATTCATATTTTTAATTTTTGACTTACAAAATGGTGCTAGGCGCCATTTTTTAAATTTTTTAATTTTTTTTATAATTTCAAGTTGTTATCTATTTATTGTTTATAATTATTGTTTCAAATTCTTCTTTGTTTACTTAGTATGTTCTTTTTTATATTTTTTAACTTGATTTTTTATATATTTTTCACATTTAATGTTTCATTTTATTTTTATGACTGTTTTTATAAAAATTGTAAAACCTTGTATTTTATTTATAGACTGAAGATGACTGGATTTCACAGTCGAAACGTCTCTTAGTATATTTTAATTAATAAATTTTGACGAGTAAATAAGAATTTTTATTTCTCCTTATACGATTTTCGTCAAGAACTACATTCAACTATATATATATATATATATATATATTTCGACACGGTCCTGTTTCTTCCTCCTTGAACCGCTGCTAGATGAATTTGTCTAGTCTCTAAATTGTAGATGTCAAAATAAAGCAGTAAAGCAGTCTTCAGCCTACTATTTTACAAAAATAAAAATATAACATATATCCTAGTTGCTACACTACCGGAATAATCGCTACACTACCGCCTTCCAGTTTTTTCAGAGGTTTGACGACTCTTCCAAAACGAGTCTTAATTATTAACGGATCATTTGAGACGTTATTAAATGTGGTAATATTTGTGTTACATTGAACATCGTTGAAACTAAAGGCCATAAAGGCGTGTTTTAGCCTATCAATAGAAATGACCTTCTCTTTTCCATTTTTATCAACCAAAAATATTTTTTATATTTTTTTAGCATACTGTAGAGTCCGCTGTATGACGGATGCAAGGGACCCTTAACAGCGTCGGTTCTTATAAACACATGGGTACAATTTTTTAATTCTAAAAATGAACGTTGAACGTTTCCCATGTTGCGATGTTGCAACTAGTTTTATTTTTTGCATGTTGCGTCTTAGATGTTCAACAAATGATGTCGGACCGACTTCTGAACTAGATGGAATGAAAAAAACCTGGCAATCGTAACGTTTTTCCATATACCAATTCAGAGGAAGTCGCACCAACATCTTCTCCTAAAGATGATCTCATTCCTAATAAAACTGATGGTATAATATCAGTCCATAGCAAAGTGGCATGATATTTAATGGCAGATTTAAGAAACCTATGCCAGCGTTCAATTAAACCATTTGCACACAGGTGATAAGGCGTGGTTCTTATGTGATTACAACCTAGCATTTTACGCAATGCCTGGGATAATGAAGATTCAAATTAACGACCTTGGTCTGTGGTAATTTTAATTGGAACGCCGTACCTTGAAATCCAGTTTTCATATAAAGCTCTAGCTACCGTTTCTGTTGTTATATCTTCAATTGGAATTGCTTCTGGCCATCTAGTAAATCTATCAATGCATGTCAAACAATAAGAGTATCCACGCGATGATGGAAGAGGTCCGACAATGTCTATATTAATATGAGCGAATCGTTGGATGGACTTTTGACATGTCTTGTGATTTTAGATTTTTGGAAACTCAAACAACTACGAGCCCATTCTCTCATACTAAGCTAGACGGTTGAAAAATGGCGCAAAATTCAAATCCACAACTTCCAACTAAGACTTCTTTTATATGCGGTATTTAATAATTTTACCGATCATCGGCAACATTTAATATCGAAATATTATATTAGGAATATTTTTGTTTAACTGTCCTTTAAATTATAAATCAAATTGCTACATGTTTTAAGTGAAAAGGATAATTTTATTTAATTTTGGTTCCCCATCTTATTCCTTGGGCGTATTCAGCCAAATATATTTCATTAATTAGAATCTGTTTGTGTATTATATTATTTAATTATGTTCTGCGTTATTTATAGCTTTGAGAGTAATAAAATTCTGAATGTAGGAGTTCTCTTAATGAAAATTATTTACTGGGAAATTGTGAACGAAACTTAGGAATAAAACTGTCGTAAAATTGTTTGTTATGTAGTTTCTTGATGTTTAAAAGACTAAGTAACACGATAGAATGCAACTGTAGTTTTGGACATAAAGGAAATTAGTGTTTTGTTTGTATAAGTAAATAAGAGATCATTCACAAAAACTGAAACATTAAAAGTGTAACTTAGAAAATTGATTTAATAGAATAAAAATAGAAAGAAAGAGAGGTACAATTTTAATGATAATAGTTGGTAATAAGTGTTTCAATTCAATATTACGTGCGTATCACGTTAGTCGGTTGTACTAAACCTCTTTTCTTATTAACTCTCTCAGTAATTAAATATAAATATATCTAGTGATTTTACCACATATGAAGTGTCTGTGTGTGTTCTTCAATTGCAAATGTTCTGTTGGTGTCATCCAGAATTTCCTCAGCATCTGGGTAGCCAGAAGACAGCTATCCACGAGAACCAAGGTTAGTAACATTTGTTTATTGAATAATCACATAAAAGACTGTAGTCAAACGTCCGTCGAGTCTGCGAAATTTTACATTATAGCTCTGTGTGGTGTGCTAAAAAATTCCACATCAGTTAGCGGTTTGCTTAAAGCCCCTACAACTACAATAAATATATATTAGGTCGTCAAAGTTGAAATTTGTAGAAAAAAAGACAAAGTTAGTTGATAACTTAAAAATATAAGGAATTATTTTATTCATCAAACTATGCACCCATATTGTCTATACACTTTTGCAATTTAAGCGGCAGGTTGTTCAGGCCGGTGGTATAAAACTCTGGCGGACGAGAGTCAATGAATTCCGGGAAGGCCAGTTTTACAGCATTGTCGGAATTAAACTGTTTTCCTTTTAAAAAGTTGTCCAAATTCCGGAAGAAGTGGTAGTCAGTGGGGGCTAGATCTGGTGAGTATGGAGGATGATTAAGAAGTTCCAACTCTCACAATCATTTGTGCAGTGTGTGGTCTAGCGTTATCATGCACTAAGATAGGAGTCGATCTGTTGACCAATCTAGGATGTTTTTCTTTAGGTTTTTGCATCATTTCGTCCAGTTGGTTGCAATATATTTCTGCTGTGGTCGATGAGCCAGACTTTTTTTGTTTTTAAGATACCTGTACGAAATTTGGCGAACCAATTTGATATTCAGATCAATTCTGTAAAAATTTACTGTGTAGTAAAGTTACTACAAGATAAAATATTATAAAAAGTATAATGACCTTCATTCATGATAGTAACTGACCTTGCTTATAGTGACAAATTTAGTTACTATGATCATAGTAACTTAGTTACAGAATTGGTCTGATTGTCTGCTTCGTAGTAACACTAGAGCCAAATACACTATTGATGTTTCGCGCGGTATGCGATGCCGTAGTTCCACGTAAGAACTCATACTTCATAATAGTACGAATTTCCGACAGTTCCATTTTTAACAAAATTAATTTAAAAAAAAAGTTTGTGATATTTTTAGAGCATACAATGATTTCTAAAAACAAGCAAGAAGTGTAACTCTCCAACAAAAAAAAAAAAAAAAAACAGAACGGTAAAATATTAAGCCAATACTAAATAATAAGCTGTTAAACTTGGCAATATTATTAACTACAAATTTCATCCTTGACGACCTGATAATAAATGTTCGTTTGTGGCCAACGTGATGGCCGAGCGCATTAAGTCGTGCGGATTGAGACTGTTAGAAACAGCTTGGTCTGAGCGGTCGATGGTTCGAGCCTGCTTCGTTGGTGATATTATTCGGGCGAGAATAATATGTTTACATTACTCTCATTTTCACAATCATTCACTCCTCATCCAGGTGTAGGAGCTCGCCCCCTGGCATCGGCGATTAGCCTCGTTGCAGAAATAAAGGCCGATGTAAAATAAATAATATAATAATAATAATGTTCGTTTGTGCTTGAATCTGTGTGTTTTAATTGATATTATTATAAGCACTCTAAAGCGTTTACATACATATAAAAAATATAATCACCACTTTTATTTATGTGGATATTTCATCTTGCAGCCATACTTCAATTTGTAAGAAACAGCGTAAAGATTAAAAACATATTTTTATTTTCAAATCACTAACATGTAAGTTCTTTTTGTTGCATTCATACCTTGAAATGACAAAAAATGACTCATTTTCCAAACTAAGCGGAATCTTTTATATAAAGGACACCCTCTGTGTTCCTCCCGCGAAATAACAGTAGATTACGCGCGCAGGGACTCGAACCCTCCTTGTAGCGATGGACTATCAATAGCCCAGCAGGATTCTGACCAGGGACCCCTGAACCTATAATAATTGCTTAGATTTTAGGGTAGATTTGGAAATTTGCTCGTGCGTTCCTGAATATGATAGCTATGTGATATTCTTTCTATTTACGGATTTATGTTGATAGTGGGATTTTTTGGGGTATTTGGATAATAGTTGGTAATAAGAGTGATCAGAAATTGAACTTGAGTCCATTGTCATAAGATTAGACCATCGAGTCAATCAGATCAGTACTTCTTAAGTATCAGTAAAAAATCGTTTTCAGAACTATAGATTATTTGATCGCAAGCATTTTGTTATTTTATACATATTAGGTATACATCAGGTGTTAGCCAACTTTAACAGCTTATTATTTGACATTGGCTTAATATTTTACCGTACTGTTTTTTTTTTTTTTTTTTGTTGGAAAGTTACACATCTCGCCTGTTTAAAGAAATCATTGTATGCTCTAAAAAATTACAATAATTTTGTTGAAAATGGAACGGTCAGAAATTTGCACTATTAAGATATATGAGTCCTTACGTGGAATTACGGCATCGCAGACAGCGCGAAACATTAATAGTGTATTTAGCTCTAGTATTTAGATACTATGCACAGACAATATCAAACTGGTTCGTCAAATTTCGTACAGGTAACTGAAACACCAAAAAAAAAAAAATCTGGCTCATCGATTACAGCAACCAACTGGACGAAATGATGCAAAAACTTAAAGAAAAACAGCCTAGATTGGTCAACAGATCGACTGCATAATAACGCAGTGGCAAAACTACAGGAATTGTAGTTGGAACTTCTTCATTATCCTCCATACTCACCAAACCTAGCCCCCACTGACTACCACTTCTTCCGCAATTTGGACAACTTTTTAATAGGAAAACAGTTTAATTCCGACAATGCTGTAAAACTGGCCTTCCAGGAATTCATCGACTTTCGCCTACCAGGGTTTTATACCACCGGCCAGAACAACCTGCCGCTTAAATGGCAAAACTGTAGACAATATGGGTGCATAATCAAATGGGTGCAAAATCACTTGAGTTTATTTAGGGGAAAAATATATTTAAAAATGTAAAATGTACTCTCTTCCCCTTTTCTGTTTATAAAAAAATGTCAAGAAACCCTTCGAGATATTTAAAGTTCCGTCACTGCTTATCATATTGTATGTAAAATAGACTGCGACCAAAATCAGTTCGACACCCCTGCTGTTGGATATTGATGTTTATATCAAATAATAATTCCATTATTTTTTGTTAAAAATATGTAATTGTTAATCCATGTATCAAAAACTTTCACTTTATTTTTTCTTAGATAAATACATATTTATTTATTATTTTTGCGGGATATATTTTTGAAGTCTCAATATTTTTTTTACTTATGTTTAGTTCTCTAAATCACCCGCTTGGCCATAACTTGTATCGAACGAACAGACTCGTGTGAAGGTTATACCGAATTCAGATTTCGACTTTATCTTATCTGAATCGAGTAATTAGTTGTTTAAAACAGTTTGATTGGGCGAATGTTTTAGTCGATGTGTCAGGGGGAAAATGGATCAACGCTCCCCTTCATATAATTCGTTGGAGCATATTTGGAAAGTGATGTATTTTCACTTGAACAATAATTATGTCACTTTATCAAGATTAGGCAATCTTAAAAAAAATGTTTATTTATACGAAAAAAAAAAAAAAAAAAAAAATTGCCAATATTGTTTACAATGAAGTAATTTAAAAATTAACTACTGTTGTGGTTAACAAATTTTATCTTCAACTCTCCGAGCAGCGGCGGTTAATGTGCTGGTCCTGGGAGAGGCCCAGCCCCCCCCCCCCCAACCTTGGCTGCGCCACTGGTTGTGGTTAACAAATTTATCTTCAACGCCCCGAGCAGTGCCGTGTAACCTGCTGGTCCTGGGAGAGACCCAGGCCACTGTGCATTTTAATTAATTATTTTTCTCTATTATTCTCTATTTTGAGTTGTCCAATTAAGGTTCAATCATCACGTCCTTGTTCTATAAAATTAAAACATATCATCTAATTCTTTTCATACCATATATATGTTAACGAAGATACAAAGTTTTATTATTTAATCTTGTATGTGTCTTTAACCTAAAGGCTCGTTAAAAGCTTTGAGAATTATTATCCACAGTAAAAAAAAACTAATCGTAAATTCGTGATGAGCGTCCTGGATATATATCTAGTTACCATATTTTACAGCGAGCGCGAACATTAAAATACTGTAAAATCCAGACTGTGAAAAAAACCAGTTGGAAAAAATAACTCTACATATCTAAGTTAAAATCTTTACATTTTCTCTTGTATCATTTGTTTCATTATTCTTTTATCTGTTTTAGTTTTATTTCAGCAAAGTTTTATAATAAATTTTTACGCAATTTGACTTTAAGAAAAGAACAATTGGAAAGACATTTCAAATTAGAATATTGCTTAACATTATATAGGCTGGCAAAGGCGATTTTTTGTAAGGACTTTTTTGTATAGGCATGTATGTTATATATATATATATATATTTACATGCATTAATGTTGGTTATGACTAGGGTTACCAACTCAGCCCAGCTCAAAAAGAGCACATTTATTTAAAAAAAAAAAAAACATATTTTATATAGCAATTTCTACGTACCTACTAACTATCGTCTTATCATTTTCGTCAATAGTCATTTATATAATTAATAAATAATAAAATTGCTAAGATACTAAATACAGGTAAATAAAAAATCAAAATAAACAATATAAACAAAAATAAACAATATAATTATTACAAAACATATTATACGACGAACAAAACGTAATTTACTCACGAACGATCAGCAAAATCATATTTGGTTTTACTTTTCACTTCTTTTAACAAATTTTTATTGTCCACACAATATTTAAAAAATTGTTCACAATTAAAATATATAAAATTAAATTGTACCATCAGTAAGTTTTTTACTAATTCTGGCAAGAATCTATTTCTTTTAGCAGTCCAAATACTCATCATACTGAAAATTCATTCCACATTTGCGTTGTGCGCTGGAAGCGCGAAAAAAAAAATGAACATATCTTTCGGAAATCTGAAGATGTTGTTTGATTTCTTTCTTCAAAATATTTAATCCATTTTTGATTAGCTGACAATTTTGAAAATTCTTCATTTTTTCAATTTTTTTAAAAAAAAAGAGTACTTTTATTGCATTTTTATAAAAAGTAAGAGTACATAATTTTATTTGCTCAAAAACAGTACATGTACTCTTTAAAGAGTATGGTTGGTAACCCTAGTTATGACAATTGTGGAATTGTCAGTAGCAAAGAACCCTGGTTATTTATGTTAATATGTGCTATATTTATATTTTTATACTTTTTAAGGGCTCATGAGGAAGAACAGTCTATGTGTTCTTTGTTTATCTGGATAACCTTATAACGGATACATCAGTTCTATATTCTCCGTAAGAATACATTGCCCACACAAAAGACGACATAAGCCCACCAAAAGACGGCGTAATTTCCACTAATAGGCAGCGTAATTCCCACCAAAAAACGGCGTTAGCCCACCAAAAGCGGCGTAATGCCCATTCAAAAGACGGACAAAAAAACAAATGGTCAATATGTCCCCAAGAAATAAAATTCTATACTTAAACTAAACACTTTACTTAATACTAACAATTTTATTTTATTTAAGTTCAAGTAAGTAATACAAACAATACAAAATTCAAAGTAAGTATTTAAAATATGCCACTAATACCTGTCCTAGCCACTTGTACTGTCACAATTGCAATATTACGAAAGTGAAATAGCGAATCATTTTCTTTATCTCAACATTTTATTTTATTTTAGCGATTGTTTTTCAGAATATATTGTGGTTAACAAATAGCTTTGAATAATAAATTTCTTAGTAAAAAATTGACTCATTAATTTTGTTGAACTAACACGCGAAGTTAATATTTAAAATGAATCATTTTGATTCTTTGTAAAAATTCAATATCAAGGTGATTAACTTTAATAAAAGAAGAGCTTTCAAATCGGTAATTCTTTAAGTAGGAGTCACGAGAATTATTTCGACCCCGCAAAAACAATTTAATAAATAAATACAGATTTTGTTAGTTGCTTCTCAGCCGGTGCTAGAATATTTCGGCCGGTAACATTGGTCACCTGCAATTTTTAATCCAGAAGAGGGGTCGTGAGGTCCAAAAGTTTAAAAACCGCTGTTTAAAAAATAGACTTAAGTAGAAAAAAATGTACAATCTTTTGGCGTCCAATATATAACATACTTTCTAGATTTCCGTTACAATTTTGTCTCTTTTATCGGTTCCGTGAAGATAGCAGGTCCCTGAAAGCGTTATCAAAAATTTGTCGGCCATATTTTAGTGCTTTGTTAGTGTCTTTTAGTGCTTCATAAACAAGAAAAGCCTGTCATGCTGTCAAATTTTAGTACCGGTTGCATTCTATAACGAGTGTAAACCCTGCTGAGCTATACGCTATTTTCAAGGCCGTGTGTTTTGTTTCGTCAGAGCAAAGTCGGTCAAGTGTTATCTTGACGGACTCGCTAAGCGCTCTGAATTGTATCCATGACCCAGATCCAGTGCACCCTTTTGTATTAAAGATCCAGTTGCTACTCCATAATCTGAATGCTCAGAATGTGAGGGTACATCTGGTTTGGATACCGGGACATGTTGGCATTAAAGGCAACGAAGCGACTGATGAAGCTGTAAAAGCCGCCTCTCACAGACTTGATTTTGATGATTGATGTGAGTTTAAGGCTGCGTATAACCCCCGGAGGTTACTAGTTTCTTATACAAAACTAACAATCTGAAATAAAATTAGTATCAACGTATACATAAAATTTTGCTCCGAATTTGCATCTATCTAATATAATAGTTTTAATTGTAGAAACATTTATTGTAAAAATATTATCGCTCAATAACTTAAAAATAGACAATAGCGATATTGTTCTGTAATTTTTTAAATCTATTTATGGGTTTCGAATAACTTTTATATTTATATAGTTTTGTGTAGAAATGTTCAAATAATACGTCAATTTTTTTTTCGACTTGATTACTTATAGTTTAGAGCCTTCGTCAAAAAATATTATACTTAAAGATAATAGAATGCCACTTTGTACACGTATTCTTCACGAAAAATAAATCATTTTTACCCGTAACACCAATTTTGAAAACCGCGGCAGATTCAAGAGGGCGGCAAAAATATATTACCAAGTACAATAACTATATGTAATTTTCACAATACAACATAATAGCTAGAATCATATTTGTAGAATGAAGCTTTAGGTACAATTTGCCGCATTGTACGTAAATATGCGTCGATTGGTTTACAAGATGACGTCTATAATGCAATTTGCTTATTTACAACTACCTAACAGTTTTTTCTAGAACGAAAAATATCCTATTAGATAGATAAAAATTCGCTGTAAATTTTGATATATAGATTGTTATTAATTTTATTTCCGATTATTAGTTTTGTATAAAAAAACTATTCAGGACTATAGGGTTGTGCGCCGCCTTAATATTTCCAGATGACGCAAAGAGTCATCTGAAACATCTGGTTTTAGCCAGGTGGCAGCACGAGTGGGGCAGTTTACAGAACGTTAAGTTGAGACAGATTAAGGGAGACGTTAAACCATGGGGTTCTTTCTGCAGAATTAACCGCAGGGAGGAAACCGCCATCACACGTCTCCGTATAGTACACTGTTGGTGGACCCATGGACACCTCCTTCGAGGTGAAGATTCTCCTCTATGTGAGACATGTAACGCAGATTTGTTTGTGGTACACATTTTAACTGAATGTGTAACGTTTGAGGATGACAGGGAGAGATTAGGCCTGTGTTATGACCTGTCCGTTTTAGGTGACGACAGAGTACTCATGGACAGGCTGATACACTTCCTGAAAGAATCGATCTTACTGTTTTATCTGTGAAGTCTTACAACTTATTTTAATTTGTTCTATTTGCAGGCTGTGATATTCTATGGTAATTGGCCCCTTTACAACCTGTTACCATCACCCTGAGGCTGTTCAATTTTTCGAACAGACTTTTTATCTTATTTATTTGTGTTTGTCTGTGCAAGATTTCTTTTATTGAGTATGCGTATTTTTATTGATTTTATTTATTTAATTATTGTTTAATTTATTGTTTTTCATATGTAGTGTAGTCATTTAGATGGGCTGCGTTAGGCCCTTGTTGATGTTCGCCAAAAATTTTAACTAACTAACTAACTAACTATTTTTTACGAAGCACTAACAGACACTGACGAAACACTAACAGATGGCCGACGAATTTTCGTTAGTGCTTTCTTTCTTTCTATCTTTAAAGACCATATTCCATTTTTATATTATATTGTTTCCCCTATACTGTTCTAGTTCTTATTGCATTGTCTGAAATCTAAGAAGTGTTATTTTTTCATAAATAAAACTTAAAACTTCCAATAAAAATAATTATCTCTGTAAAACACCCTCTAAACTTTTCAGACAGTCTCTATATCTTTAACAAGGTATCGTATTACAAAGGCACATTTTAATACACAATTTAACATGAAAATTAATATCGAAACTTGTTATGAAGATGCAACAATAAAATATCGTCAACAAATGCCAAAATATTATCACGACATTATCGGGCTCATTAATTTCTTAACCCAGGCGACGGCGGTGTTCTTGTGACAGCGACACCTGTTAAGGCCCCTCTGATGCACGTCAGGAAGTATGGGGGGAACTTATAAGACAACCCCCAAACATGGAGGCAACTCAGAGATTCTCAAACTTTTACTTTTTAGTTTTTATATTCAACACAAGGAAAAGAAACAAGAGAGTAAACAAAGGTGAAACTGACGGTTTATTTGTGTATATTTTATTACTAACCAAGAGAAGGACAAAGCTAAGAACAAATCTGTAGAATATAATTGACAGAGAAGTCCGTGTATTCTTGGTGAAACATGGTAAACAGAAAATTAATAAATAAATAAAGCACTCGGTACGTTTCACAAATATAAGTTTAATGTACTCTATACGTATTTCGTCAGTGACGCCATCTACAGGAGTTCAAATTACAAACTAAACTTATTTTTAAAGTATCATTCACAGCTCATGTTTTAATAGATAGTACGTAATTCATAGTGTTAATGTTAACGCATAACAATGTTAGTTCTTCACAAATCCGTATAAGCATTCATAGCTCCAATTTAGTGGATAAGCGTAAGAAAATATTTAACGCATAATGTTAAAAGTTTGTATACCTCAAACTTCTGACATTAACATTAACATTAAAACACTGAGAACTGTCAAAATGAAGGAATATATTATACTTGAAATTCGAATAAGACTTGTGGATGCAGCTTGTGACATAATTATTAGTAAAAATGTTGAAACTAATATTGAAAAATAGATGTGAAGTGAGAATTTTTACATATTTCAGGGTTTCGCAGGTATACAGTGATACATTTCAAAATAGACGAATATATTATACAGGAAATTCTAAAAAGACTTGTGGCTGCAGTTTATGATGTACTAATTAATAAATGTGTTCAATCTAATAAAAAATTGATGTGAATTTTCACATATTTTAGTGTTTTTCAGGTATCTAGTACCCAAGTTAAAGCAGCTATATGTGTGAAACATTATTTTTTTTGCGGTAATCACGTCAAAATGAACAATATGTTGAAAATAATGTACCGTTTGTTATTCTATGTACTAAGAGCTTTTCCTTAAAATATTACATGAACTTTTAAAATAAAATATGTATTTTTTCAACAATAAAAAAATTAATCTGACAAAAATTCCTTTTGAACTATTTTGGTTTCCATCAATGTACATTATTGAGTTTTTTTTCAGATTTTTAGACCAACACTTCTGGGAAACAGAGTGGAAACAAAAGTTAACTTTTTTTTGTGAAATCAAAAAGTTAGGTTAGATTGAGTAGCTTCAGAAACATTATAGTTATTTTATTTAATAATTAACTTAATAAATATTATTTTGATTCTTTTTAGAAGTACATTAATAAAAAAAAAACAATACATATATTTAATAACAAGATATTTTTATTATAAATTGTTTAGTAATTTCTATTGCGTGTAGATGGCAACTAGATCGATTTATCTATTAAAACATGAGCTATGAATGGTACCAAAGTGTTGTGACTAGCCACTAACATTATCCATTAACATTATGCACTATGAATTACGTACTATCTATTAAAACATGAGCTGTGAATGATACTTAACAGATACATTCAGTGGGAACAAATATTAATGGTAGTGAATATAAGTGTAAACAAATTAGCAGATAAGGGAAAAAAATTTATTTTATTTTACCGATATATTAGGGGTAAGTTGTAAACATCAATCTGGTCGTTCAACTTCGCCGTTAATATAAGATAAGTTTATAGCTCTGGTTTTCCTGTTGTACATTTGTTAACTATACCTGCTTCCACCTCCCGTTTGTTCTTGTATAAATATAGCATGTAAGTTTTGTATAAGGTATTGTAGCTTTGAAAATGGTAAATATTACCGAAACTGCAGTCAGCATGTTAAATAAAACAGTCTGTGAAACTTTACCAAGCAATTCATTTACTAATAACCATTTACCTATATTCGAGTTTCACCAGGTAAAACTATCAACTATTCAATACATCAATCTGGTCATTCATTAAGGAGAGTTGATATTTTTGTAAATTTCTCGGTATTCTAAAAGGTTCAGTTTATAACTTTTATTATGAATGTGTAAAATTTTAAAGTCATTTATGGAAAGGTTGTTGGACTGTTCTACTTTTTTATTTTGGATGGCTTTCAAAAGCTCTCCAAATCTTTTAACAAATTTTCGACATGTTTGGCCTATATATTTAGTTGAGCAATCTTGGCATGATGCTTGATAAACTCCACTTTTGTTGTGTAAATCAGTTTTTTTGTCAAAAAGTGTTGATTGGTGTAAGGAAATGCTAATAAAATTTAACCCAAAATCCGTATATATCATTACAGGTGACAAAACTTGGATTTAGTATGAACCGGAAACTAAGCAACAATAAAGTGTTTGGGTCTTCAAAAATGAACCGAAACCCACAAAAGTTTTTCACGAAGCACTTCCAAGAAAATGATAGCTTGTTTCTTCGGTTGTACTGGACATGTCGCAACCATTCCTTTAGAGGTTCGGAGAACAGTTAATTCTGAATGCCAATGCCAATTTGTTTGCCAGAAGTCATCGACAAAATCAGAAAAAACAACCAAAAACGTCGCATCATTTTTCATCAATAAAATGCAAGCTCTCACACAGCACGTCAAACAATTGATTATTTGAAGGAGAAAAACATCGAATTAATGTCTAATTGCCCGTATTCACCTGATTTATCCCCTAACGACTTATTTTTGTTCCCCAATGTCAAACAAAAAATGCGTGGACAGCGATTTTCATCACCTCAAGAATCTGCTGAAGCCTTCGAAAACCATCCCAGCAAACATTTTTATACGGGCCAGTACTGTGAAGCACATACTCCCCGGCATTGAAAGTAATGGGCCAGTACCCCGGTGTTCCCGTGGCCGTTAGCTGGCCCATTGATGTATCAATTGTCGGCCCAGCAGCGGTAAAGTGCAAAATTGCTTATATTATACCCACTCTCTAATATTTCAAATGTAACATATGTATATTTACCTTATACTTTACCCACTATTAAAATAAATTAATTGTAAGGTGCAAAATAAATACTCATTTGGCCATTTCACCATCGTTGAATAAATTTATTTAACAAATAAAGTTGACAATATCGCATCGGTTTTAAACTATTAATGAAGAAATTAACGTTGCTGTCAATAGAATGATGCGATATTGTCAACTTTATTCGTTGAATAAATTTATTCAACGATGGTAAAACAAAAGTAAAATGTAACATATTAACATTAATAAGGAGTGCTCATAAAATGCTGGTAAAGTACTTCGTATAGGAGGAGTGCGAAATACAAAAGTGAAGTATATTATTAATACTGGCGTTGCACAAACTTTTAGTGCCAGCAATTTACCAACAAAAAAAGCAGTTTGCCGGCATTCGGCTGATGATTGAATGTTTGCTGGGATGTTTTTGAGATACCAACTTCAGAGTGGAAAAATTGTTTCGAGAATTGGTTTGAACGCATGCAAAAGTATATAAATCTTAAAGGCGAATATTTTGAAAAGCAATAAAATTTTGTTCAAAAAAAAATTCTTTCTTAGTTTTTGAAAACTTAACAGGTAGCCCTCGTATCTTTTCATAATATTTGTGGTATTAAATAGTGACATTTTTGGAATCTCTTGTATTTTCTTTAACGACATCTTCATTGTTACATGGAGCTATAATGGTCACTGCAGGGTGCTGTGATAGTGGCGTATCTGTCAGTAACACGCCGGACGGGTGTTCCATCCCCCAGGTCCAACATACGAACCACTAACTCCCGAATACCGGACAATATTTATTGTCCTGTTCGATTCACGGAGGCTTTACTCGCTATATACTTCTTACTCTTGATATGCTATTGCTTTATCTTACAATAGGGAAGATTTAGGTGGTTTTAGTTGTATGGATTAAGGAAGAAGGTTAATTTTATCTCAATGTTCCGGGAGATGTTGCTAAATGATATATATTGCTTTGTTCTTTCAGATAATACTCAACAATGTTTGAAATTTTCAATAGAATAATTCTCATCCAATTCTTATTATATTACTTATATGGCAAGTTTATATTGAAAATCCACTCTTCATACAATAAATTAAATAAAACAGGAATAGGCTAGAAAACTTTTAATTGCCATATTGGTGGCCAGACATGACTTGAAAACGAAGAAGAATGCTATTGGCATTTTATTAGATAATTAATAAAATTATTCTTTAAAATCAATGTGTCGTTGAAATGGTTCACTAGCTAAATGAAATATAGATTTCAGGCTATGGAAATAAATGGTAGCATATCAGAGTATACGATAATTACTTCTGGAGTGTCATAAGGATCTCATTTGAGTCCGATTCCCTTCATGACTTATGTAAATATCAACTACATTAATTATAAAGTAAAATCAAGACATTACAGAATAACAAATTAAAATCAAAAGCTTATAAAATTCAAAAATTAATGCATGAAAGATAATTAAAATTTCCAAAAAATGTTACAAAAAATAACCTTACAAAACTTTAATTCAAGTATCTTAATAACGTATATAAACTCATGAAATAAAAAAAAATCATCGTTGCTATATGGGTCATTCCATGGCAAGTGGTCTAATTTAAAAAAAAAGGACCTTATATGTCTGCGTTGAAACATCTATCCAACTTTTTTAGGGGGTCTAAAATATACTCTTTCTTATAGAGTAGGTTTCAAAAAGTTTCTGGGTGACTCTTTTCCGCAAAATCGGTTTGAAAATACCCTATTTTTGGCCACTTTACACAAATCGCAAACTTTACACTAAATTTGTAAGCTAACAAGAGTAGCTAGAAAGTTAAAACCAAACATTTGAAAAGAGAGTTATACAGAGACACTATGTGCAAAGTATCACGGCTGTAGCTTAACTACAGCCATAGCTGTAGAAAACTAAACTTTACATTTTTTCTGAACCGTAAAGTTTTGGCCAACTTTGAACCACTTTACACTTTTTGGGTGCAACATATAAAAAGTTTAATTAATATCATTGAATAAAGCCCATAAAGTTGTACAAGTTGGCAAAATTTCGTGCATTTTGAAAAGCTTGTGAATGAGATATTGGGACTCAAAATTGTTGAAATCTCGCTGGCGTACTGTCGCGGGTTCCAGTATGGGGTCAAACAAAGGGCTATAGCTCCACAAAAATTCCGCCGGCGAACCTAAAATTTTACCAAAGTTTGTTTGGGACATAGGGAGTCCTCCACACAAAATTTCAGCCAAATCCGTGAGGGTCGCGCGGGGAGCCCTATACCACTTGACATGGAATGACCCATATAGGCAATTCTGTCAGAATTGATTTTTTTTTTTTTTAACTAAAAATCTGAAAAAATTCTAAGTAATGTTCGGCATTGTTTTGCACCGGAAACATACGAAAGAACAGATTTCGTTTTTGGAAAATATTTCAGTTTTTGACAAAATTAATTATTTTTTAATGCATGGCTAAATTATGGCTAATAATGTTATGGATTTTTTGTATTTATGACTAGAGTAGTGTATATTTTCTTTTAAAATTAAAAATATAATAAAAAATTATTATATAACAGATTACATGAAAATTACTACTGGAGTGCCATAAGAATCCCATTTGGTTCCGCTTCTCTTCATAATTTATGTAAATATCATCAAACTAGCTATAAAATATTCAAAGTTTCTTTTATTAGCGGAGGACCTTAAATTTTTTAAAAGAATTACCTGTGTCCAAGATTGTAAAGAGCTTAATACCGATTTGAAAGAATTTTACAAGTATTGTTCTGGAAACTACCATTACCATAATCTAAAAAAATATTATAACTTTTAACAGAAAATTTCAAATTATTAAACTATTTAAATAATATTCCATTGACTGAAGGAAATATCATTAAAGATCTTGGAATCTATTTTGAGTGCTAAATTCAGATTTAATCATTATATTGAAATATTTAAATCAGCATTCTAGTAAGCTTATCGTTCCCTCTTGTAAGCTTTTTTAAAGCCAAAAAGCATAATAACATCATATAAATCCTTGGTCTGCAGTAAATCGGAATATAATTGTATAATTTGGACCCGGCAATGTGCCACATATATACACAAGACTGAATATATCCGAAGACTCTTTGTAAGAGATTTGTATTATAAATTTCAAACAAACTATATGTCTGATTCTTATATTTGTTAATTAAATAGATATAATCTCAATACCCTAGAGAAACGAAAAACTATATTAGAGATGAATTTTGTTTATAAAATTGTAAATGTTATGATTGATTCAATAAACATTCTACGGCTTATTAAATTATGTGTCAGCTTTAAATCTGAGGCAAGTAAATACAAGGTGTCTCAAAAGAAATTTTATATTTATTTAGCTTACTGCGTGAACGCAACGTATCCGAGGGGCGCGGGGGTTATGTCAATCGGTAGCCTGGCTCTTGGGAATTTAGTCGCTATGGAGCGTTTCTCGGGAGCAGACCGCGCGTTATGCGTGCGAGAGTTTTACAAAAACGGTGATTCGGCGACTGTAGCGCGTAGAAAATTCTGCAGTATTCGAGGTTTTCGCCACTTAAATGATGCCCCAAGCATTCCTCTCATTCGACATTTGGTTAAAAAGTTTGAAGAGACTGGTACAACGCTGGATAAATCAAAATCCGGGCGACCTAGGTCATCAAGAACGGTAGAAAACGTGGAGAATGTTAATCAGTCTGTTCGTGACGACCCGAACCTTTCAATTCGGAAGCGCGCAAGTGCTTTAAATGTGCATAGATCATCATTACATCGCATTATGCACAAAGACCTAAAGCTGCACCCCTACAAAATTCAATTGGTGCAAGAATTAAAGCCCCAAGATGCCAGTCAGAGGCTTAATTTCGTAAATCAGGTGATTGAGCGATTTTCAACGTTTATTCAATCCGAAACGCAAACATCAGAAACCCCTACATTCGCCTAAAGTGACCGTATGGGCTGCGATGTCGGCGCGAGGAATTATCGGCCCTTACTTTTTTGAAGACGAAAGGGGGCGTGCAGTTACAGTGAATTCAGAGCGTTATGTGGAGATGTTAGACAACTTCTTGGTACCTGAACTGCAAAACTTTCCTGGCTATAACCAAAGAACATGGTTCCAACAGGACGGAGCAACTTCACACACGTCCAATATGTCTCTGCCACGTGTTCGTGAAATTTTCTCAGGCAAATTGATCTCCCGGAGAGGTGACATATATTGGCCTCCACGCAGTCCAGATTTAACCCCTATGGACTTTTTCCTATGGGGTTATCTTAAATCTAAAATTTACGCCAATAAACCGACTTCACTGGCGCATTTGAAAAAAAATATCCGTCACGAAATGGCAGCCATCCCTGAGTCCACCTGCCGAGATGTCATAAGTAATTTTACTGTTCGATTAAATGAGTGCCGAGAACGCGAGGATCTACATTTAGACGATATTATTTTTAAGAAATAAATCCCCAAAAAGTGTATTTTAATAAATAATAAACATTTTTTCTATCCATTATAATAATCTGCCATTTCCTATGTCAAAAGCCATCCATATATTTACAAAAATTCAGAATCTTCTGTTAAACAACGGCTTACTTTTTTTTTAATCGATCCACTAAATATAAAATTTCTTTTGAGACACCTTGTACATTTTAAACTTCCAGCAATATTCGACGAAATTCACTTCCAAACAGAAAAATGTTGACATTCAACTCTTGTTTTAATAACAGTGATATATTTTTCTTTTCCTGCGTTCAAAAAGCAAGACGATTCTGATTTAACAACTAGATTTTTTTTTTCCATACCTTAACTAACATTAAATTAAAATTTATTTAAAACTGTTAATACTAAAGAAAAAATGGACCAAATACTAAAGAAAATATTTGGTCCCATCCAGGAAACCTAAAAAGCAATCTCAACAACCGCGAACTGTAATGACACTAAAAATGTTAACATCTCATAATACATAAAAATTATCCGCATATTAAAAGATATATTAAAGAGATGGACAAAACCAGGACTACGTGGCGTATGCTCCAATTGGAAATTGCAAAAGATTGGAAAGCGCAAAATTGAAAAGTGAAAGTTACGTTGGCAAAATGGAGTAGAACAAGATATCATAGTCTTCGGAATAAAGAACTGGTGAGTGGTTGTACAGGTACAATCCAGTGGCACGAAGCACTGAAGCATTTATTCTTGCCGTTAATTGTTAGCAAGGTTATGGACATGGGATCAAATCCTGTTTCAAATAAATTGTTTGAAATTTATACAAATTACGGGCTCTGTTTAGCCGGTCGCAATCGGTTATAAACTGCAGGTGCCTTTCTATGTGCACTAAAAGAAGAACGTAATACTGACAATATTACTCCAGAATGTACACAGATTGAAAATATAGACACTAAACCTGGAAACAGGAGGCCACAGCCCAGCTTGGACTGTCGGCCTAATGATGAAGAATGATCAAGCAAAAGAGAAGAGAAGAGCGACGTATCCTAAAACTTCGGGTTGTAGAGGCAATATTGGTGATAAGTATATTTTTTTGGAGGCATTAGAAGCTCCACTTTTTGACGGAGTTCTCAAAGTGACCTGGAAATAACATTTTGGACATTGAAATTTGGATTAGGCCGCCAAAATTCTTTAGTGTGAACAATTAAATGTCCTTAATGTTCGTCATTCATTTACTTATGAAATATTAGTTTCACAAAAGAATTAATCTTATCTTTACTGTAGAGAATTTAATGTTCTTTAATTTTAAAATAACTATTTTTTTCGTTGATAAATAATGAGTTATATGCAAAAACACATTAATGTGCTCACTTTTTCAAAGATGGTGGCGTTTCCTCATCTTGAATTTTCGGTGACCTTTTATACGTTCAGTTGTAAGCTCGAATAAACATTCATACCAAATTTCAAACCTTTCCGAATTTTATCTTCTATTTAACCTTCGTTGCCTGGACTAAATTTTAATAATTTAACTTATAGACATCTGTAAATAGATTTAAAGTATTTAAATATTTTTAGCTTTGAATAAATAGTTTTTATAAAAATGCTATAATGATCCAATTTTAGGTCGTTTTATCTCGTGAATATTCTTTCCATCTGTGTGCACATGCACGGCGCACGAAGTTTGTATTGCCGTGTTATTTTTATCGTCACAAGCGTTACCTTTACTTGCTATAAATTGTTTTCTTATCAAATCTGCTTAGATTTTACACCGTGAGAGGCTATTTCGTCGATATTTATGGCTTTATTTTGTTTGATCTCTCTAGAAAATGGCCATATACTTAAACTCTATGGCTTGTAAACGTTACACAGTATTTTTCATTGATAGTATTTGCATATCTCTCTATAAAAATACGCTACTAGTTATGTGTTTCGAGAAATCTTTCAAGTGGCATATAAGATATTACTTTCAATGAAAATTTTACATAGCTTGAATACATGGAACTAACGCAAAATTACGTCTAAATATAAGAACGGGTCTAGTCTAATTTTTTAAATATTTCTGGAGACATAAAAAAGTGTTCAGCTATGAGAACGATTATTTACTGGAAAAAATCTGAAAGTGTACAAAATAATTGTCCTTCTTTTTACTTGCCCGACCTTAATATATAAGGGGCAAGTATTTTAATCGCGAAAATTTTCGATGTCGAGATTTTGACGGATGACCACGTTCCATGGTTCAGAGAATCCAAAAAACCTATTTTCGAAGTGCCGTCCGTATGTGTATGTGTCTGTGTGTATACACGATAACTCAAAAACGGTTTAACTTAAAGAGTTCGTTCTGGTACTAAAAAATTCTCCTAATAATTGGGAAGAACCCTATTGTTTTTTATTAAAATCGGGAACCGGAAAAGGAAGTTATTAAACTTTAAAATTAAAAAAAAAACGTAACTAGTAAACCAAGCCTTGGACAAAAAATTGTATGGGACATAATTTGATGTATTTTTGAAGATTTACCTAAATATTTTTTTAAATTAAAAAAAAAAAATATATTATTATTATTTTTTATGGGAGGGCCAGTCTAGCGGAGGTCTCCTTTCGCCACTGGTTTATATGGTTATGGTGGCTTCGAGGAGATCGCCATCAAACTAGTGCATTTAAACACGTTTTATTCCAAAAATTATATAAAAAAATACTGTTCCGCACCTTTTAACCCAAAGGAGTTTAACTAAAAATCTGAAAAAAAAAAACAAATAAAAGTACTTAATGTACATTGATTGAATCGAAAACTTACGAGAGGAATTTTTGATCAAATTGCGGTTTTTGGAAAATTTGGGCACTATCAATCAGGTTGACTTTTGGTTTCACTCACATAAGTCCTCCATCCTTAGTTAATTGTCAGGTTTTTCCATGTGTCCTAAAACTTGTTAGGTCTTCAGTTAGCTGATTTCTCCGTCTCTTGCGAGGTCTCCCCACTGGTTGACGATTATTCAATCTTTCCTCCCATATCTTCCTAACTATTTCCTTCTGTCCTTTCTCATCTTCATCACATATCCTATCCACAGCAATTATCTACTTCCCAATAATTTGAATGGGACCAAAGATTGGGTAAAATTTAATTTTCAGAAACTATTAGGTGTTGTTGATCTCGCTTTGTTAAAGTCCAAGTTTCGGAACCATACATAAGTACCGGACGTACTATAGCTTGGTATAATCTGATCTTGTTTTTCCTAGACAGAAGTTTCGTTTTGAAGAGGGGATCAAATGCAAAATACGATGCATTAGCAGTTTTAATTCTATTATAAATTTCCTGTTGTATCAAATTTATCATGGTGACCAGGTATTTGAAAAAATAAAGTCTCTCAAAAGTGTTGCCATTAATTTATAAGTTGGTCGTGTCCAATAATAGAGTTAGCAATGCTTAACCCTTAGACATAATTTGATGTATTTTTGAAGATTTACCTAAATATTTTTTTAAATTAAAAAAATATATATATGTATTTTTTTTTTATTATTTTTTTTATGGGAGGGCAAGTCCAGCGAAGGTCTCCCTTCGCCACTGGTTTTACATCTCGAGGACCTATTTTTTATACATCACTTGGATGTGGGAGAGCGAGGATCTTTTTTACTCATTACTTGGATTTTGGGAGAGAGGACTTTTTTTTTTTTTTTGTTTGTTCCTCACTTGTATTTGGGGAGTGAAGACCTTTTTTTTGCTCATTACTTGGATTTGAAGTGGTAAATTTTATCGTTTTACTTTATTTGCCAAGGGCGCCAAAAATATTGCTACGGCTCTGGCCTGGAATGTCCAGACCGAAAAAACCTCCTGAAGCCTAAAGATAAAGTCTGAAAAATATATTATATGCATATTCACATTTCAGAATTGTATGTTTATGTAATTCTATAAATTATTTTTTACCGACCGCCAACATATATAAGAGAGGTATTGTGATCATACCGATTTTGACATTTCGAGATTTCGATGAATCTCCACGAATTGAGGTCCCTACATAACGTTTTAACTATTTTTAGCATGATGTCTGTCGGTCTGTCTGTCCGTCCGTCCGTCTGTCTGTTCGTCTGTCTGTCCGTCTGTCCGTCTGTCCGTCTGTCTGTCCGTCTGTCCGTCTGTCCGTCTGTCTGTGTACACGTGTAGAGCAAATTCGGCTGAAAGGATTTTTATGAAACTTCATATTTAAGCTTCTGCCATCAATGGCACGAGTTGATCAACTTTTGGTAAAAATCAGTTGACTAAAAATGGGAGTTTACTCGTATCGATTTAAAGATTTTTGTGAATATTTAAAACAGAAAAATATTTCGAAAAAATTTATTCAATAGAAGTTGCAAGTAAAAGCAATAACTAACAACCTTTATTTGAGACGTTTTTTAATAAAACGAAAAATTTCGAATAATTTCTGTAAAATATTTCGAAAGTTTTTCCAAGTCTCAATTTTTTCATATTTATATGTAACGTTTCCATGGTCATGATAAATAATAACTCTGTTAGAAAATATTAGGCCAAGTTATTTCTACTCTGCTGCTAGAATGTAATTTATATAAGTACTTTATAATGGCGGTCGGTCCTGTGGTGGCCACAGCTAATTTTTTTAAAATGCAAGGATATTAATTCCAGCGTCAAAAGGTTAAACTCTCAAAAACATCCTGAATATGTACAGAAGTCTCCGTTAGGAGCTAATAGCCATTTACGTTGAGGTCAATTGTTTACTAACTAACTAAAATAACAAGAATAAAGCAATTAAAAGAATTTTATTCCAAATTAAAAGTAGTCCAAAAATCCATCAATCCGTTACGTTTTGGACACTATATTTCTACCAATTTAAAACAAACGCTCAGGAATTGTATCCCGTTCTCCCTCCCTCCCCAGTTGGAAGCAAACCCTGAGTCCATCGTTTACGGTGTATTGGTGTGGCGTTTTCATAAATCACATTACAACAGCACATAAATCTGTGCAGCTAGACCGCAGGTCAGTGGCGTTCGTGACTAGGTGGTAGTTTACCCCTTTAGGCTTCATTGTGCTCCTGACACTTAACAATGTTAGGACTAACTTTAGCACTGATTAAGATTAGTGGGTTACATCTGAGAATGCAGATTCAGGAACCGAATCACAGAGTTAAGATATATGAATATAGGAAAGATTTAGTAGACAGTCTACGGGAAATTGATATAAATGAATTGATAGTGGATTTACTATGTTAGCGTAATGGATGCTTCCGGATTTGTTACACAGATGCAAGCTTATTTATTGATACAACAAGATGCATAAGACAACGATGAACTTCAAGAAATTATTACAAGTAAAACTTTGAATTTTGGAGAATAACTATTATATCAATATTATTAACTAATTCCTAGACAATAAAGTAAAACTTCTCTGAGCCAAGTATCACACAAGAAATGAGAGTTAGACGATTGCACTGGATATGAGACTATGAAAATGTCTACGAAGACGGTCCGGGTAAAGCCATGATTATGGATAGCAACGGCTACCGTTTTTTCTTCCTTTTTTCCCTATTATTTGTTGGATTTAGCAGCTTTGGCTATTAGTTAAGTTATAAAGTAAAAGATTAAGGCCCAATCTTTCCACCTTCAGGTATACCTATTGGTAACTACCTGGCAGATAAAGTTATGTGATACTTGCTGAATAAATGTCATCCCGCCTTTCAATACAAATTTATCTAACGGATAATGAGACTGACGTATTGAATTCACTGAATGATATTGACATTTATTCAGCAGATGAAGTTCCAGATAGCCTTAAATGTCGGGTATTTACCTTGAGGTTTACCTGAGGGTACAAAGACCGGGCCTTAGAGTTTTTAAATTTTGATTATAATTTGATATTTTTTGATTTAATATAGTTATAAATAATGGAGAGTTAGTAGCAAGAAGCGTCTGAATATTGGTAGGTACCTAAGTACATTTTTTAGAATACTAAATTTTGTGCGAATATGTTGCGATTGCGAAAATGAATTGGGCATTCAAATACGAGGTTGCCTTTTATAATTCGGGATTTGAGATCAAAAACAATTATTTATCAACAAAAGTGGCTTTATTGTTTTTCAAAATATTCTCCATGAAAATCTGTACACTTTTGTATGCGTTTGAACCAATTTGCGAAGCAATTTTTCCACTTCGATTGAGGCTTTTTCCACTGCGATTATCAAATTATGTGGGATCCAACTCAAACAAATCTTTTTGACGGCCAAATGTTCATGCTATATTGAATGTATGCTGGTCCCACTAATGTCCAAAGATACCTCAATCTCACGATAAGTCACATGACGATCTTGCAGTATCAGTTCACGCACAGCATCAATGTTTTCCAACAAAAAATCAATTTCTGTTTGTCTGTTCAAGATTCATTTAAAAACATAATTTTACGTAATTTGATAAGATGATGGTTCGAACATAGGTTATGAGGCATTTAAAGATTTTCATTTTAAGAATTACGGGCATAAAACTGTTTGCTAAAAAACTTAAAATATCTATCATTATTATTGACTTAACAAGAAAATGTATCTAACAAAAAAATATATAATTAGAAATTTTAAACGATCTTTTTTATTCTATAAATTTTTTCAATTGGATGAATGTTTGGAGAGTTACGGAGAGACAAACCCTTAAATTAAAATCATGAAATATCTCCTTTATTATTGACTAAACAAGAAACTGTATATACATATATAATAATAAATCAAATATTTTCTGTTCTATGCATTTTTCAACTCGATGAATATTTGGAGAATTATGGGGGACACAGCCTAAACTAAAAACTTGAAATATCTCTCTTATTATTGACTTAACAAGGAAATGTAGGAAATAAAAATATGTATAATAACAAATCAAATCTTTTTTGGGGTTTCATAGGTATGACCAAAAAACCCTTCTACCGTCATTTTGTCGTCTGTCTGTCTGTCTGTTCGGTTTAGCCAAACGGCTAAACCTAGAGAGTTGAATTTTTGCATGCTTATACAACTTTTTGACCCGCACATAGGAAAAATACTAAAACATCTAAAAATATATACAAATATTTGTTCATGGAAAAAAATATGTTTTTTTTTTTTTAATTCTGAGTAGGGTATCAAATGAAAGCCACGTACTAAGGGTATGTGGATTAGCGAACAAAATTTTATTTTTGCAAAATAAATTATTATGAATCTATGCGAATTATATGCGATTTTTGCCAATTATTGCAAAAAAAAAAATAATCCCTCACTCCGTAGCCCAGATGGTTTAAACTAAAAATCTGAAAAAACTACAATTCAGGTACATTGGTGTGAATCGGAATAGTACATCAGGAATTTTTGATCAGATTATGTTTTCGGAAAATAACGCATTTTTTGTGTTTTTAACTAAAATATGTAAAATATTTAATTCGTTATGTAACACAGTAAACGAGTAAACGTCCGTAGTCTAATGGTTAGCAATCTCGCTTCCTAAGTTGTAAATTACGGTTCGCTTCTGTCTGGAGACAATTTGATTTTCTCTGTTTTTTTTTTTGCTTTTTATTTTGTTTAAATTATTTTGTCAAAATTCTAGTTATATATTGGTAAATGTTGCATTTAAGTTTTAAAAGCGTAAATTTAATAACCGGTGGGAAATGTTGAAATTATAATTTAATTCTACGTTTCAATGTATACGAAATCAGAGGGGTGGAGCTCATGACTTAAAATAACCAATGGAAGCCATAGCCGCAATTTTCAAAATCATAATGAACCTAGCTATATATAAAAAAAAAAAAATACTGCACATATTTAGAAACCTAAATAATAGTATTAGGCATTCGAATTAAAATTAACAAAAAAAAATATTTTAACCCTTTACCGCAATAGTGTGTAACACACATAGTGTGCCATATATGGCACATTCCGATTTTTATTTTTTATTTTATTTTTAAAACTAAATCAGAACGTTACTTCATAAATGTTCATATATGCCACATACACAGCAATGGATCCTGCAGTATCTGAAGTAATGGGCTGCAATAGATTTGAGGATATCAAGCGGAATTTGCACTTCAACGATAACTCTGGATATATTGAGAAAGGACAACTAGAAGATACGACCTTTTCTTTCAAAAATTCGAGGGCGACTGCTTTTAATCCCTAATGAAGAACGCCTAGCAATTGACCAGCAAATAATAAGGAATCATTTTCTTTTGTAACATAATGTAGAATCATAATGTTCCATGTATGGCACAAACTCTAAATTATTATTTTAATTATTATTTTTTCATAAAAATAATAATTAATATTTTAAATATATTTTTTAAATTAATTTTTCCATCAATACGAACCAATTCCTAATGCTCATGAATTATTTCAGCCAAAAATAAAAATTCATGCAGTAAAGGGTTAACAAAATTTGTTTTGGCAACCCAAATAATCATCATTCACTTACTTAATAACTGCAAAACCTTGAAATGTGTGAAAATTCACACTTCACATCAATTTTTTCATTTATAAATTATAAACATTGACTTGCTGAGCGGCGTAGCGTAGTGGTAACACATGTGCTCTGCGTTGCGAAGGTCTCGGGTTCGAATCCCGTTCAGACATGGAATTTTGCACAAATAAAAATTGCCCTGGCTAATTGCCACAGCAGCAAAGGCCATTAAATTAAAAAAAAAGAACATTGACTTCTTTATAACTTAACAATTGACTAAAATGGCCGTCGCTAAGCGTTAGATCGGTACCCTGCACTTTTTATTGGAGTTGTAACATTTTGCAACATTAATATAATCACTTCTAAAAAAAATTGTAATATTTCTAATTTGCAAAAAAAGATGTAAAATATTCTTTTAAAATTTATAGAGAAGATTAAATAAGCATTATACTGTGCAAAAATGCAGAAGAAAAGATCATGGGGGTGAATAAAAACACAATCCAAATTTGAACATCTTAATGTAAAATATGATTCCTCAACCACGATAATTCAATATAATCAATTTATTTTTACATTATAACCATTCAATGAACTATAAATATCAATAATACTCCATTACATTCCCCTCATAATTCCCACCCCTGTATTTTTGCATGCTGCGACATGATGCAACGACATAATTTTTAACTTTGCAATAAATATCTCATAGCGATGATTGTAGCGAGTTCGCACTGGCACGAGTACCGGTGTTTCAGAACATCGTTGACTGCTTCTCTGATTTGCGAGTTAATTCAATTAAGCGATTATGATATATGTACGAATCTGAACAAAGCAGATTGCTATTATTTCTCGATGGTGAATTGTTTGATGTTGCAATGAATAGGTTTGGTTACAATTTTATTGCTTTTCATATCATAGGCGGAACAAAATACACATACAAAATATTTTTAAAATGCTATAATTAATAATAATAGTAATAATAATAATACCAGGCAGCGCGAATAGTAGCAACGAGATTTAACTTGGCAGACTTGAGTCCCGTCAGGGAAAACGCTGGAGTACAACTGGCTCAGCGGGAGTACAACAGAATTACCAGTTCGGTGAAACGAGGGCAGATAGACATGTTGACCAAAGAACACATGAGCAAAAGTATGCACTCTGTTCTTCAAACATATTAGAAGTGTATAGTTGTTCACCGAACTCACGTTCTCGTTTCTTAAGTCTGCTGGTTTGAGATTAGCAACGGAAGGTTTTGTGTTTGCGTGTCAGGATGATGTTATAAATACTTTGGCATACAGGGACCGTATATTCCAAATGGCAGAGTCCGCACCCTGCAGGTTGTGCCACCACCATACCGAAACCATTATGCACATTCTGTCTGCTTATCCATCTCTTGCAGCGTCGAGCTACGTGACTCGACAAAATACTGTTCTCCGCGTACTCTTATACCATCAATACCATGGACATTGACCAAATATTGGTTATACCGTACGTCCCTTCTGATATAAAATCGATAGAGGAAAATTTCAAGTTCCGCATTTATTTGAAATACTTATTCCCCATTTTGAGGTTGCTGACAGCCACTAAGCCGGATATAACCCTTCTGAATATCGAGACCAAACAGATATATATGATTGAACTCTCAAGTCCATCTAAGAAGAATATCTCTCCTAAAAAGGAGGAAAAGAGGTCCAAATATATGGATCTCTTGCCCGAGCTCAGAAAGCTATATCCAGAGTATAAATTTAAGCTTGTAATCCTGATAGTTGATGTTTTGGGTGGTATGAAAGCCTCCTTCCGAAGAGAAATTGAGTCAAACCTCTTTGATTTGCAGCATGAAGAAGGCACTTGGGTCACTTCCCATTATGCGGGACCTGGGTCTTGCGCAATTTCCGCGACTGCATATCACCAGGATTTGGGATAAAGCTGTGTCTATTAAACTCCCATACTCTCGAGAATGTGGCTCAAAAGTTTACTGAAGTGTACGATTAGTGGAACAAGATAATAATAATATTATCAGTAAAGGAAAACGGGGAAGATGCCCACCTGATTGATGGGAGTATTGTAAAACGTCGAAATGCAGAAGGGTCATACACATTTTTGTATCAGTGTGAGGGGTCTCCAGGATGTATGTCTCATTAAGCTCTTTGCAGCAAATATAAGGACTTGACTTTGTTATATTTGCAGATCTTGTATGTTTAACATGAACAAGATCGCTGCCACAAACATGCTTGCTATTCCATTAATTTTTTACCCTGTATGTATTGAAATAAAATGTTGATAATCTTAAGTAACTCAACGAGAAACCAGAAAGATCATGAACACCAACCGAAGCCTTCACCTGAAATCCTCTGTGAAGCGCATTAACCTCTCTAGTCGAAACTGGAGTCGGGGATTACTAAATATGGAGTGTTTGCATGATCGACTCGTCCTGTTCGAATTTTGTGGAAAAATGTGTTTCTTTACCAGGCAGCGTGAAGAGTAGCAACGTGATTTGACCTGGCAGACTCAAGCCCTGTCAGGAAAAACGCTGGAGTACAACTCTCTCGGGTGGAGTACAACATAGTTACCATTTTGGTGAAACGAGGGAAGAGAGACCTGTTGACAAAAAACACATGAATAAAAGTATGCACACTTTGTTCTTCCAACATATTGAAAGTCCAGATTTGACCACATGTTCTCGTTTCTAAGTCGAACGGTTTGAGATAGGAAGATTTTGTGATTGCATGTCACGATGGTGTTATAAATACTTTGGCGTACAGGCCCACATATTTCAAATGGTGGCGTCCACACTTTGCAGATTGTGCCACCACCATCCTGAAACCATTATGCATATTCTATTTGCTTGGCCCTCTTTTGCAGCATCGAGCAAGATACTATTTGTGACGCCAATGTTACCCTATTATTAATTCAAATTTTTCGGTTTGGTCTCCTTAAAAAATGTTATTGCTTTTATTACTGTTTAATATGGATTGTGTTTATATATTCTTTTATGAATGTGTCTGCTTTTTAATTTCCATTGAACCCAGGATTTGTCCTCCATTCTAACCGTCTGTCCGCTTAACCAGACTCGCCTTCATATCTTTTCATTATGTTTTTGGGATTAAAATCTCGGCTACTTTATAACTCAAAATCTAATATAACGTTATTAAATTTATTTTACTTACAGAATACGTACTCCTCTGATTAAACTTAATAATTGTAAAAGCAAATAATGACAGTATCTAAAAAGAGAGTCATTTATTTATATTTTATAAATAAAGAGAAACTTCAATTATATAAAAATAAAGGGAATAATCAATTGTTATTCATCTCCTTTAAATGTATTATTAGCTGAATCAAACGTAATGCCACTTGAACTGCGCAGAAAAATTCTATCAGTAAGATTTATACTTCATCGTATGCAGATCAAAAGTCCGATACCTATAGGTCAGTATTGTACAGAGGTTCTAACGTCGAATTATTGGAGAAATAGAAAGATGCCCTTAATAATAGAAAGCTCTTTAAGTCTATCGAACATCTTTCCACTCCGTGCTGTTAGCCATAATATTCCATACTTTTCTTACCCATTTCGGTTTTCACTACCAAATAACACTATGCAACACTAAAAAATTCACCAATATTTCGAATAGTAATTCGTATTAGGTATACCTAGTAAGCAAAAAAAAAACAAATTTATATTTAGATATCACGTCTCAAAACATAGATAAGTAAAATCTTAATTTGTTTATTCTTGATAAAACTTGTTTGAGCCTATTCATAAAAATATATCTTTGCTGTGTACAAAAGTCGCGTTTGTGTTAATTCTCCTAACTTATTTTGTTATGTTTGTGGTCAATTTACTCCTAAAAGTGAAAAAAAGCCAATTTCTCCATTGCTTGAGAAGTATTATCAAGCTTATTTTAAGAGTGTAATTAAAAATCAAGACAAATCATGGGTGCCCCAAGTGTGTTGTTTAAAATGTTATAAATATTTGACGGGTTGGTACAATGGTACTATAAAAGTGATGCCTTTTGGTGTACCAATGCAGTGGCGTGAACCCAAGAACCACATAGACGACTGTTATTTCTGTTTGACAAATGTGAAGGGTTTTTCTAAAAAATCAAAGCATTCAGTAAAATATGCCAATGTACCATCAGTATCAATGTCGCTACCCCATTCTCCAGACATTCCAGTATCAAAACGATTTTCAAGTTCATCAAGTTCATCGAGTTCTATGGAAGAAATAGCAGAGTTTGAGAAGCGTTATCAAGGTAGATGAAAACCAGCCATGCTTGCCGACTACTGTTGGTGCCTTCAGAGGGATACCGTGATAACTCACTACAAGAGGAAAGCCAATCGCACAAAAAAATATAAGTTTTTTAATAAAAAATTAAGTTTTGTGTTGCTAATTTATATAATTACAAAAAAAAATCAATAAATGCTTTTCTCTATGGAACCTGACGTGATGTGACAATTTTATTTGTAAACCTCAATTGATTTTAAGGTGGGGAATTACATACTGTAAACCCAGTGAAAAAAAATATTTAATTTGTTGCATAGTGTAATTATTTCATAGCTGATCATAACATTATACAGATATCTTCCTCAAATTATCGGGAAAATAACCTATCAGTTTTGTTTAAGGTAAAATTAAAATGGCCAAATGCACACCATATATATACTGACGGATCAAAATCAACCAATGGCGTAGGTTGTGCCGTTTTAGATCCCCAACGTAATTTTAGCCTAAAATTTAAACTCCCAGATAATATGTTTATCTACAATGTGGAAATGGTGACCTTAAAGTTGAGTTTAGAATACTTAAAGAATCATTTTCATTATGAACTTGTAATTTTTTCTGATTGTAAAAGCACCGTTAAAAATTGAGCTGTCCTGGATTTGAGAAAAATAATTATTCACTAATTTATGATATTATTAAAGGTCTAAACAATCTCACGATCAGCGGTAAAATTATTAAAATATGCTGGATTAAAGGCCACTCAGATTTTGAGTCGAACATCGAAATCGATCTTCTAGCCAAAGAAGCAACTGTAAATGGCTCCCTCTTAAATATTCCTATAAACCAGGAGTACTCAACCTTTTCATACCTACCCACTTTAGCATCTCTATTGGTAGAAAAATTTTCATACCGCCCACCTGTTGTATAATAATAATAACTTACCAAACACTTTCACAAAATTTAGCTGCAAAAACACCATTTAGTTTCACGTAAAGTGAACTAAACTTATGCGCGGGCGATATTAATTGTATATTTTGAGAAATTTAACTATAAACAGTAAAGAATTTTATGAAAACTTAATGAAAATGTTTGTCAATAATGCTATGAAATCTTCTTAAATAATACTTTAAAAAATTCCATTTTAATGTTTTTAAAACGTCAATTAAATTAAAAAACCAGGAACCAAGGACCAGGTTGAGTACCACTGCTATAAACAGTAATGAGATTATGTCAATCTTGAAATCTTCCATATACAACCTTCCAAATACATAGATTCTCTATAGTTCAAAGGATCATACTATGGTAAAATTCAACCTCTTCATCCTAGAAAGCGTTGGTTTTCTTCTCAACAAAGCAGATCTTTTATATCCACTTTTAACCGGCTTAGATTTAATCACACCTTCTCTCCATATCATCTGCATAGAATTAATATGGTTTCGTCTCCTTTCTATCCGTGTGATAATTTGTCTGTCAGCGATTCGAACCATTTGTTATTCGAATGCCCAAATCATTTTCGCAATCGTAACTTAGTCATACAAAATTTAGTTTTTCAAAAAATATCCTTACCAATATTCAGACACTTCTTGCTGCTAACTCTCTAGATATTTATAAAATTATTTATAACTATATTAAAGCAGAAAATATCAAATTATAAATGTATTTTTAAAAACCTGTATTGTATTTATTTATATCTGGCTAATAGCCAAAGCTGCTAAAGCCAACAAATAAAAGGAAAAAAAATAATCAATTGTTTAAATTGATTATTCATAGTATTAAATAATAGATTGATTTCCCATAGTTTATTTTTGAGCACAAATTATCACAGCCAAATTAATGGTCAACATCGAAATTTATCACTGTTAAAAACGTCAATGGTTGTCATTGACTAATAAATTTAGGTAATTAAATTCATCAGAATAGTTATCCTTGGTATAAATTATTTGGAAGGATAAGTGATGCGCGTTGTAATCCTGCGTTGGTACCACATAAACAAAGCACTAGTCTGCCGTGGTAGGACGAACGGTGGTTTCACGATGTGACATCCGACAATCGATTGAATCATCCATTTTATAGAATTAACGTGCTATGTCAAAACCGCAAATCGGTTGGCATTATGTCTCTGAATGTATTTTATTTATTACCAACAACAGTTACCGCGACACTATGACTGGATAGTGTTACCAACGTGGTTAAATAACTAACATTTGTGCCAAGAGATAAATGTGATATGACGAAGTTTGTTCAACAAAACTATCTAAATTTATACATATTTATTTATATTATTTATATGCATAACAAAAAAATTACCTTAATTATTAATTTAAATAATCTTATGACATAAAAATTTCATCAAATTCATCTCCGCTAATATTATCAGGTATGTCATCAAATTCAGATGTACTTTCGTCATTAGTTTCGTCATCGTCTATCCACAAAAAATCGTTTTCAGTACCGTCCAAACTGTTAGATATAGAACATTTTTTAAATGATTTTATAATTGTTTCGGTTTTTATTTCACTCCACGCCTTTATTATCCACTCACACACTGTTTCCAAGGAAGCATGACGCATTTGCCCTCCTTTCGTAAAAGATTTTTCTCCTCCTAACATCCAGGAATTCTATTGTTTTCTTAAGTTTTCTTTAAATGGTTTATTAATGCAGACATCGAGTGGTTGAACTACTGAGGTTAATCCACCAGGAATAACAGCCATATGTGTATTATATTTCTCCAGTAGTTCTTTGGTGTTATTTGTCAAATGGGATTTGAACATATCCCAGACGAAAATACTCTTCGGGTTTCTTAAGGTTCCAGGGCGTTTTATCCACACATTTTCGATCCATAATTTTATTCCTGCTTCATCCATCCAGCCTTTTGTATGAGCATGAACAAAAACACCAACCGGAAATTTAACCTTTGGCACAGTTCTTTTAAAAATCACCATTGGTTTGAGGAATATTGGCATAAAAGTGTTTCCAGGAAAGCAGATTATAAGGGCGCGCGGTATACGAGGAATACATGCAAAAATCAAAATAAATCTATTCAGATTTGAGGTGCGCGTTATACGCCGGAATATACGGTAAGTGTTATTTACGCGCAGTTTTTTTATCTGTCATTGAGCACGTAGATATCATTTTCCGAAAATGGAAAGATCCATACTCAGAGTAAAACTCCGCGACAAAATATCAAATAGAGAAATTCGTAATAAATACTACTAATAATTTATAATAAATAATAAAGAAAACTGGAGTTCCAGACTGGATAACAGATGCTACAGGTTGCTGCAGAAGTTTGAAATAGATATAGGTAGGACACCTACAATGCGTAAATGACAACCGGTGGACGAAGAATACAATTTTATAGTCACCAAGATACATTACAAGATCACGTGGATGGTAAAAGATAAGATAGAGAGACTACATCATTGAAACAGCCAGCGATCTCTGATCCAGGATCGCTCAAGACAGGACACAATAAAATTGTTATTATTATAATAATTCACAAAAAATTCTTTATCTTTTGTGTTTAAAATCAAGAAGAAAGTCAAAGAGCAGAGGAGAACAACACTAAGATGACAAACGAATACTATTTAACTGAAATAGAAATGCATCTGAATAAAATCATGATTTGTAATAAGTAACAATGTATGCCTAATAAGACAAAATGTAAATTTAATACTGTAAATGTATAAACAAAGAAAGGTATAATAAAGAATAAATAAAGAATGTTTACTAGAATTAAAAATCACAGATTTAAAAAGACCCACCGTCATATAAAGTGAAGAACTAGGTATTATGTGTAGGTATGTTTTCTAGCAATGGTCGCCGACATATATAATGAGTAATGAAATAATTATAATGACAAAACACTGATTGATTGTGTACGTATGGTATGATTGTTGTTAACAAGCTGTTAGATTGTTAATCATTCAATGAATCTATTGCTCATTGCATTTTCACGCACTGATTAATAAAACAAACATGTACAGTTTGTGTTGATCCAACCGTATGCAGCGAATTTACAGAAATACCAGCACGGAATTCGAAATTTTCACTCAAAACACACCAAATTCAACCGATGTTACAAATACATATTTGTGCTCATATGTGTATTACTAATATTCAAAAATATACACATTTGCTTTTATCAATATATTTTTAAAATAAACGTCTTTGACAAAAAACTTTTGACAGCAGGTAACAAAAGAACTAGTTATAATTTTTGTTTGGAAATTAAATAAGGAATGCGTTTGTGGCTATGAAAATACAATTCTATTTAATAAAAAAATAAAATGAATATGATAATGAACTATTTGCAGGCCTTTTAATAATACTTAAATATCAAAATAAGGCAAATCACAAAATGGTACCTTTTTACTATCTTGCTGTATGAAGTGAAAACATTGTTGTTTACCAAATCTCTTTTAAAAGCTCTTTTAAAAGCAGCGACATGAAAATTTATAATAAACTACCTGCTCACATAAAAGAAAGTGCGAACTTGCCGATCTTTAAGAAAAGGATAGTTAAATTTTTAACTAGTGAGTGTTTTTATAATCTAAAATAGTATCTTACGCAGCAACAATATATAAACAGATTGAATATTTATACCGACTTATTTAATTAATTAATTATTTATTTACTTAATTTGTATATTGACGAACATAAATATTATAATTTGTTACCTGTATATTTATAATTTTATATTTATCATTTATTTATTTTTTAAATTTTGACTGTAAAATGCTATGAATTATTGACAATTTATAAAATGACTTATCCAATATTACTTATATTTAATCTACTGGATCAATAAATATTATTATTATTATTTTGGGGTTTGTCAGGTCTTGACAAGCGTCCACTAATCTCAAACTTCAGCAACCTTTTGAGCCGCGTCATAATAGAGACTAGTGGAGCTAAATACACACGACTGCATCCCAAACCCTGACGATATGCAGCCGCGGAAATTACGCCAGATCCAGTGCCCGCACAATGCGGAGCGACCCGAGCAGCACTGCTTTAAACATCCTGCAGATCAAAGAAATATACTCTTGTGGTTTGGCAAATTCCCTGTCGGGCACCTTTATAATAAACCTTGTTTGTAGTTGTTTGTTACTACTATTTAATAATTCCAAATTCTCACTGGAACTTTTCGTCGGTTGTTACCTTTGATTTAAATTTAGCTAGCTCGGTGTTACTATTTAATAAATATATCCCATCGTAGACTATCATTATTATTATTATTATTATTATTATTATTATTATTATTATTATTATTATTATTATTATTATTATTATTATTATTATTATTATTATTATTATTATTATTATTATTATTATTATTATTATTATTATTATTATTATTATTATTATTATTATTATAGAAGGGGGGTTTGTAGTCTCGCTAGTACCGTTCAGGTTTGCCCGCAACGTGTTCGGCACAGACGAGACGCTCTATTATTATTATTATTATTATTATTATTATTATTATTATTATTATTATTATTACTCGTAATGCGGGTAGGTATCTGCAATATCAAAAAAATATCATGTGTCGATAATATCAGAAATGAGGAAATTCTTACACTCTAAAAAAAGTAATGTGAAAGGGACTTAATGGTACTACGTTATTTCAACTACGTTATTTCACTACCCTAAGTGAATGTAGGGACTACATTCACTTAGTCGTGAAAAGTTCATTTCACGACTATGAAATGAACTTTTAGTGTACCATGAAGTCTCTCGCTTTTTGTGTTAATTATTTACACTTCTTTTTTTGTTAAATTTAGTGTAAAGTTTACATTTACACACTGGTGAAATTATAGTGTTAGAAAACAAATAGTGTTAATTTTAACATTGAAAAAGCAACATTTCATAAAAAAATAGCACTATATGAATAAATGAAGATTTGTCTGCGTTGAAACATCTATCCAACTTTTTTAGGGGGTCTAAAATATGCTCTTTCTAATGGAGTAGGTTTCAAAAAGTTTCTGGTTGACTCTTTTCTGCAAAATCGGTTTGAAAATACCCTATTTTTGGCTACTTTACACAAATCGCAAACTTTACACTAAATTTGTAAGCTAACAAGAGTAGCTAGAAAGTTTAAACCAAACATTTGAAAAGAGAGTTATACAGAGACACTATGTGCAAAGTATCACGACTGTAGCTTAACTACAGCCATAGCTGTAGAAAACTAAACTTTACATTTTTTCTGAACCGTAAAATTTTTGGCCAACTTTGAACCACTTTACACTTTTTGGGTGCAACATATAAAAAGTTTAATTAATATCATTGAATAAAGCCCATAAAGTTGTACAAATTGGTAAAATTGTGTGCATTTTGAAAAGCTTGTGAATGAGATATTGGGACTCAAAGTTGTTGAAATCTCGCTGGCGTACTGTCGCGGGTTCCAGTATGGGGTCAAACAAAGGGCTATAGCTCCACAAATATTCCGCCGGCGAACCTAAAATTTTACCAAAGTTTGTTTGGGGCATAGGGAGTCCTCCACACAAAATTTCAGCCAAATCTGTGAGGGTCGCGCGGGGCACTTTTTTAAAATTAGACCACTTGACATGGAATGACCCAATAGAAATTGCTACTTTTTACTTTTTTAAATGAAAATTTTGACACTAAAATTGAAACCAAACTGAGAATGAATTTTTACACTTATGAATTTTTTGCTGTGTAAGATGCTAGGTAAAGAATACGAAATATCAATTATTAAAAAAATTTATGTGAAGTGTGAATTTTCACACATTTCAGGGATTTGTAGGTATTTAATAAGTGTAAGAAGACAACAGAATGCTGGATGTCAAGGAATATTTGTTCTATAATCACAAAAAATAAACAGTTCCACTTAATTTTTTTAAACAAAATTTAAATAATTTGCGAAAGATCCCAGTGTTTTTTTTTTTTTTTGTTTTTGCTGATTAAAAGCTTAATTTTTTTTCAATTTCATAAACGTATTTCTCACTATTAACAATGTTTTATTTGATTTATAAGTACACTCAACCCTCGATTTACACGGTAGATTGGTTCCTAGAAAAACCGTGTAAATTGAAAATCGTGTAAATCGAGACCAGCGTTTTACACAAAAAAATGTTAAAAACAAAGAGGGTTCGTTTTTTTAAATGAATTATTATTTTTTATATTTATTTTCAAATATTTATTAATAACATGTGTACATATATAGAAAAATCGTGTAAATAAAATTAAGAAGGTACAAAAATTCAAAAAAAAATTATGTCTTATACATATGTATACATACATATGTAGAAAAATCTCTAATCTTCGTCAGAGCTTGTTATAGCTCTGATTTTTTTTTCTTTGGTTGAGTAGAAATATCACTATCGGAGTCGCTGACAGAAACTTCGTCATTTTTTTAATCCTTTGGAATTCCATCATTTGATATGTCTTCGTTTCTTACTTCATTTATTATTTTAAGAGATATGAAATCAGTGATCAAACATTTGCTTAGTTTGGCTGGTTTCCTTATAAATTTCTACATATTGGCTAAGAGCTTATTTTATTGTTCTTCATATTTCAAACCGTGTAAAAGCGAAACCGTGTTAACCGAGTACCGTGTAAATCGAGGGATGAGTGTATTTCATTACCATAAATGATGTTTTACTCTTTGATATCTTAAAAACAAAAAACTAAAATAATTCACACAATACTTTTGTCCACTTTGAGTTACAGTATAATAAAGTAATTAAATACTACACAATATAGCTCTGCAGTGTAGAGTGTAGTGTGTAGCGTGTATTGTTCATATGTGTAGAGTCTAAAAACAAATGTTACAAATTTTTTATTATATTATTTATTAAAATTTAAAAAAATACTATCTTAGGCATAAATACAAAAAATCCATAGCAATATTAGCCATAATCAAGCCATGAATTAAAATAATTAATTAGTTTTGTCAAAAACACAAAAACTGGAATACTTTCCAAAAACGCAATCTAATCAAAAATTCCCTTCTCATCTTTCTGGCTCAGATCAATGTAAATTTCTTAGAGTTTTTTCAGATTTTATGTTTAACCTTTGGGATAAAGATTGCGGGCAAGTTATGTTGTATAAGTATAGTACATTTTCCAAAAAAAAAAAAAAACCAGCGCCGAAGGGAAACCTCCGCTAGACTTGCCCCCAAAAAAAAAAAAAAAAAAAATTAAAAAAAAAATTTAATTTAATATATATATATTTTTTTTAATGTTTAGATAAATCTTCAAAAATACATCAAATTATGTTCTATACAAATTTTTGTCCAAGGCTTGCTTTACTTGTTACGAATTAATTATCATGACCATGGGAACGTTACATATAAATATGAAAAAATTGAGACTTGGAAAAATTTTAAATCATTTTACAAAAAAAATTCAAAATTTTTGTTTTATCAAAAAACGTCTCAGATAAAATTTATTAGTTATTACATTTATAGTAACTTTTGTTCAATAAATTTTTTCGAAATATTTTTCTGTTGCTAAATATTCGCAAAAATCTTAAAATCGACACGAGTAAACTCCCATTTCTATTCAAACGATCTTTATAAAAAACTATAGGGTTCTTCCCATTTAATAGGAGAATTTTTTAGTACCAAAACGAATTCTCTAAGTTGAACCGTTCTTGAGTTATCGTGTATACATACAGACACACACACAGACACACAGACACACACACATACGGACGGCACTTCGAAAATAGGTTTTTTGGATTCCCTGGACCATGAAACGTGGTCATCAGTCAAAATCTCCGCATCGAAAATTTTCGCGATTACAATACTTGCCCCTTATATATTAAGGTCGGGCAAGTAAAAACTTATTAAAATAAGGAAATTTAAAAATCTAATTTTCGTTTCTTCTTCTATGTCCTAAGAGCTTTTTTTTGATACCACATAATAAATTTTAAAATATATATAATGTTTTTCAACGATACAAAAAGAAAAAAAAAATCGTCAGAAACAGTATTTTTTTGCCGTATGCAAATACTAAGTTTCCTATCCCGCAGCATTATTCCCAACATGCTGGGCTTTATGGCCTTTTGGTGCTTGATAGAGTTGTTTTTGTTTTAGTTTGACTAAGAGCAAAAAATTTTAGCCTTTAGCTTCAGTGGAAATTTTTTACTGTGGAGTATATGAGGGAACTTAAAGAAAGCTACCCCGTATTGTGTCTATTAAGCTTTATCCAAACCTAGTATACACCATAGCTTACCATAGGCCATTTAGAACTGTTGCATCCTTTTGGATCCAAAATGGAATATAGATCATGTAAGTTGTAAAATTGTGTTCACAAGTTTATTGAAATTTAATCGATTTTCAAAATATAAGCAAGCTTTACCTAATCTAATTTTTCCAATAACTTCCGCTGTTCGATTTAAGCTAATAATGGAACAAACACTTAAGTTTCTAATTCTAAAATTCGTTCTCATAACAATTACTTCCCCTACCAATAAAACTGGTTTTATATGTTTGAGAATAGCAATGCAATAAAAAACATAATACTGAATTTTATTTCCCATTATTTCAATATGTTACAAAAATTTAGTTTCTTTCTCAGACTCTCTTTCTTTCAGCAGCATCTGAAATGGTGCTTTTCAGTCGATACAGGAAATATTTTCACTTATATACAAAGAACATTCTTGTATAGTTTTATTAAACGGAAAAATATGGCACAATAAATTATAACAAATGGGTAAATTAAAGCAATGCGGAATATTTTATGATTTATTGAAAATAAATTAAATTGTTGTGTTATTCAAACAAGACTGGCAATGATAGATACATTGAAGAAATTAGATCATCAGCCAGAAAAAAGGGACTAAAAATTAATGCCTTAAAAACTAAATCGGTCAGTTTAATGCCAAATTACGTATCAGATGGATGAAGATTTGTAAATTTTAAAATAAATACATAAGAAACAAATTAATATTACGTCAAAGAACAGAAATCTAGAATAAATAGAAGAGTTAACTTCTCTTGAAAAACTGCAGATGCTAAATAAAGCAAATCAAATCAAAAAGGGTAAAAATTAGCTTAATTGATATTTGGAGAGCTATCTTTCATACTGAGGAATAGATATTTGCTATATCTCAAAACTAAAACCTTTAATTAGTGCGTGCTTCAATTTCTTACGTGTAAACAAAATAGACTTCAGTATGGACGATAAGAATTATAGTTAAAATAGCTGTAACGCAAATAAATGTGGAGATTATCAACAAAAGGGGAATAGAGATCTTGTGGTGCATTTTGTTTTTTACAAAGTTGAATGCTTTTTCACTTGTATTGTACGTTAGCCTGATTCGCCAGTATGCGTCATCCAAAGAATAAAGACTCTGAAATGGTCATTTGAGGGCTATAATGCAGATTCAATGACGATAGATGCAGTTCGATCATTCATCAGTATTCAGCAGCATGCAGCAGGTGCCCCTGAGCAGGGTAGAGACATAGAGGAAGATCTCAAATAATATGGTCGGATGATATCAAGACGCAGGTCTTGACACAGAGTGGCGTAAGAGAGAGAAGCATGGAAAGAGCAGGAATTGGATATAGGTCCAAAGATGGACAGACATAAATAAAGAGAGGGATAGAGAAAGATATTGAATAATTAAAAGACGGTGGTACAGGAATGAAGAAGATTTCTTGAGATGGCTAATATTATGGTCAGGCTAACTATGATCAAGCTGCTTTGTCTTTTGATAGATTCACTTTAGCCTTTTTTTAGACTTCTCCGTATTGTAATCTACGTCTTAAGATCTTTCTTTTAATACCACACAATAAATTAAAATTTTTCACAACATCCAGAATTTTTTCAGATTTTTAGTCAACTCCTCTTGGAAACAGGGTGGGGGACAAAGTTTTTTAAAATTTTTTGGCTATAATCTAATAAAAAGTGATTTTTCAAAAATAAAAAAGTGTTAATAATATTGATGGATGTAGCTGTTACCTCTTGATGGAACATTTTTAAATAACACATAAAACACAAAACACACTTTGTTAAAGTTCCACAAAATTAATTTATTAAATATCTTAATATATATATTTCGGCTTCTTGGGCCATCATTAGAAGAATGAGATACAAAGAGTGTTGACAAAAAAGTGTTAGTTTATTCACGCATTAAGAGGTTTCATTTGGTACTCCATTCAAAATTTAATGTAAATACATATTTTTTTCGCCGAATACATATTTGTTTACATTTTCCCCGCGACGTGATTTTCTTAACTCGGAATAATTTTTATTTATCTGGGTCAAAGAGTTGTATAACCATGTCAAATATCAACCTTCTAGGTCCAGCCGTTTGGCCACAATTTCTACCGTACAGACAAGCAGACAAAAGTAGACAAACATATGAGTTAAGAGGTTTTTTTTGAGACATATCTACAAAACCCTAAAAATCAAGCCTTCACAGGGAAGTCTTGGAAGCGATATCTAAAGGTTGGGGGTTTCATTCCTTGTAAAGGCTTAAAATTTTGATATTAATTTTTACTAATATAATCTAATTGTCATATTTTATAACATTAGGTGTACCGGAAAGTTTTTTCGTTTTTATTATTTGTGCAGTATGCGAACTAATCACGACTTATTCGCTGAATTAAACAGACATCTTTTGCGTTTTGATTAAACTTTGTAATCTTAAGTACCTAGTTATTGTTTTCGTTTCATTTTAACCCTTGCATTTTAAAATGGCGGAAGAATTTTCATCAAAAAATTTTTTATGCTGTTTAATGTTGTATGAGTACCATAAAAAAATTCTGCTACAGTTGCTACATAAAACATTTGCACTGTTTATGTTGATAAACTAAGTGTACGCACATGTCAACTTTGGTTTAAAAAATGTATGCTTGGATGATGATCTTCGATCTGGAAGACGCTATAAAGGAATAATTTATTATGAGATGTTAAAACCGGGGCAAAGTGTTAATTCTAATCTTTACTGTGAACAGTTGGATCGACTGAACCAGAACTTGACCAGAAATCGACCAGAAATTGTGAATAGAAGAGGAGTTATTCTTTAAAGCGACAATGCCTGAACTCATTCATCAAAAAAAGACACGTGAAACAATTTCCGAGCTTGATTGGGAGGTTCTAACACACCCACCCTACTCACCAGAAATTTTACCCTCCGACTATCACTTATTTCGGTCACTGGAACACTTTTTAGGAAACAAGACACTTAGAGATATGAACCATGTTAAAATGAGCCTTGAACAATTTTTTCCTTAAAAAAATCAGGAATTTTATAAATCGGGAATATTTTCTCTTCTTGATAAATGACAGACTGTTATAAATCACAATGGTAACTATTTTACTCAATAAAGTACATTTTTTTCTTTCGATTTGTTTCTATTTTAATAATACCAAATAAACGAAAAAGATTTCCGGTACACTTAGTAGTATAGATTGTTTTTTAGGGTTTTGTAGGTATGGCCAAAAAACCCTTATACCGTCATTTTGTCGTCTGTCTGTCTGTCTGTCTGTCTGTCTGTCTGTCTGTCTGTCTGTCTGTCTGTCTGTCTGTCTGTCTGTCTGTCTGTCTGTCTGTCTGTCTGTCTGTCTGTCTGTCTGTCTGTCTGTCTGTCTGTCTGTCTGTCTGTCTGTCTGTCTGTTCGGTAAAAATTGTAGCCAAACGGCTAAACCTAGAGAGTTGAAATTTGGCATGCTTATACAACTCTTTGACCCGCACATAGGAAAAATACTAAAACATCTAAAAAACATACCCCCCTAAAAATATAAACAAATATGTGCTCATCGAAAACAAAAATATTTTTTTTAAATTCTGAGTAGGGTATCAAATGAAAGCCCTTAGTACGTGGATTAACGATCAAATTTTTATTTTTGCAAAATAAATTATTTTGAAGCGATTTTTGCCAAAATTGTGCAAAAAATATTTTGTCTCACACCCTGTAGCCCAGATGGTTTAAACTAAAAATCTAAAAAAATTCTAAGTAATGTATATTGGTGTGAACCAAAATAGTACAACAGGTATTTTTGATTAGATTATGTTTTCGGAAAATAACGCATTTTTTGTGGTTTTTGGTTCACAAAGTGCAAAAGTTATACCAATGTAAGACATTCATATGCAAGGCGTTCGATAGCGTAATGGGTTCGAGCACTGCTGGTAAACGAAGGGTTTCGAGTTCGAGTACGGAGTGAATTTTATTTTTTCCGTTTTTTTTTTTTGCATTTTTATTATGTTGAAATTATTTTGTCAAAATTCTAGTTATATTTTGACAAACGTTGTATTTCATTTTTAAGAGCGTAAATTTATTAACCAGTCTTATATGGTTAAGACAATAAATTATTTTAAAAATATCGTTCATTTTGCCGTGATTACTACAAAGTAAAATTTGTCTTACACACTCAGCATACCGCCTTCACTTATTATATACCTGCGAAACCCTGAAATGTGTGAATATTCACACTTCACATCAATTTTTTTTTTTTTTTCTTTCGCATTTGTGGTCTTTGCTTCTTAATTGCCTTAGTTTATGGCTTTTGCTATTAAGGCAACTAGCCAGGACAATTGTAATTATTCGTGTAGAAAATTGCATGCCTAAAGAGGAATCGAACCCGGGACCTAAGCAACGAAGGGCACGTGTGTTACCACTAAGCTGCACCGGTTGGCTAAGTATACATTGTTACGAATTTAAAAATGACGTCGAAATAATTTATCAAGTGATACAATAAAATTAGTGAAACCTACCGAATGTTTGTTTTATTTATAATTTATTTTTTATTCTGGATAATTAACGAATTATCCTAAAATGTTGTCATGTTTTGTTCATAGTTTTGAAATTCTAGAACTGTCACCAAACTTTTTGAAGAGCTCTGTACGATCGTTTAACAGATCTTCAAACCAATGTTCAGATAAACGTTTCTTAAAAAGCAACAACACAAAACCGAGCAAAAAATTGATTGGCAATTGTAGTTCCATCTATCGTTATTGTTATAAGCTAAAAAATGACAATATAAAACTATGAGAAAAACTAAAACAAATTTCTGTGAAACACTCTTTGAACGCTTGTAGCATCTATGAGTCAGTGAGGAGAAAAATAGATTGGCTAGGACATAGAATGCAACGCCGGAAGAAAAACTATTTTCATCAAAGATTTTCTAAACCTGTTTGTTTAGCTATATATTTTCTGCTTAAAATCGCAAACTGTTCTTGTGACATACTTTCATTTCCTTCTTCTATCACGTCCATCTCGTCAACTGAATTTTCCCTTTCATGTATTTTCTATCAGATATGAATTGAAAAGAATGGGCGATATTTTGTACATTATTGAATTTGTTGCGAAATTGTCAGATCGTGTGGTTATCGAACGTTTTTAGAAATTTACTCAATGCAATTTATTGAAACCATTCTCTTATGAACTGCAAGTACAGATTTTTCTGCTTTCAGTTATCGTTACCATAATGTTATAATTTATATAAATCATTTTGAGCAGAATTGATAGAGCTTCTGTGGATCTATGGTAAGACAGTTGTCCACGAAGTGATCGCGGTACCTATTAATTAGATTAGATTAGACTTTATTTAGCATTATTTTGCTACATAAACAAATATTAATACTAGGTAAATATAATTTCATGTAATATGTTTAAAAGTAAATCTAAACAATTAATATTAATATTTCTCACTTAATCTAAAGTATATAGTTTTAACAAAACATTCTAATAACGAATACAAAATATACACATATGCATCGAAGAATGAAACAAGTGTAGGCTGCGCATTCTATGATCCGCAGTCAGATCATTCAGCTTTGTTTAAACTTCCAAACCAAACGTCCATTTTTATAGCTGAGGTGAAACGCTGTATTGGTGCCCTCCATTCAACTCCTACTAATGCATTATTGGCAGAAGCCAACATTATGCCTTTACAATTACGTAGAAAAATTCTTGCAGGTCGATTTTTACTTCCACGTATCCAAACCAAAAGTCCAATTCGATTAGGGCTATATTGTGCTGAAGTATTAACGTCAAGTTATTGGAAAAATAAAACTATTCCACTACTAGTCGAAAGTTATCTTCAACTAACAGAAATTTCCCCAGTACGTAATGTATCTCAGGTATTACCGTGTTTCGAAGCTCCATTCCATCTGTCATTACCGAATAATTTCTGCTTCAGCGATCATTCGTTTTTTATAAATCCAAATCCGAATAATATGGAAAATTTATCTGTCATAGACAAAATTACTCTAAAATGGCCAAATGCACACCATATTTACACTGATGGTTCTAAATCGAAAGATGGTGTAGGTTGCGCTTATTTAGATCCACAGTGCAACCATAATTATCAAGTCAAACTCCCTGACCAAACGTTTATATACAATGCCGAATTGATCGCTATAAAACTAAGTTTAGACTATTTAAGAAACCATATTCATAATGAATTCGTAATACTTTGTGATAATAAGAGCGCTGTCCAGAAACTAAAATATCCAAACTTTTCTAAGGATAATAACTCTTTAATTTATGATATATTAAAATCTGTACAAGATCTAACCTTTAGAGATAAATCGATAAAAATATGCTGGATCAAGGGCCACTCGAACTCCAAATTTAATAATCAAGTAGATATTCTAGCAAAGGAGGCCGTTTTAAAAGGAATGCCGCTACAAATACCACCTAGCAACAATGAAATTAATTTAAAATTAAAAGAAATTGTTCTAAATCAATGGCAACATGATTTCCTACAGTCACTTAAACATAAAGCATCATATTATGGAGAAATCCAGACAACACTACCAAAAAAACACTGGTTCTCGTCAGACCAAAACAGGGCTTTCATCTGTACTATAATTCGACTAAGATTTAATCATAACCTCTCGCCTTCTCATCTGCATAGAATAAACTTGAAATCAACCCCGTACTGTCAATGTGATGACCAGTCTATTGGTGATGTTAACCACTTACTTTTTAAATGTCCATTATATTTCGGTAATCGTACAAAATTTTTAAATAAATTAATTTCAGAAAATATCCCATTTCCAACAAACATTCAAACACTTTTGGCCACAAACTCGATGAAAATTTATAATATAATCTTTGACTACATCAAAGTAGAAAAAATTAAAGTGTAATAAAATTGTATTTATACTTAACATTAATACTAATATATTCTGGCTAATAGTCTCTTAAGGACAAAAATTTTGGTAAAAATAAAAATGAAGAAGAATAAATAAATTGTATATTTGTATTTTAATGTCTATTCTAAGTCGTAATTGTAATTTTATTGTTATTAACTATTATTATGTATTTTATATGTAACTTATATTATTATTGCTATATTATTTTATTGTATACATCACTGGTTAATAGTCAGTGCAACTAAGACCAATAAATACTAATTAAAAAAAAAAATAGCTGAGGTGGTACAGAAAGCCGTGGAGTTCTGCCGTGAAATACAACAAAAAAACATATCTATCATATCTGACTCCCAAAGTGCTATTAAAGGGATACATATGCCTATGGATAAGAATAACAAATTTCTCTATGACATACTCCAAACTGTAAACGAACTTGCGGAAAAACAACTAATCATATTCCATTGGACAAAAGGACATAGTGGTACTCTAGGAAATGAAACAGCGGATAAATTAGCGAAAGAAGCCACCAGCAAGGGTACTCCACTGGATATATCTCTACCCCCAAGCGATATAAAAACAATTCTCAAAAAAAGAACAGAAAACATATGGCAAAGAGAATACACTGCAATGAGTTTGACTGTAGGAAAAAGATATGCCGAGATTCAGCCGGTGATAAGAAAACCTTGGTTTTTTTATTACAACTGGAAAAGAGGTGAGATAGTTAAAATCGTACGACTAAGAAATAATCATGGGTGTTACCCAGCACACCTATACAAGATGGGCATAATTGAGTCTCCAGTATGCGACTGTGACTATGAGTCTGATGCAACTATGGAACACATCATACATATTTGATTGCCTACACTTCACGGACGAAAGACGCGACTACATACAGGAATTATCAATAAACAGAATTAACGTTCCCTCAACAATGAGTTATGCAGAAACGAAAAAATTTACAAATACGTAATAAAATTTCTCAATAACATAAAGCTAGACATTTAAAACTGTTCTTAGAATTAACTGTACATCTCTACGGTCTTCCCTTTCGATGGTCTGATTCCAGTTTGTATAAATCCCGCAGAGACGGACCCTCTGCTCTATACTTTCCTTCTTGTGTACTTGTGTTATCCTGAGTTAGGAAATATTGAACAAATAACATGTCTGGCTCATTGTTCTAGTTAACAAATGCCGTTAATAAAAAAAAAAATTAAATAAAATAAAACGTTTACGTATTTTTCTAAATAATATTTTTTTAATTTCAATTTAAATTGTCTTATATTACCTACTTCTCTTATACTATCTGGTAACTTATTATAAATTATAACTACCTTAAAAAATAACGAATTCTGTGCTGCTTTACTGTTTATATGCTCCAATGCAAAAGAATTTTTATTTCTAATATTATAACTATGTATATCTTTGAAAACTTTTAAAACATTATTGAAATATTTTGGTACTAAACCAAGTTTGATCTTATGAATAAAAATTAATGAATTAATTTCTAATAGATTTTCAAGTTCTAACCACTCTAATTTACTTAACATTGTTTTTATATGCGTGTATTTGTTACATTTTAATATGGTTCACATGCCTCTATTTTGTGAAATTTGCAATCTTTTTAATTCCCCTGAATTTGCCAAATATAATATAGTTCCCGCAAAATTAAAGTACGGTAAAATGATTGTGTTAAATGCAGTTTTACGAGCCCAGTACGATAAATGCTTACCACATCTGTTTAAAAAACCTATCTTTTTAGAATTTTTTTTACAAATATAATCTACGTGTTCACTAAATTTTAATTTGTTATCTATCATAATGCCCAAATATTTAAAAGTTTTCACTATTTCTATTTTGGAATTTACTATATAAATTTTAATATCTTCTATTTTCTCTCTTATGTGCACACTACCAAATATCATTGCTTTTGTTTTGTTTGTATTAAATTTCAATTTATTGTAATTTAACCATTTTTTGTAAGTCTTCATTTAATTTTAATTCCATTTCTTCTTTGTTAGTACCTTCAATATAAATCAGCGTATCATCTGCAAAAAGATGAAATTTGCAGTGAACTAAAACATTCCTAAAATCATTTATATATAAAATGAACAGTAATGGTCCCAAGATACTACCTTGCAGTACACCATACTCTATCAACTTTTCTTTTGATCTTATGTTGTCACATACGAAAATTTGTTTTCTATTTTCTAAATAGTTTTTAAACCATTGAAGTGCATTTCCTCTAATCCCATACATCTGTAATTTTTTAATTAATCTGTCTCTCACTATTGTTTCGAATGCCCTTTTTAAGTCTAAAAATACTACTGTTGTACATAAGCTTTTATCTAAATTTTCTTTCCACCCGCTCAGGAGGAACTGAAAAGCCGTTTCACAATTATGATTTATTCTAAATCCAGACTGAAATGTCGTTAATATGTCATTTTCCTCAATATAGTCTAATAATTGCTTATGTACCACTACTTCCAAAATTTTGGCATTAGTTGGAATTGCATTAATAGGCCTGCATTCATCTACCATCTTTGTTCCTGCTATTTTCCTTATCGGTACAATTGTTGTTATCTTAAATTTATCAGGTACTACTCCTAACTCTAACGAGCTGTTTATAATATTTATTATTGGATAATTTAACTCCTCTAATGATATTTTTAGAATTTCTCCTGTTATACTATCAGGGCTACCTTCATTAGGTTACTCTAGAATAATTTTTTCTATATCTTCTATATCTACAAACTTAAAGCTCTCTAATACAGAATTTTGGCAGTTTACAGGAATATCTAAATCATTATTATCTATACAGTTATTATTTTGACTTAATATTCTGTGCTGAGTGTGATTAAAAAATATATTTTAACCCTTTTTGTGATCCTTTATATTGTTGAATGTTTAACAAAATTGAATCACTATCCATGAAATTAATAACATGTCATATAATACCCATTTTATAAATTTACATTTGATATATTTGTATTAAAATTGGCTTTAATGATATTTTATACAGTTTTTCATTCCATTCCAGCAAACTTTTTTAATAATATTGCATATTTAGTGTAAATTACTGATATTTCATAAAATATGAGGATATTATTTTAAATTGATGGATGTAAAATCACATGTTAACTAGAAAAATTGGTTTCTGTATCACTTATGAAAATATAAATGAGTTTATATAAAAATATAAATTTCAACTCAATAAACAATGATAGGTTAATAAATAAATAAAATGATAAAATATAAATTATGACAACAATTTGGGAAGAAGATTGAAATAGAACAAATGAGATTTGTTTGATTATTATAAACAATTTTTATCATACATATTTTTATTGTTAAATGAATAACAATGGAGATATTTCAAAAATTGAGTTTTAGGGTGTCCCCCTGTATCTCCCCAAGTATTCATCCAAATGAAGAAATTATGGAATAAATAAGATTTGTTTCCTTATTATAAACAATTTTTATCACATACGTTTTTATTGTTAAGGCTGCGTATAATCCCCAGAGGTTACAAGTTTCTTATACAAAACTAACAATCTGAAATAAAATTAGTATCAATCAATACATAAAATAATCCAACAAAATTTAATTCTTAAAAAATCTTAAATTTTTATGGAGGTATGGCCTATTTCCCAGAGGTTGACTCTAAAAATCTGGAAAAATAAATCTAATAATTTACATTGATTGAACAATAGTTCAACAGGAATTCTAGAATCAATTATTATTTCAAAAAGTATATATATATATATTTTTTTTTTGTGGCGTTAAAGGGAATATTTTTTTTTTAAAATTTATTGTGTGGTATCAAAAGAAAGCTCTTAAGACATATAATAACTAAAGTAGGGAAAAAGAACTAAATGTAGAAAAAAATACAAAAGAAACAACTAAAAGTAGGTACGGGGCACTAATAACCCTAACAGTTGATGAGCCCCAAAAATAAATTAAAAAAAAAATAGTAGTTTTTTTAAATGTCTTTATTTTAAAACGATTTAGCCAAAAAAAAAAAAAAAACTCTTGTCCCATAACATAAGCCAAGGGGTTTAATATAAAAAATCTGAAAAAATTCTAATGCACATTAATGTGAACCAGAATAGTACGAAAAGAATTTTTGATCTGAAACTTATTTTGAAATGTAAAAATGAAAGTTATGGCTGACTGAAAAACTGGATAGCTGTATATGGGTCTTGATGTGAGCGCAACTCAACTACGGTTGTAACCGTCTAGATCAGGGGTTGGGGAATATTTTTACCCATTACCCAGAAATATATTTCTTTACACCGATGTTACCCCATTAGTTTAAAAAAAATCATTGATTATTTACATTGAAGGATTCATTGAATTCTTTAGAATTTACATATTAATTAACATAAAACAATGCTATATTTTTTTTTTTCTATCCTATTTTGAAATGCTCTTTTTATGATTTTTAGGGTTTTGTAGGTATGACCAAAAAACCCTTATACCGTCATTTTGTCGTCTGTCTGTCTGTCTGTCTGTCTGTCTGTCTGTCTGTCTGTCTGTCTGTCTGTCTGTTCGGTAAAAATTGTAGCCAAACGGCTAAACCTAGAGAGTTGAAATTTGGCATGCTCATACAACTCTTTGACCCGCACATAGAAAAAATACTAAAACATCTAAAAAACATATCCCCCTAAAAATATAAACAAATATGTGCTCATCGAAAAAAAAAATATTTTTTTTTAATTCTGAGTAGGGTATCAAATGAAAGCCCTTGGTACGTGGATTAACGATCAAATTTTTATTTTTGCAAAATAAATTATTTTGAAGCGATTTTTGCCAATATTGTGCAAAAAAATTTTTGTCCCACACCCTGTAGCCCAGATGGTTTAAACTAAAAATCTGAAAAAATTCTAAGTAATGTACATTGGTGTGAACCGGAATAGTTCAACAGGAATTTTTGATCAGATTATGTTTTTGGAAAAAAAAGCATTTTTTGTGTTTTTTTGCTAATAATGTTGACAACTTATAGTTATATAATACGCTAAACAGTAACATGTTTCTTGGTGCAGTGGCTAAGATACTAGCGTTCTGTCCAAGAATTCATATTCGAACTCATGTTCGAGTCCTGCGTGAGGAGACAATATTATTTTTATTTTTTTTTTTCATTTTTATATTGTATAAATTATTTTTTCAAAATTTTAATTATATTTTGGCAATTGTTGCATTTAATTTTTAATAGCCAGTGGAAATTGTTGAAATTATAATTTAATTATATATTTGAATGTACACGAAATCAAAGGGGAGGAGCTATGACTAAAAACAACCAATGGAAGCCATAGGCGCAATTTTCAAAATCTTAATGAACCTTGATATATAAAAAAAAAATACTGCACATCTTTAAAAAGTTAAATAATGGTAGTAGGCATTCGATTTAAAATTCATAAAAAAATATTTTGACATAAAATTTGTTTTGGCATCCCAAATAATCATCATTCACTTACTAAATACCTGCAAAACCCTGAAATGTGTGAAAATTCACACTTCACATCATTTTTTTTTTGTATTTATATCATTTCTGTCTATTAATCTCATTACTCCCAAGAATTTCGTTTTTACCCCGTTTGGGGTAATTTACCCCTGTTCCCCGACCCCTGCTCTAGATGGAAGGAAATGGATTATTCTTTTAAAATGTATCGACATTTATGAATTTTAATATGTACCCACAATTTGATTTCATTTTCTGAATGCCTGCAAATGCCTGAAATGTCTGAAATGTGTAAAACTTTACTCGTCACATAAGTTTTATATGCAGAGAGACTATTATTAATAAAGTATTATGAAAATGTACCGAAGATAATCTTTTAAATCGTAAAACAATCACCTTTACTAAAAGATTAAAAGGCTAATAACCCTAAGCTTAAAATATCGATTAACTCACCGTCTCAAAAACGGTTTGGTCACCAATACTTTAATACATTTTTGTTTAGTTTTATTTGTGATACTCGGTCGTAATCTCTGTTGTGCAGACATGGCAACGATGAAAAGAGAGGGTGCTTGTTGGTTCTATCTTGTATTCTCTAGAGGGCAACACTCAATATCAGCAATGGATCAGTTTTCAATGAACTTTCCAACGAAATAGTCAAGTCAAAATGATGTTTTAATAAAAGTATATTTGGGAAGTGATCCCAGAAATGTGATGTGATCTCTATTGTTGCTATGACTTGGGGTGTTCTTTTCAATGCTTTCAAAGGAGTTCTACTACTTTATATAAAAGTACGTAAGCTAGTGGGGTGTATTAAAATTATGAGAATAAGATTACGTGACCCTTATAAATGTTCATTTTGAAATTGGGCAGATTCATTTGCAAATAGATTTGCATTTCATTCATTAAAAACAATATTTCTTTTGTATTGAGATGGATGTTGAATCCGTTTTGCATTTGGGTTTCTACCATATGTTCCATCGTCTATCTCTTTGATTTCTTGAGCACTAGTTGAACAGGTCAACAAGGTTTTACTAACATCTACAAAAACAATAATTTTTAGCTGACTCCAATACCCTGTTTCTAAATCAGAATGGAAAATTTTTCTATGAGACAGAATTTTTATTTATTCATGAAACAAATTTCAACGTAATTATTTGAATTTTGGCGTTCGTGACTGCAAACTGAGGGCATAGTTGGAAAGAGTAAGGTAAGGGGGTATTTTGTTATTATTTTCGTTTTACTTGTGACCTTGTAGTATTTCAGTCAAAGTTTGGACGTAACACAAGTGCGAAAAGTTGTGTATAATAGTTACAATGAAGGGGGGCATCGTTGCTGTTTTAATTTGCCAGATAATTTTTGTTATGTGTGTGGTCAATTAACAACAAAAACACAACTTAGAGTGATAACAAATGTAGTAAAAGCAGTCTATTATAATTATTTTTGGGGAACAGTTTCTAAATTTATTTAATGAAATTGTAGAAGAGCACATAGTAGGTCCATCGACTTCTTCCGATCCAGATTACGACTTTCGAAGCAGTGCCGAACTACATCTCATAACTCATACTGAAATAAACGATTTAGTACGAGATTAGATTTAAAATTAAAGTGACGAGCAAGGTGAAAGGTTTCACCAGGATATAAGTACGATTGAATATCGTTACCAGGAAATGTGTATCAACTAGAGATGGGTCGTTCATGAACGAAACGGCTCACTGAGCCGACTCAGTACACTGACTGAAGTGACACGGTTCACCAAATTGAAATGAGCCGGCTCACGGCTCACTGTATAGTTGCAAGTTTTAAGGATACGATTGGTCGGGCGATTGTGCGCAGTGACCGGAGTGATCCGGATCTGGATCGATGTCATGTTGAACTTCGCGAGAACTCGGCTTGTAATGTATTATCATAAAGTGTATTATTTATTGTCATCAATTTGTAGGGCAGTTTATTTGAAACTAATAGGCTTAGTCTGTATTTTCTTTACAAGCATATTATACAAAAATATTAAAAATATTGCCCAAATCCCAGATGTACGATTTATAAGGGTAATAAACATCGCCATAAACTTAACACATCTGGTTTAAAATACAGTAGCTACATAAAGTGAATTGTTTGTTTCAAAAATGTTAGATAAGAACCGGGGCTAAGCGACGTTCTACCTACGAGCGAACAACCGACAACTGACCGGGTCTAAGCGATGTTCTACCTACGAGCGAACGACCGACAACTGACCGGATCTAAGCAAGAGCCGGCTCTAAGCGACGTGCTACCTACGGGCGAACGACCGACAACTGACCGGGTCTAAGCAAGAGCCGGCTCTAAGCGACGTGCTACCTACGAGCGAACGACCGACAATTGACCGGGTGTAAGCAAGAACCGGCTCTAAGCAACGTTCTACCTACGAACTAACGACCGACGTGTGTCTCGGAAACATGTTTACTTAACCGGATCACTGAGCCGGATCAATGAACCGGCTCAACAAACTGAACGACCTACACTGATCCGGTTCCGCAAACTGAGCCGAAATTCCCATCTCTAGTATCAACCCAGTATACTCTATGCTGACGACACAACCTTGGTTTTCAAATCGCGCTCCCTGAGTAACGCCCTTTCACGCAGTGTATCTACGTTAGACAAAGCTAAATACTGACTTGATACCAATAAACTATTAATCCTAGACAAGACCCAACAAATATTAATAACACTACACAGAAATTATTTCGCTAACAAGGACCACGTAAAATTCCTAGGGTTGCATGTTGATCCCAACCTAACTTGGTATCACCATGTAACCTGCTTATCAAGCAGACTGTGCTCAGTTATATTTCTATTCCGAAACTTAGTACAGTCTGTAACCAAGGATATTCTGATGGTGGCGTATTATGCATTTTTCCACTCTCACATATCCTGCGCGCTCTTGGGGACATTCTCCTGGTGCAGACAGAATATTTGCTCTACAAAGGCAGGCCATTAGAGTTTTGACTTCTACTTCTTACACAACAGACTGTCGACACCAATTTAAAATACTGAATATTATAACGCTACCCTCATTATATATTAATAACTCTGTCCTACACATGCACAAAAATCAAATAAGCAATATTCCCACTTACAGTAGTGTTCATAACTATCAAACAAGAAATAATTCCAACATATATCCAATTTTTACTTGCCCGACCTTAATATATAAGGGGCAAGTATTGTAATCGCGAAAATTTTTGATGTCGAGATTTTGACTGATGACCACGTTTCATGGTCCAGGGAATCCAAAAAACCTATTTTCGAAGTGCCGTCCGTATGTGTATGTGTCTGTGTGTATACACGATAACTCAAAAACGGTTTAACTTAAAGAGTTCGTTCTGGTACTAAAAAATTCTCCTAATAATTGGGAAGAACCCTATTGTTTTTTATTAAAATCCGAAACCGGAAACGGAAGTTATTAAACTTTAAAATATAAAAAAATTCGTAACTAGTAAACCAAGCCTTGGACAAAAATTTGTATAGGACATAATTTGATGTATTTTTGAAGATTTACCTAAATCATCTTTTAAATTAAAAAAAAATTATCTATTTTTATTTTTTATTATTGTTTTTTTTTTTTATGGGAAGGCAATTCTGGCGAAGGTCTCCCTACGCCACTGGTTTTAAGATTGAGTAAATCAAGAAATTGTGAGAACTATTTCGGAATTAAATTCATGAATAAATTTCCAAGCAACAAAAAGAACTTAGATTACAACAATTTTAAATCTACAATAAAAAAATTCTTTGCTGAAAATGCATTTTTCTCCACAGAGGAATTTCTTATGTATCAATTCTGATATTACTTGTAACACGTAACTATAATTCTATATGACTGACCTAAAACATGATGTAATATGTAATTGAGTCAATCAACTTATTTAGGGGTTTGTCAGGTCTTAAAAAGCGTGCACTAATCGCAAACTTCAACAACCTTTTGAGCCGCGTCATACTAGAGACTAATGGAGCTAAATACACACGACTGCATCCCAAACCCTGGCGGTATGCAGACGCGAAAATTACGCCAGATCCAATATCTGCCCAATGCGGAGTGACCCGAGCAGCACTGTTTTCTGCATCCTGCAGATCAAAGATGTGGCAGAAGATCTACAGACGGGTATGGACTCGATTTCTCTTCGATAGGAGGCTTTCATACCACCCATAACACCAACTATTAGGACTACAAGCTTAACTTTATACCCTAGATACAGCTTTCTAAGCTCGGATAAGAGAACCATATTATTGAGATTTGCGCAACTGCAGAAAATGTTGTTATAGATATTCTCAATGCGTTGCTATGGATATGGTTATTAAAAACATAGTAGTTGTTTTTATATACAAAATGTGTAAACTGTCAAATATGTAATGTGACTTTATTTTATATTGTATTTTCTAAGATTAATAAATAATAATATATATGTATCAAAAATATTGAACAAGAACTTCCTCATAATCTAACACATATACTTGGACTTCTTTTTCTCCTCTTTGAGAAAGATATTCTTCTCAGCTGGACTTGAGAATTTGATCACAAACATATGTTTGGTCTCGATATCCAGGAGGGTTAAGTCCGGCTTAGTGGTTGTCAGTAACCTCAAGATGGGAAGGAGTAATTCCAATAAATTCGGCACTTGGAATTTTCCACCACCGATTCTATGTCAGCATTATTAATATTTGGGGTTTGCCAGGTCTTGACAAGCGAATTATTATTATTATTACGTTTTTAAAGTTCCTTCCATTTTTTCGATAACTCTCTTTTATTGAGGAAGGATATCTTTATACTGTTGAATGTTTTCATGTTGCCGTAGCAAGCCTCGCCGTTATAAGTCACTTCACGCGTCACTCTCGAGTTTTACCTGTTATATTGTACACCGCTAGGTTCCGTGAGATTTCAGCAATTTCTTGATAACCGCGAATCTAAATAATTCGCGATACAATAATATTTATCAATATTCTTAGTTTTTAATCGATCCCAACCAATCACAAACAACCCTAGAGTCATAAACCACATTCCGTCACCAAAAATCATATAAAAAAAGGGTCATTTTTACAATTATAGACAGTTCAAATTCAGCCTTCGACCATCAAAATTCACTCTACGAAATAAATATATCTCCGTTAAAAACAAATCCAAAATATTAAGTTCGCTTTATTGAAAAACACACGCTTTCTGTTGTGTGTTTTTCAATCATAACTTCGCACTGAAATCACGCTTTCTGCGGTGGTTTTCAGCCGTCAGTTCCACTGCGAAACCCACGCTTTCTGTTGTGAGTTTCGTCAGTGGTTCTCAACCTTCGCATCAGTTCCATTACGAAACATACGCTTTCTGCTGTGTGTTTCGTCAGTGGTTCTCAACCGTCGCGTCACCACGGAACCCACGCTTTCTGCGGTGTGTTTCGTCGGTGGTTTTCAACCGCGCCGGCATCGCGAAACACACGCTTTCTGCTGTGTGTTTCGCCGGTGGTTTTTAACCATCCCGTCAGTTCCACTGCGAAACCCACGCTTTCTGTTGTGCGTTTCGTCAGTGGTTCTCAACCCCCGCATCAGTTCCATTGCGAAACATACGCTTTCTGCTGTGTGTTTCGTCAGTGGTTCTCAACCGTCGCGTCACCACGAAACCCACGCTTTCTGCGGTGTGTTTCGTCGGTGGTTTTCAACCGCGCCGGCATCGCGAAACACACGCTTTCTGCTGTGTGTTTCGCCGGTGGTTTTCAACCATCCCACCATCGCGGAACCCACGCTCGTTGCTCTGCGTGCAACCGGTGCGTATCATTCACCACGTACCACAACTAATCGCGCGCTTACAGTTCGCCGCCCCCAAACATCGCCGCCGCCGCCTAGTAACATCACGGCTGAACACTGGCGCGTAAACGGGGCAAGAAAGCCTACGCGCGGTACGTTGCGAGAGCCACCTACGGACACCGCCTCCGACTGGTGGAGACTTCAACACCGTACGTCGCCGTCCCCCGGTCTGTACAACTCCATCTGTATCGTACCAACGACCCCAGGGCACGTCTCTTCGCGCCGCCGCCGACACCGAAGCAACCAACACCACCACCAGAGCCGCTGACGGCACTTCCTGAAGTCCGCCGCCCCTCAGCCGCCCCCAGCAACAAAAGTCACACGCGTGACACAGTCTCACGACGCGCTGCTCGTAAGACCATCGCCGACATCAGCCGACCGCCCCCAGGACCGTTGACTGCTGCCGCCCCCACTCGCAAAAGCCGTATTCGGGCTCGTTTTACTGAGCTTTTCGGTCCCGATACGCCACCGTTAACCCCCTCAACATCACGCCGCCCCTCTATATTTTCACCGCCCCCAACTCCCGGAAAATCAACAGAAGGACAGGAACAACATAGAAACTCGCACGCTACACCGCCCTATTCTCCATTAGCGTTTCACTACTGCAAAACAAACACGTACTCGCCGACTGAGAAGACCCTACAAGATCTGCGCCGTCAGATCATTCTATTATTGGGAGAGACTATAACAAATACTCCGCTCTCGACTCCGACGCGCACTATCGCCACACCGACGACAGCGTGGCCATCTCCCCCAATTTATAAACCTCTCCTAACACATTCCTCTTCTTCCTGTCCGCTTCAGAGTCCACACCCCGAGATTCCTCCTCGCTTCACGAGGAGACATCTGGACTTCTGAAAGCTCCAGTGTAAACCATATATATATTTGTATTGTTGTCTTGTCTGATATTTTCCATTGTTGTGTCTCATTATGTTTGTTCAATTCTTGTATTTGTTTTATTTCCGCCTGTTTAACTGTGATCGTAAATGTCTTGTAAATTTCCTGTTGTTAATAAATAATTAACTTTATTCGCTCTTTCATTTATAAAATCATCATCATCATCTCCCATCACTACTTTCATTTTCAGAGACGCTTTAGTTACGTCGCGGCTCTTCAAGCCGAGTATAGGCCGAACGACCCCGCTCCTGAGCTAGTTCGTGGTCAGTGTGAGGTTGGGACCTAAGGACCTCTTCCGAGGGCCCCTTCCGCAACATTCACCCATACGCCCCTAAATCAGAAGACTAAATGCTCTCTTTATGAAATTATATACGTGTATATATTTATTAAAGAAACCTAAAGTTTTTAAAATATCTGATTAATTTAAAAAATAAGTTAAAAAAAATCTTTATAAGTCTTCTTTCTTAACAATATCATCAAAACTCAAGACATATTTCTTTTTAAAAGTTTAAATTGGTACGTTGTAGAATGTTTACCGCCGTCCATTATAGCTGCTGGGCTCTCGACATCAATTTATTAAATCGAAAACGTTCAATACTATAGTTTAGAAGTAGACAGCTAAGAAGATAAGAAAAACGAACAAGTTTTTCGGTAAATACTTCTAATTTTAACTGTTATTAAATGATAAATTTTTGCAAGGAACATAATGGAAAACGGGAGTACTTTAAACTGAAAAGAAGACTAGATTGATTTATTCGAGTAGGTAAGAAGTAAAGGTCATGCCATGTTGTTAAAAAATTTAATGTAAAGTTTAATCAAGACAAAAACGTTAAGATTTTATTTGCTTTCAGTAATTATACTATTGGATTTTTCGTAGGTGTTTTTAATATAAAATTGAGCATGATTATCAGATAAATAAAGATAAGTTCAGCTTTCTTGGACAAATATGTTATATTTCAAGAAACGCTCAACGTTTCGCCAGTAAATTATTGGCTTCCCCAAGTGCTATGATAATAATAAATAGACTAATGGGACTGAGCTCGAGGTCATGGACTACCATGGAAGCAATTAAGCAGGTTAAGAACAACTGAAATGAGATTCCTGAGAAAAATTGAAGGAAAACCCAAATTTGACGGAATCAGGAACTCGATTTTCAAAGAATAGCTAGGCAAGAAATCTATGGAGTAAAGTTAGTTTTACACAGTTCAATTAATTGATCAACAAATTGATCAAGTTTTTTGTCAATTAATTGAGAAATTTATTGGTAACCTTGGGAACAAAAACAACACTTTACACACATCAATTTATTTATCAATTTTTTTGAAAATTTTTACATTACCAACTGTAAAACATGTTGACATATTTATCAAAATGAAAATATTGAAAAAATCTTCACAAAATTACGATCTGTGAACAAAAACAAAGAAAATAACCTAGATGATGATAAATTAGAACGTTTCAGGTTATGCTAGATTTGAAAACGAAACAAAAATAACATGTTTCGAGGTTATGCTACAACTAAACAATTGGCAATATCTTAACAGATAAAAATATACCTAGAATTCCTTCAAAAATTGATGAAAAATTGATGAAAAATTGACGAAAAATAAAACTTGTTCTATTTTCAAAATAAATTGATTCAATTAATTGATCAATTAATTGAATCGTGTAAAACCCACTTTATATATACCAGGGCTACCTTTTAAGTTTTTACTAAAACTAAGAAAGAAAATTTTTTTTTTTTGAACAATCTGTTTTATTGCTTTTCAAAATATTCGCCTTTTAGATTTATACACTTTGCATGTGATCAAACCAATTCTCTAAACATTTTTTCCACTCTGAAGTTGGTATCTCAAAAACATGGCTTTCGAAGGCTTCAACAGCTTCTTGAGGTGATGAAAATCGCTGTCCACGCATTTTTTTTGACATTGGGAAGAAAAAAAGTCGTTAAGGTATAAATCAAGCGAAAACGGGCATAAGACATTAATTCGATGTTTTCTCCTTCAATAATCAATTGTTTGACGTGCTGTGTGGGAGCTTGCATTGTTATGATGAAGAATGATGCGAGGTTTTTGGTTCTCTTTCCTGATTTTGTCGATGACTTCTGGCAAACAAATTGTTGTATACCACTCAGAATTAACTGTTCTCCGATCCTCTAAAGCAGTGGTTCCCAACCGGGGGTGCCGGCACTCCCATGGGTGCAGGAAAGCATTTTGAGGGGTGCGAGACGAATAATAATAATAAAAAATTATTTTTCAATAAGTATATTTTCTTTTTAATTTTATTAAAGTTAAGAACCGTTGAATGCTACATCAATTTATTTGATCAATTTTAAGTAAATATTCATGCGATTTCATTTTTTTATTATGCTCTTCACTTTTTATTTTGATCAATTTGACATATAAATATGGAATTATTTCTTGGAAGTGCTTCGTGAACGAACAACTTTTGTGGATTTCGGTTCATCTTAGAAGACCCAAACAGTGGATTGTTGCTTAGTTTCCGGTTCATATGATTAAATCCAAGTTTCGTCACCTGTAACGATGTTGTATACGGATTTTGTAGTACCTAGGTTAATTTTTTTTTAGCAGTCCTTTACACCAATCAACTTGAGCCTTTTTTGAGCTTTGGTCAAATTATGCGGAATACATCGGGAACAGATCTTTTTCACAGCTAAATATTTATGCAAAATCGCATGTATTGCAGTTTGCGATATGCCAAAATATGCCTCTATCTCACGGTAAGTCACATGACGATCTTCTTCAATCATTTTGTGCACAGCATCGATATTTTTTCGAATCACAACAGATTTTAGTCAACCTTCACGAGATTCATCACTGCCGGACGCACGACCACGACGAAATTCTGCAAACCAACTGTAAACAGTCTTTTCTGATGGTGATTCATTACCAAAAGTTGAACGTAGCGAATCTATGCATTGTTGTTGAGTTAGGTCTTTACTAAAAACGTAAAAAATTATTCAACGAAAACCTTCACCAGTATTTTTCACAAATTTGTTTTTTTTTTAACTTCTTAACATTAACTTAAATGCTCTAAACTTCTTTTAGAAAAATAAAATGTTAAAAATTTTAGAATATGCGATAATTTTGTGTAAGACTATATTATTGCCCTCCCCCCCCCCCTTTATAAAGAAGACAAACCCTGGGTGGATATGATACCTGGAGGAAATTTACCTGGAGCAAAATCAAGAGATCCATCGAAAAGATTCCCCAAACAGCAAGTAAATAAATCAGAAAATATGAGTAGTATTTTCTCCTTCATTTTTATACGAAAATCGCATATCCTTTAATCTGAAATTGATTGACAATATATTTTATTTTTATAACAAAAATTTCGAGAAAAAAAATCTAATTATATCCTGAACATCACCGTGAAAATATAAAAATAATCATTTTTTCAACCGGATTTTTTCAATTTTGTACTCCAAATAAGTTCCATCGAGCCACAAGAATAAAATACTCGGAATCAAATCCCATGAGTACAACGTACGTATTTACAGCTCCCTTATCGGCTGCAATCCTAGTAACTTGCTTCTCTCTCGTACCAAGGGAGACATACGTGCTGGTGTAGTTCGTCTCTGTCACTTGTCAATTTGCGGGCTCCAAATCCATAAGCCCGGCTTATTCTGACCTTGTATAGCTCCCTTTATAGGCAATATTCTCTATGGCACTGACAGAAACGATGCTTTTTAAAAAAATCAACCCACGAACCCGAATAAATATTATTAATAATTTAAGAAATAGGAAAACGTATTAGGTAAGAAACTTCAAACCAGAAAAGATATATATCATTATTTGTATTCGCCTATTCTTTCTTTAGTAAGGTACAAAGTGTCTCAAAAGAAATTTTATATTTAGTGGATCGATTAAAAAAAAAGTAAGCCGTATATAGAAAAAATGTTTATTAATTATTAAAATTAACTTTTTGGGGATTCATTTATTAAAAATAATATCGTCTAAATGTAGACCCTCGCGTTCTCGGCACTCATTTAATCGAACAGTAAAATTACTTATGACGTCTCGGCAGATGGACTCAGGGATGGCTGCCATTTCATGACGGATATTTTCTTTCAAATGCGCCAGTGAAGTCGGTTTATTGGCGTAAACTTTAGATTTAAGATAACCCCATAGGAAAAAGTCCATAGGGGTTAAATCTGGACTGCATGGAGGCCAATTTATGTCACCTCTCCGGGAGATCAATTTGCCTGAGAAATTTTCACGAACACGTGGCAGAGACATATTGGACGTGTGTGAAGTTGCTCCGTCCTGTTGGAACCATGTTCTTTGGTTATAGCCAGGAAAGTTTTGCAGTTCAGGTACCAAGAAGTTGTCTAACATCTCCACATAACGCTCTGAATTCACTGTAACTGCACGCCCCCTTAACCCCCGTAACTCGCGCCGACATCGCAGCCCATACGGTCACTTTAGGCGAATGTAGGGGTTTCTGATGTTTGCGTTTCGGATTCGTTGCACTCCAGTAGCGGCAGTTTTGCTTATTTACGTGGCCATTAAGATGAAAATGAGCTTCATCCGAAAACAAAATGTTGGTAAACGTTGAAAATCGCTCAATCACCTGATTTACGAAATTAAGCCTCTGACTGGCATCTTGGGGCTTTAATTCTTGCACCAATTGAATTTTGTAGGGGTGCAGCCTTAGGTCTTTGTGCATAATGCGATGTAATGATGATCTATGCACATTTAAAGCACTTGCGCGCTTCCGAATTGAAAGGTTCAGGTCGTCACGAACAGACTGATTAACATTCTCCACGTTTTCTACCGTTCTTGATGACCTAGGTCGCCCGGATTTTGATTTATCCAGCGTTGTACCAGTCTCTTCAAACTTTTTAACCCAATGTCGAATGAGAGGAATGCTTGGCGCATCATTTAAGTGGCGAAAACCTCGAATACTGCAGAAGTTTCTACGCGCTACAGTCGCCGAATCACCGTTTTTGTAAAACTCTCGCACGCATAACGCGCGGTCTGCTCCCGAGAAACTCTCCATAGCGACTGAATTCCCAATAGCCAGGCTACCGATTGACACCGCGCCCCTCGGATACGTTGCGTTCACGCAGTGAGCTAAATAAATATAAAATTTCTTTTGAGACGCCTTGTATAATATTTATTTTTTTTAAATTAAATTTAATAATGGTTGCCAAGTTACTAGAGCTGTTGACCACCAGTTTACATAATGGTTTACATGAGTAATATGTTTGTATAGATATACAGGGTGTTTGTTTGAAACGCCGCACCTCGAATAACTCCTTTATTTTAAGAAATACAAAAAATTCTTTAGAAAAAGAGTTAAACTAGACAAAAGGGCCCACTTTAGGACTATAATAAGAATTCTGCATCACTTCCGGTTTCAGCGGAAATTGTTTCAACGTTTTATCTAGCATAGGGAATCGGTACTTAATTTATTTTATTTCTTTTCTTAAAAGTAAATTAAATCAGCTTTACAAGGATATAAAAATATCATACTTACGAAGCGCATCTGATGTATACGTAAATAAAGTGGAAGTCATATTAAAAAGAATAATTAAGATTATTTTAGGAAAACCAATTTTATACTCCACTTCAAAATTGTATGAAGAGGCGACGGTACTCAATTTATTCCAGTTATACACATACTCAATTCTTCAATACATTAATAAAAATTCAAATAATTTAATAATGTTCACGCATGAATATAATACAAGAAATAAATCCAATGCAGTAGTAACCAAAACTAATACGTCAATAGGTCAAAGATGCTTCACTTATCATGTACCTTTTATTTATAACGCCTTTATGAAATATACACAAAAATATAATATAATACTACTAATTAATAAAAACAATTATAAATCACATGCAAAAATTTTTTGTAGAACATTAAAATGGAGAATAAAAAATAGGGAAACTACTTTAAATTATAATCAGTTTAAATCTTAGCAATGTAACCTTTTTATAATAGTACTGTCGACTTACTAAATATTTGTAATATTTTTCCTGTAGCCACATAATATAGACAGTTCACTGTCTAATGGCGGTTTGCTAATGTAAGAGTTTTCTCTAACTCAAGTTGAAATCATTTGTTTTTGTATGCTACAACATACAAAAACAAATGATTTTAACTTGAGTTAAGAATAATTCTTACTTTAGCAATCGGCCATAAGTGGTGTTCTTTATATTTATTTTATAATATTAATTTTGTAAAATTTAATAAATAAAATAAAAGTCTAATTTGTACTAAAATAAATTAAGTAAATAAATAAATTAATAAATTTTAACCATTTCAAAATGGCGACCATTTATTTACAAAATAATAAATAACAGAAAAATCGTAGAAACTAAATTATAAAAATATATATCATTATGTAACTAAGAAAAACAATAAAACAAAATATAACTAAACTTAGTAATAAACTAAGGAAATAAATAAATAAAATAATATAAAAACTCTTCCATTACATTTAGAACGGTATACTCTTGTATTTCCCTGATAGCTGTTCTTACCCTATGTTCTAAGTCTTCTAACCTTTACCTTTAGGATACCTTTCTTGGTAGAGTTGCTGAGCCCTAACAGAATTTATTTGACATTCCCCGAATGTCAAAACCATATCTGTCATTTCTTCATTTGAATAACGTAGGTAAGCCATAATTACAAACGATTTGATGTTATCACCTTTAATATTAAACTCGTACTAACAGGCAAGAAAATTTGCAGGTTTTGTTTGGTTTTTTTTTATGTAATAAAATCATTTTTAAAGCTTGCTATGTTTAACTTTGGACGATTTATGTTATTTATTATTTTATAAAAAATGGTCGCCATTTTGAAATGGTTAAAACTAAAGTATGATGTTTGGTAAAGCTGATTTAATGTACATTCAAGAAAAAAGCAATCGTTTGTACGCTTTTAAAATTTCCAAACACTTTTTTAACGCTCTTTATATTAAATAACTATTTGATTTTTATAATTCATCGTTTGAAAGACAAATTGCTTGAATGTGTGCATAGTAAAGCAGCATCCATCCTTGTTCTCAAGCATCTGATTTAGATAATCGAAGTTTCATAGAACCATAATTAACAGAGATGATATCGTTGCTCCTGGGTGAGATATTCCACGTTCTTCACTTGAACTAGGATGCATAATGGACGAAGCATCTCGCTCCTCATTCACAGTCCTTAATTAAACAATACGTCAGTGATGTTCAAACTTTAACCATCACCGATAAATCTAGGGATTTTTATAATTGATAGTTTATCAACTTAAATTGGTAATAAATAGAAAAGATAATATTTTTCCACTAGCAGTAATGTAAGTACATCATACATAAATGCTTATGCGAGATGTAAATAAACTTTTTACTTAGCAGATATTTAGCAGTTTTAACTTCGGATGATAGATTAATTAATTCTTAAACCTTTCAAGCTGTTAGTGTTTCTATTTTACTCGTGCGCTCTTCTTCTCCAATTTTTTGCCACCTTTTTCTTTTTATCTTGTGTCATAGTCCTTCTTTCTACCCATATCACTTCTCTTCTTGCTGCAGCCCTTTGGATTCCGTCTTTTCAAGTTATTGGCCTTTCTCTGAACTTTTAGGTGTCCGTACATCTACTTTAGGTATAAGCTATTTTTGGATTCTTATGTTGAGATTGGAACTGCCACAGTTTTGAAAACTTTTACCTTGGTTATTTGTTGGATTTCCTGTTTTGCAAGAAGTGCAGATTTTATACTGTTGAAGAGATTTCCAGCTGCTCCTATTATTTCTATTATTTCTGCATCTATTTTACCATTGTCTACCAACACTGATTCCAGTTATTTAAATGTTTAGACTTGTTCTATTGGTCTTCCTCCTAGTTCTATTCTGTGTTTCCCGATGCTTTTGCTGACAACCATGAACTTGCTTTTTGCTATACATATTTTCATGTTTATTTTCTATACTTCTTCACTGTATAGATTTAAGTATCCCGCAGCTTCTTTTCACATAAATAAAACTGTCTCAATATCTTATTTATTTAAAATCATATTTTAAATAAATCGTAGGTAAATTCATACGTTTTACTACAACTGGTTCATGACAAATTTAAATAGACAACATGGGCGATTTTTTTCTTAAAATATCCGAAGGCAACGTATATCTTTATGATGCTTTGATTTCTTTTTAACAGATTTCGAAAAATTAGGTGAGACATATTTGAGCTAGTCTAAATCTCCTGAAAGGAACAGAATAGAAGTTTTAAAGAAGAGATGGGTTGTTAGGATTACATAAGCCCAGACTGTAAAAGAAAATTAATTTAATTGAAATACCAAAAACTTCGTCCACACAAGAACAAAGATTCTGATATGGAAGCAATGAACAGTAATACAAAAACAAATAACATAAATGAATTATTGCTCAGATTCTGACTTAGCAATATAAATATGAAGATATCAATAGCATCTATAACCAAATTGTGGCTCTTTGTAATCCAATTAAAAATAATTGTACAATATTTAGAGTTGATATTGTAGCAAAACTTCCTCAACCTTAAGAAAGAAAGGGTCAACTACAACTACTTGGTCTTCTAACAAACTATACCACATTTCGGCGTTCATGTTCTCCCAAATCAGATCCGAACCAAACGTTATTTCACCTAACTAATTTTAATACCAATTCCTTCCGTACTTCACCCCCATCAGATTATCATCTACTTATAATATGAACTTTGGGAGCGTTGATATTTTCAAATCTCCCTGACTTCGGTTCCATTGAATGTGTATAGAAAATCGAAGATAATTCATACGTTGTCCAAAAAATTGCATTTTTCACTATTTGTCGCTAGAATATCTTGTAATATTTCTGCCCTTTTGAATCCATCTTTTCACGTTTTTCTTAGTCTTTCTATGAAGTTTGTTTTTAGTTGTCTTTACTTTAAAAACCTATTTTACCTCTCTTTCATGGTTCGTCTGCACACTTGTCCATACCACCTCAGCTGGCTTTATTCTATTAAATACTCCATGGGAACATTTACATTTACACGCATGTGCAGTGGCACATGGCCCACACATGGTGCGAACTTTCAAACCGCTTGATAGATGCCACAGAAAAAAATAGTGTAACATTCACTAAATGTATCCCTCATTAAAATATATACATTTGAAACAGGTAAGGAAAATTATATTTTGACTGATGTATCTCGTTCATTCCGTCATTTTGCGTGATCCATCATTATTGAACAAGCCCTTTTTGACCACCGCGTTAATATAAAATTTTCTTGTCAATCTCGCACATGGCCTCGCGCCTGCCCTGGCACATGGCCTCGCAAATCCTAGCGCTAGCCCTGATGGGAACTGTTGCAAGGTTCTCTCTATGGACTGTATGTCTAATTCTATCATATTGTCACACAGGTAATCCTAGGTCAGGATTGTTTAACCTAGACATTGTGACGTTCAGCTGTTTGATTAAAAAACTATTTGTCTGCGTCTAGCATATGTAACCTGATTGCGTAATGCATACGCTGCATTTTCGTAATAATATTTGTCATGACGAATAAATATCGAAACTAAGTCAATCCGAGGTATAAGTAAATAGATGTCGTACGGAATCCGGGCAGAGGAACCTTACCAACTCCTCTACAAGTTCTACTAGGCAAGGTAACGACCTAGAGAACGACTATATATAACAATACACCTGTTGAGCCAAGCAGTAGTACCATGTGAGTGGGAGAAGGCTTCTCCAGACTCCTCGACTCCCTGATGGACAGCCCCCGTCTAGGAAATAGGTCCAAGCTGATTCCGGCCAACACAGGGTGGACTGAAGACTTCCCCAACTCCATGGACAAATTCAATCATACGATAGCACTGCAAATTTGATAATTATTTAATAAATTATAATGTAAAAACCAGGAGTTGCGTTTCCATCTAACCACCCACGTGATAATATTTCATTTTACCTACTACCTTCCTCAGGAATCTCATTTTTGTACCTCTGAAAAATTAAGTAGCAAAGACCACATAAGATTAAGTACTGTAATTAATAATTGTAACATTTAATGTGTTTTTAAGAGGGAACATTTTACTGGACTTGTCCTCTGTGTGTTCCATTCCAATAAATACAATAAATTAATAAGGAGACGGCCATAAAAGCTTCTTACATAAAATGCCATATTTATTTATTTTTACTATAATATACATGTTTATTCGATAGTTAATTAGTAAATACTTTGTAATATTATAATGTATTTTGACCAAAAAATTTGATTGACTGAAAGTATTTTCTGGGTGGCCCGAAAACGGCCTACATCCGGTACAGCCCAGACATTGCACCGGTCACTTATATGGCAGGTCCGCAATAATAGAAACTGAGCACAAATGAGAGATGAACGGTCTAATTATAAGTGATTATTCGGAATAACTATTTGGTATCCTAACAAAATTTTCATTTCTAACTTTGTTTTAGTGCATAAGAGTTTACCATTTTTAGGGTTTTGTAGGTATGACCAAAAAACCCTTATACCATCATTTTGTCGTCTGTCTGTCTGTCTGTCTGTCTGTCTGTCTGTCTGTCTGTCTGTGTGTTCGGAAAAACTTGTAGCCAAACGGCTAAACCTAGAGAATTGAAATTTGGCATGCTTATACAACTCTTTGACCCGCACATAGGAAAAATACTAAAACATCTAAAAATAATACCCCCCTAAAAATATAAACAAATATATGCTCATCGAAAAAAAAAATATTTTTTTACAATTCTGTGTAGGGTATCAAATGAGAGCCCTTGGCACGTGGATTAACGATCAAAATTTTATTTTTGTAAAATAAATTGTTTTGAGGCGATTTTAACCAAAATTGTGCAAAAAAAAAAATTTGTCCCACACCCTGTAGCCCAGATGGTTTAAACTAAAAATCTGAAAAAATTCTCAGTAATGTACATTGGTGTGAACCGGAATAGTACAACAGGAATTTTTGATCAGATTATGTTTTCGGAAAATAAAGCATTTTTTGTGTTTTTAAGTAAAATATGTAATATATTTAATCCGCTATTTAACATAGTAAACGAGTGATCTTGTATAGCACAGTGGTAACGTTGTCGCTTAGTGAGTTGAAACTACTGTAAGAAACTGTGTTCGAATCCAGTCAATTTTAATTTTTTCAGTTTTTTGTTTTGCTTTTTTATTTTGATTAAATTATTTTGTCAAAATTCTAGTTATATTTTGGTAAATGTTGCATCTAATTTTTAAAAGCGTAAATTTAATAAGCAGTGGGAAGTGTTGAAATTATAATTTAATTCTATATTTGAAGGTATCAGAGGGCGAGGCTTATGATTTAAGCAACCAATGGAAGCCATAGGCACAATTTTCAAAATCTTAATGAACCTTGCTATATAAAAAAAATACTGCACATATTTAGAAACTTAAATAATGGTATTAGGCATTTGAATTAAAATTCATAAAAATATATTTTGACATAAAATTTGTTTTGGCATCCCAAATAATCATCACACAGTTAATAAATACCTGCGAAACCCTTAATGTGTGAAAATTCACACTTCACATAATTTTTTTTATAACTCGACAGTTTCTCTTTATATTTAAAATACATTTCCTTTCATTTTCTATTCTTTCACTTTCTCCGTAAAAAATTCAACATCCCAGTAAAACTTCAAACTTTTCCTTAACTTAAAAACAACTTTTGAGTATTTAAATTCGGGTGAAGAATTCGTGGTAGCATTTGTTAAAAGTTTGGTAGTCACTGTTATAGACTGATGAACACTTAGGCGATGGGTCCTGTATGCTTAGCACAAACAAGGCATTTTACCCTTCTGAGTAATGCTGTTCTCTTGTACTTCTTCCGCACAAATAACTACGCCATCGAGCGCTGCATCCAAGCTCGATTCTCGCTGAGTGCGTGTAAACAGACACGCGTGTTACGGCCTTCTATGAGATAGTGAGACTTTGTTATGTTTTCTCGCACTTTCCTTTGTACGACTTTTTTTCAAGAGTTGTTTTGGCTTGTATAAGGGTGTTTAGATCTATCGATAATATAAGGCTTTTGTTTGATTTTGTTTTATCTCCAAGTTTTCTACTTGAGTGGTTAAGAAATCTGGAACAAATTATTAAGAGATAGATGTAGAACTAGGCTTTGATAAAAAATATGTGTTGTCAAACAAATGAATATAATTTAGAAGTATTTTGAAAAAAACTGTATGAAACTGACTTACTATAAAATATTGTCACGGGGTGGATTCAAGAACGGACATCTTTTCTACAAAATTTATTATATTATAATAATTTTACAACACAATTAATTGTCAGAATGGCTGCTGGTGTTGACTGTTAGTAGCTGATGTCAGTCCCGTTCTTGCCCCGGCTTCTCCAGGATCGGTCGAACCACACCATGTATCCGCACAAAGCGGACACGTGGAGAAGCCCTGTAGACGGCACTCACATCTCGGGTTGGTGACTTGAAGAGCTGGGCTGGTCCTCGGGTAGCGTGCTCACAAAAATGATCGAATGAATAACTAACTACTTCAATGACTGACTCATTGAATCACTGACTCTAAATGAATAACTGACTCACGACTCTATTCCCTAAGACCATTTTATAACTGTTAACCAGGACACTATGACGTCAAGTCCTACCTCAATTGTTTTGGAAACATTATTCATTTGTGTAATTGCTGGCAGCAATTAAAGACCATAGTCGGCACAATTGAATAATGTTTATCAACACATTAGAGAGTAGTTTAAAACTTATGTTGACACACACGCAACACTCTGCACATTCTTTAATTCCCAAAACCGCAAGTCAGCAACCGCGACCTACACGGCCTAAAGGCCGCTCAAAGAATTGGGACATTAGCATACAATTATATCATAATTGTGACAATATTAACTTAAGTCGGTTGTGTTTATGTTTGACCTATTATATTTTATTTTCTATGGCATAACTAGATCAGATGACTTTTATGGTGTAAACGAATTTTGACATATCCTTGTGAACCAATTATACTTAGTCTTACCATACCTACTGTGAAAGAGTTTTCAATGAAATTCCATAAGAAACTTAAAGATATACATATATATTTTTAGGGTTTTGTAGGTATGACCACCAAAAAACCCTTATAACGTCACTCATGTGTCTGTCTGTCTGTATGGTAGAAATTGTAGCCAAACGGCTGAACATAGAAAGTTGAAATTTGGCATACTTGTACAACTTTTTGACCCACATATAGGAAAAATATAGATAGTTCAAAAAATACAGCGCGGGATAAATATATACAAATATGTATTGAATGGAAAAATAAATATTTTTTTTAAATTTTAAGTGAGTTGTCAAATGAAACCATTTAATGCGTGAATGCACAAACAAATTTTTATTTTTGATTTATTTATTTTTTTATGGGATTTTTGTAAATATAATGGCAAAAAACTTTTGACCCCCACCCTATCTCCCAGAGGGGTTGAACTAAAAATCTGAACAAAATCTCGATAATGAACATTGCTGGGAACCGGAATAGTTCAATAGGAAATTTTGATCAAATTAGTTTTTCGCAAAATATTGATTTTTTGGCCGAATTTTTTTTTATATTTATTGTGTGGTATCAAAAGAAAGCTATTAAGTCGAAGATAAAGGAACGGGAAGTAGATTTTTATTTAATTTTTTTTTTTATTTTAATACGATTATTTCCAAAAAAGTACTAAAAAATCAGTGTACCGCACCTTTAAACCTTAAAGGGTTAAATTAAAAACCTTAAATAATTCTAAGCAATGTATATTGCTACGAACCGGAAACGTACGAAAGTAATTTTTATTTATTCAGTTATTGTGTTATTGAAATTTTTTTTTTAATTTAAATTTTATTGTGGGGATATTAAATGGAAGCTCTTTAAGTGCAGATTAAGGAAAGGTAATTGATTTTTGAAATATATTTCATTTTGAATAAATTTTTCCAAGTATTAAGATTTTCGTTAAAAATATTAACTAAAATTAAAAATATATATTTGTATACATATACATGGATGCATTTTGTTATGAGTAAAGAAAAATTACGTAAATTTATTTTGCAAATATCGACTAGGAAAATAAATAACTAGTTAGTTTTTCATAAAGTCGCTATATAAACAATGTCGCTGTAGGCGTTATGCTCTTGCGTGACAAAAGATCGCCCGCAGTGTTGCCAGGTCTAGATTTGAATGATATTTTAGCAATTACAGAAAAAAAAAAAAAAAATGCCTTGAAATATATATTATTAGACATATATGACCACCAAATTAGAGGAGTTCTAGTGTAATTAATACACGGAAGAAAAAATCTAACTACAACCTTCTTGTCGTGCCTATTGATTTAAAGGATTTAAAACCAACACTTGTAATTGTGTTATGTAGTGACATGCATTCATCGTTTGGCCTTCTAATAATCTTCTTTCACTGACTGAATACCTACAAAACCCTGAAATGTGTGAAAATTCACAATTGACATCTTTTTTTTTTTCTAATTTATTTGTTTCGTCTTAGCCACTATGGCCATTAACCAGGATACATGTTTTAATTAATTTATTTTTCGATACAGTTCAAATCTTTTAATATAAATACAAATACAAAAATCCATGCCATCACCGGGATTCGAACCCGAACCCTCCTGATCTAGCAGTCAATACGCCATTATATTTATCATTACACCATAGTGACCAGCACATCAATTTTAATTTATGTAACAAAGATCAACTGTTTCTCATTTAGAATATATTAAAATTGTCGTAAACGTATATTCCAATAAAATGAAATACCCTCCATAAAGCAACCCTCAATTATAACCACAAACAACCCTTCCATCTTAAAACATTAGCAACCCTCAACTAATCCTGTGCAGTGACACCTACGTTTTAGACCACAGTTCCTAACGTCATCATTATTCAAGCAATGACCATCCTGCTTGAAGGACAAGAAGACGGTGGGGGGTAAGAAACGAAGAGTCTTGATTAATTGCAATGGTCACACTGGACCCTACTCGAGCTAATCAGAGCTTAAGGCTAATGTGTACACAGGACGTTGATTATTACATTTAGATTTCTACTTGGCTGATATGTGTCTTTAGTTATGCGAGATATGGAATTTAATATTTCATAAGGGAATAATTTAACAGTTTGACTAGGGTGAATACACATCATTTTTATCCTGGACATTTATAAAATTACACTGAGAATTAAATGATTCAATTACAAGATTATAATCGGACTGTTTTATTGCCAACAATAAAATTTCAATTAACCAATAATAATAACACAATAAATATTGAATTCCTTCTAATAGTTGTAAAACAAATAAAAATAACACAGCCCAACAGACATTTTGGTGCCTGCGAGTTTTTAACTGTCTCTAGGTAATTTTTGGGCACAGAATCTAAAATAGCCGACAGATTTGGTCTATCAGATCTAGTTTTTGAGATACGCTATATTGGCCTCTTTTACAATAAAATATCTTATTTCTTAACTTGTGTATTTTTCACGTTATTACTGTTACTAATTGCTCCAACTGCCAGTTACAAACACAAAAGAGACAAAGTAAAGTATTTATTTCAAAAAGTAGATAAATATACATTCATCACTTACCACTTAAAAATGTTTGTACGACTTTCTAGCATGGAGTTTACCAGAACAGTCTTTCTGAAGACTCCAACAGTAGTAGGCCATCATTTGGCTATCTTATCTTCCTTGATATCTATCTTCCATAGTTTTATGTCCTGATGGAATCTTTTCCCCGGTTCTTCACTAAAATCAACTAGGTTTTCTGGTAAGTGGTCATAATACAACCGAGAATATTAAAGTTGGAAAGCATATTTTCCACTAATTCTCTGCCTTATGATTTCCAAGAAAATTTTGTACTACTTGAATAAATGAACACCAAGAATTAGATTCAATCTCGTTCATTGATGCGGTTGGATTGGATTGTGGATCTTCAGTAGGTTGCCTTATCTGAGGACCATCAAATATTCTGGCTTTAAGTTAATTCCTGGAAATTTACGTGACAAATAGCCTACACAAAGTCTATCTCGATTTAGAGCCTTCAAAATTTGCTACATAAGTCCAAACTTGATATGCAAGGGTGGAAATATAATTTTCTCTCTTGCAACCAAAAAGGTTCGTTCACAACATTTTGTATTTATTGAATTATCACATTTCTTAATGGAAATCATCCAATTTCTGTTAACCCAGTGCTGATCCTTAGCTCTGCTGTCCCAAAGACATAAAATACAAGGATATTTTGTATATCCACTTTGCTGTACAAGGAGGAAGTTTACCGTTTATAGATAAAAAACTAAAATCAATTAGTCTGTATCTCAAAAACTAGAGCTGCTACGAAAAAGGTCAGGTATTTTTGAAACCAGCACATCAAAAATATCCAAAATCAGTTCTTACTTTCCCGGTACCAAGATAAAAAAAATGTTTTGTTGGACAGTGTAATAATTTCCAAATGCCTTAGTCATACTTGTAAATTATCTAGTCTAGTAGCAATTAAATATAGGTCATTCATGAACGAATCTTGTCAATACAATGGCTAACCAAATTTAAATGAAGCGGCTCACAATAGTTTCAGGAATTTGGTTGTCTGTTTTCGAGATTGTGAACTATGAGCAAAATGATCCGGATCAGTATTCTTGACGAGTTTCGCGAGTGTTCATCTTGTCATTTATTAAGCCTGTGGGGGCATTTCCAGGATCAGTCGAAGCGTCACCGTTGGCTGAATGAATTTAAGTATTTTCATTGTACTTCATGGTACTTACTTTGAAAGGCCCTTCCACATAGTAGGTACCAAAACTTGCTAGCGGAATCAAGGCTGAAACCCTAAATGTCCGCCGGTCGGTTGCTTAGATTTTTTATGACAGGAATAAGGGTTTTTTAATTGAAGCTGCATTTTACTTAATTTACGTTTAATGTTTAATTAAGTTTAGTTTTAAATTAAAGAGTACACTAGAACTTACAATTACAAGATGCTGGCCACGAAATCCCATGAGAGACACTTAACACAAAACCTCACAATCACCGTTTTACCTCACAAACCGTTAAACACCTCACAACACTCACATCCTCTAATCTATCCATCCTCTAATCTATGACAAATGAATGCATTATCTTCTAATTTTTATATGTCCAGAATCTATAACTAATGTAGGCACAAAATATGATCGCTTCGCCTGCAAACTGATACAACTGACCAACAAAACACACGAGTAATGTGTAATATGTACTAATTATTTGCGTAATTAGATATTACTATGGTAAATATAATAATGACTAGCTCATTATTTTATAATTTTAATAATAAATTTATACAGAATATTAATTTTATTTTTATATTGCTCTTATGTTATCATTTTACATATATATGTGGTAGAGAGTATATATATAAATAATTATAAAGAGAACAATTTAAATAACTAGTTGAAATACCTGTCTAACATTTCAAATTTTTGTGTATGGCTGCACATGATGTTTGATTGAAAATACACAATATTGATTTTGGCAATTTTATCATTCAATAATAAATGCTCGTATATATATATATATATATATATATATATATATATATATATATATATATATATTTGGCTGTTATATATTTACAGTTCTAAATACAGATAGTGATGCAGTCCGAAAAGATAGGTATATCCCAGTATGTTCACAACACCTTGACAAGGTGGGACGTACGTGACTCTACAAGCACCGGGTTGTAATTCTAAACTACAGTCCTGAGACATACATAGTTGTCGGACGCACCACTACTGAGTATGCTTATCCTAAGATATTATATACAAATTAATAAATAAGGCTATGTTACCCTTCTGAAGCTCCTTACTACACAAAATCTTAAAATGTCGTTGGAAAAGTCTGGTGGTGGAATGCGCCGAACAACAAACGGGCACGAATGGCACCTTTGCGCGGAACTACTGTTCCCAAGTTTCCAGGTTCCAAACTCGCTGTCTCCGATGTTCCGAACACTAGCAAGAAACCATGCCGTGTGTGTCCACAAGATGTTCGACGATGTCTGCCCAGACCAGATTATAACCAAAATCTTAACTAAAACGTATACCCCAGCTAAAAAGGCTGAAATAAAATATATTATTTCCTGTACCCATTTTATATAAAAGCAAAAATAGTTTGAAACATTCTCTTACCACGTATGCTGTTAACGTGCCTATAATGTCTATAAAACCCAAAAATCCGTCGAAAGACGTGTAAATATAGGATAATTTACATCAAATGGTTAGCTGAATAAAGAATTATCCGGGTATTAGTCCCGTGGCCGTAATTGCACCAAAATTAACGATAATTAGAATATATCCAAATTAGCCTCTGTATCCAACCTTTGTTTTGCCGACCGGTGTAGCGTAGTGGTAACACATGTGCTCTGCAATGCGAAGGTCTCGGGTTCGAATCCCGTTCAGGCATGGAAATTTTCTCGAATAAAAATTGTCCTGGCTAATTGCTACAGTAGCAAAGGCCATTAAATTAAAAAAAAAAAAAAAAACTTTGTTTTATTTATCAGACAGTATTTATTTGTTTTACCATGGCACACTTGGTTCTTAATAATTTTGAATTTTTAATTTGTGAATGTATTCAGTGTGCGGCGCGATATTTGAACGTAACAAGTTGTATTCCATACAGCCATGCAGGTCTAATTGTTTGTTTGTAGAGCCAACGGAGTGGCCGAGCGCATTAAGTCGTGCGGTTTTAGACTGTTAGAAACAGGCGTGACTGGGCGGCCGGTGGTTCGAGCCTGCTTCGTTGGTGATATTATTCGGGCGAGAATAATATGTTTACATTACTCTCATTTTCACAATCATTCACCCCTCATCCAGGTGTAGGAGCTCGCCCCCTGGCATCGGCGATTAGCCTCGTTGCAGAAATAAAGGCCGATGTAAAATAAATAATATAATAATAATAGTTTGTTTGTAGATCAAAATTTTGTTACATAATGATAGTTTGGATTATTTATCAATAAGACATCTGTATTGTGCGATTTTAATTTTAAACTCCTCTTTCTTCTTAATATGTTCCTTCCACTTCAATTGTGAACTGACAAGGTGTTCAAGGACCTACAATAGCAAATGTAAAGAATTGGCGGAGAGCAGCCTTAAATCAGCAATAGCAAAAGCAAAAAGTTGAGGAGACTGGTACTTATTAAGTATTTTATCTGTTGAATAAGTCATCATTCTTCTCAGGTATGTCCAGGTAGAATTTTCTCGGGATATTTGCGCTTTATTAGTATCTGAAACTCCAAACCCATCGTGTCCACTTCGTTATATCAAACTTAACAATCATCGAACAAGTTTGTGTTTAAAATAAACTATAAACAATAGTCCTAATCTGGAACAAATTATCCAGGAACCTTTTTCCCATTTATAACTAGCAACAAATTCATGCGTAAAACAATAAATTCACCTTCCAAAAGCATTAACGAATCCAACCCTGGTCTGGGAATGAGTCCCCTCAATACCCCGCTTAATACCACGTGGTCACAACCGTTAAATAGTTAAATATCTACGAGTGTACGTGTTGTGCCATGTGAATTATTCGTGATTACGTATAATTACAATTAAAATGGATGTGAATGTGACTACCCGATAGAATATGTTCAGTTGGATAGGTTATATAGAGATATGGATCTGTAGAGGATGGAGATGAAGCCATTGTTACCCAAAATTGAGATTTGTAGATAATGATTGTTTAGTTTAATTGGTTATAGATATTGATTTAATCAAATTAGACCACATATTTTAGTGGGACAGTTGCTAATATGATCAAACCAAACTAGTTATAAATGCAATTGCATACTGCACTATATATACAGTATGTCATATCACACAAACAAATATTAGAAATTAATACATAGGATATATATAGTTGGAGTATTGTAGATAGACAGAGAATGACTGAAGCACAGTTGGTTAATGTGTGGCTAGGTGTGCTAAGGTATCACGGTCAACTCCCTGTGCCGGCAAATTTTTATCAAATAGTTTCCCAGTTCTCACGTTAAAACTGTAAGTCCTATTCATCTGTGTGATTTTCGCCCCTTCGTTCATTCTTTATTATCTTTTCAATGGGATAATGTTGGTGAAGAATGGAACAGCAAAACAACCAGTTTATTAACAACGAAACCCAATACACTATCAATATTCTTTATTTAAACAATATTTGCCATTCAGTGTGCTTCATCGTTGCACAGTACTTGACTGAAACACAATCAAGTTCACAAGTGCTGATTAGCTGAGATTTAATAACCAACATTTCAATTAGTAAAATCTTTTTGATTCTGTTAATAATACTTCGGCGCCAATATATAAATTCTGTATTTACCCTAGGCCTTTCGGCGTTTAGGGTTTTAACCAATACATTTAAAAAAAATCATAATAATAATAAAATAAAATAAAATAATAATATAATAGTACATTTTTTACATTTTATGACTTCTTTCTTCTTCTTCTTCTACATTCTTCCTCCGGTGTTCCTCTCTTTCTTCCTATTCTCTTTTCGGCTTCCGTCTCCGGTCTCCTTCCTTCTTGACTCCAGTTGTTCTTCCGCTCTTTCTTCGCTTCTCTTCCCTCTTTTCTTTCCTCTTCCTTTACCTCTCTCTTCCTTCCTGTTCTCAGTTCTGTCTTACCTCACCGCATTCCTTCCTTCTTTCCTCGAGTACTCTCACCCACCTTTCTCCTTTTCCTTCTTCACTCAACAGCTCCTTTATATCTCCCTCCCATTTTGTCAGCTTTCCACATCTTCTTGTTAGGTGTTCCAAGCTTCGGCGCCAATATATCGACTGTAAATACATAATGTTCTTAATATTGCAACAAGTGTAAATTATTGTCAGCGTCTAGCAAATGTTGCCTGATTACGTAATGCAAACGCTGCATTTTCGTAATATGGAAATATTTCTCATGACGAATGAATATCGGAACTAGGTCAAGCAGTAGTATAAGTACATGGACGCCGTACGGAATCCGGACAGAGGAACCTAGCCAACTCTTCTACTAATCAGCCGCTGACGCTTATTGAATGCTCGTAGAAGCTCGTCGAAGCTCTAGAATGATTTCAGTGTCGATGACAAACCTCGTCCAGATCAGACAAAGTAGTTCGAGTACGAGGAATCGCAGGTGCTAATCGATGAAGATCCATGTCAATCGCAACATGAGCTCGCGTAATTGTTGAAAATTGATCAATCAACAATTTCTGTGCATTTGGCAGTCATGGGAAAGATTTACAAAGAAGGAAGAAGGGTGCCGTACGAACTGAAAGAAAGAGACATCGAGAGGCGCAAAATCATGTCTGAAATCTTGCTTGCCAGGCAAAAACGTAAAGGTTTTTTGCATTTTATTGAGACTGGAGACGAAAAGTGGATATATTTCGATAATCCCAAATGAAGTAAATCCATTTGCAACCCAGGAAAACCATCCGCATCGAGACCAAAGCGGAATATTCACGGCAAGAAACTAATGCTCTGTATATGGTGGGACCAGAAGAGTGTAGTGTATCATGAGCTATTAAAGCAGAGTTAAGCCATCACTGCCGAACTTTACTAAGAACAAATGCTCCGTTTAACCAACGCATTTAAGCAAAAATTGGCCGCAATATGCAAATAGATACGACAAAGTGATCCTCCAGCATGATTAGACCACATGTTGAAAAGATTGTGAAGGCCACCTTGGAAACACTTGGCTGGCACGTTTTATATCACCCGCCGTATTCACCAGACATTGATACATCAGATTATCTCTTGTTCAGATCGATGGCACACTTGCTTTCGGGTCAGCACTTGAACAATTATGAAGAAATAGAAAAATGTCAATGAATGGATCACTTCGAAGGACGAGTCGTTTTACCGTCACGGAATATACTATCAGACAGATAGGAAAAAATAAGAGCAAGCGATGGCAAATACTTTGTATAGTGTATTTTTTCAATTTTTTTCATAATAAATTATTTGTATTTTGTATTTGTATTTGTAAGTCTTTTCTGGAAGAAGAAAAAAACGGATCCAATTAATTCACACACCTAATAGATAGATAATAGTTTATTCATGCCTTTCGGCCTTGAATTAATACATTAATTTTCCCAAAATACTATTTGTGTGATATCACATTCAATAATAATATAATAATAATATAAATAATAATAAATTTCTAACAAAATAACATTAATTACATCAAAATTAAACAATAATTCTAATATTCAAAACAAATACGTGTTCTGGCTCATTGGGCTGCGCTTCCTAGTATTTTCTTGTTTTTCTCCTTTAATACTTCTCTTCTTTGGATAACCTCCTTCATCCACAGATAGCCACTACCTGCGTCGTCCAACACACTGTGTATATCCCTTCGTTCCTCTCCTAATCCACTGAAGGACAGTAGGTATTCTATCGTCTCGGTGGTTTCCCCGCATGTTCTGCATGTCCTTTCACCTTCAGTTTTCCAGAAGAAGTTAGCCCGATCTTCATTACCACACCGGAATCTGGCGATGGTCTTCTGATTTTTTCCTTTTGGCTTGACGAGGTATAGGGGCACTGAGGGAACTTGTATGTTCTTGTATCTCTGATTGTATCTTGATTTCTGTATTCTGTTTTGTTGTTCCTGTCTCTGTACTTGTCTGTCTCGTTCCTCTAATAAGTTTTCTAGTTCTTCTCCTTCTTCTTTTCTTCTTATCTCTTCTATACCATATATTATTATATATTATACACACCTAATATTATTGATGTTTATTATGCCGAAATTCAATTTTCCCGCAAAACCAAATCTGTGAATGTATGTTAGTATAAATATTATTTTTAAATTTACTCCTCCAAGTTTAAATATAGACTACAGAAACATGGGAAATCAAGTTTATATTTCTTAACATTTCTAATAGTTTCCATCCTCGATATAACTGAAGCTTGATAGATCTGCGGACAGCCGGTTAGATCGGTTAGCATACTTGATTAATTTTTAAATAGACCTATTTACTGTCAATCGATATTAATTCAATTATGATTTGAAATAAAACGATAAATGATATTGTAACATGCTGAAAGTAGTAAAAACTTTACATTTATATTTGCACTGTCTGTTCAAAGCTATTTTTTTCAATTTTAGTTATTCTGAAATTTAAATGAGGGTTGTATTTTACTGTTCATTTACGGTGATATAGTGTTTAGGTATTTCTGCATATGGGGCCTAAACTAAATTGTAATTTAAAAAAATTTTACTGCCACATATGCTTGTAAAAATTAATCGGTGTAGTATATCTTCTACCATGAAAATGCAGAAACATTACAATTTCACTATATAAAATTGGTCTGACTGTTATAATCTGCAAATTTAATTTTTAGCCCATGCAAATTATTTTTATTCTTGGTCATCTACATTAAGTATTTTTATAGCGAGCCTCTGCTACGTTACTTGAAATCGTACCATTTATTATCAACTAGGTAGCGAGCCTGAAATATAATATAAAGTCTGATCTCAAACTGAAATGAGATTCTTGAATAAAGGAATTCGGGTTCTAGAAGTGTGATCCAGGGTTCATCATTATGATATGTGAATTAAATGTATTAGTACTTACCAACCGACTGATCTGGCATCTTGTGATTAGTCTGGATCTTAGCTGTTCACTTAAGTTCTTAAAGTTTTCCTAAGCAATGGAAAACTGCTCACATTATATTGTTTCACAAACCAGAAAAGAACAAAAGTCAACCATCGAGTTACAGACCAATCAGCCTCCTAAACACTTTCTCAAAACTGCTTGACAAAGTTATTAGCAAACGACTAGAGAGAGAGTTGGATCACATTGAAGCTTTGCCACCATTCCAATTTGGATTCAAGAAGAGCACAGTACAATACAGCAGCTCTTGAGGATAACTGAAATTATCGAAACAGGATTTGAAAAGAAAAACAATACACACCCGTCTTATTTTTGGATATCGCTCAAGCATTTGATAAAGTCTGGTAAGAAGGATTAAAATACAAATTATTACGCTCAAATTTGCCATCATACATCACCTCAATTCTGTTTTCATTTCTGGAAGAAAGAACATTTTCAGTAAAAATTAATCACGAAACATCGTCCCTAAGACATATCAAGGAAGCATTTTAGGCCCAGTTCTATTTAATATATTTTCTAGCGATATACCGCCTAGTCCAGCCGCTATAGCCATGTTCGCTGATGATACGGCCCTATTAACACAGCATTCTGAACTAGAAATAGCTATAGAAGATCTTCAGATAACTACAGACACAGTATCTAAATGGCTCAACACGTGGAACATTCTATTAAATACTGGAAAATGCGAAACAAAGATATTTAGCCTCAGAAGAGTGAGAAATCCGCAGAAAATATTAATTAATAACCAACAACTCGAAGGGAATCAAAAAAATGAGACGGTTAAATATTTAGGAATCCACCTCGATACTCGTCTAACCTGGAGCCAACACATAAATAAAAAACTGCAGTTAGCTTACGCGAGGTTACAGCAATTATTTCCTTTAATTAATAAAAAAATCAAAATTCAAAGTTAAATGCGCAACGTTGCTCTACAAATTCCTACTTGGACCTCTTCTGATGTACGCATGTGAAGTATGGGGAAACACATCGCCAACCAACTTTAAAAAATCCAAACCTTCCAAAATAAAGTTCTTAGAATTGCCATCAACGCTCCCTGGTTCATTCGAAACGAACAGATTCACAACGAATTATTAGTGCTGAACATAAACAATTTTATTTAAAGAGTTACCTAAAAATTCATAAGAAACATAAACAATTGTCAAAGTGCAGCTATTTACAACATAGGAAAAAAAGGCATTCATATCAGACTCAAAAGACGACTACCCCAAGACATTTACGTATCGGATGAAAATAGTGATTAGCATAATTAGTGTACGCAAAAATTAAAAATATATGTATATATAAATAGACAATTATGTAAATCTAGGGTAGTTATGTTAACCTGTAAATAATAACTGTTATTTTTTTTTGTAAGTATATCACAGCTGTGAATAACAAATGTAATTTGTTTAACCAGCAATAAACAATAAAAAATAAAAAGTTCTTAAAGGTGAAGTTTTACACAAGTTAAGTAAGATGGTTTAAAATTAATGAATTTGATTTATTATAAAATAGTGTTTACGAGAGTAAGTTTGAAAGATTAAATATATATGTATGAAAATAATGATAAGATAAAACAAAAATAATCGGGCAGTCCACCAGAATGCCGACACAGTGCCTCTAAGAATTCAACAACTTAGATGTTTATGCTAACCGGACCGAATACTTTCTGACCCCCTCTTTAGAGAGATGGGGGTTTATTTAAAAGGGCTAGTAGTGTTTCTAGGAAAAAGGGCTTAAGCATTGTTCAAGGAGATGCTAGTGTTCAAAGTTATTAAGCAATAACTCTGAACAATGTCTCCTTGAACAATGAACCTTATAAAAATATATTTCTAAAGTTACGTGCTGAAATGTAAGGTTTCTAATTTTATTTTACTATCTGAATTCGCACATGCAGTATCACGTAGAATCGACAGATTTTTTCCAAAACCAATAACGGTATAGATCAGTGATGGCGAACCTATGACACGCCAAGAACGGGTGACACGCCAAGACACTTTGGGTGACACGCATCGTTTACGGACGGTCTCCGGCCAAGAACAGTGAACGCATCTGGGCTCAAGTGTTTGTCGACTCGAGGTCCAAGCTTGAGAATCTGGAAAGAAAACGTTTGGAAAACGAAAAAGAGTGCCACTACTGACAGGACATTTAGAGTGCTTCGAACCGATTACCGGATACTTCTAGCACTTTTCTTTATTCTTTGTTCACAATTTTTTCCTCTACGTACTTTTGTGAGAACTTATTCTTTGCGTTAAATAATATTAAAACCAATAACGGAAACCGGCTGGCAGATGAAATTAGTACTGCTTGTTTGGGCTTGAAGTGCAGGAAATATCAACCTTCAATTGAAGATTTAGCAAATGCAATTCAGCAACAAAAAAGTCACTAATGTAAAGAATTATTTGTTTTTGCATTTTTAATGAATAAATATATCAAAAATGTAACTATTTTTTTTTACTAAGGCTGCAAATATCACAAAATTATGGATACTTCTAGACGTGACACGACACCTGAGTTAATTTAGGTTTTTTCCGAATTTTGACACAACGAGCTCAAAAGGTTCGCCATCACTGATATAGACACTACGAAATGATACCAATACCAAAATTTCGATACTTCCAATCGATATTTATATCCCAAATGATACCCCATAGAAAATTTAAAACAATTAATTTAATTTAACATAAAAATTTTTCAACGATATAAACAAAAGCCTAAATGAATTATAAAAGTTGTTCACATTTGAGGGATAACATTTTTACAGCCAAAATAGTTTGTGCCTCAAATTATTAACATTTTAATTTTGATTTTAATTTTGTTGAATAAATTTAACAATAGTTTATATTTAGGTACTTGATAATCAGCCAATAATAACGTTCTAAAGATGATCATGATAATTACAGTATTAGTTAGCACATAACAATCATGAATGAAAGAGACACGTTGTTGTCTCATGTATGACACACGGGTATGAACAAACAGAAAGGCCTCTCGTATTGTATCGGATATCAGCGAAAACCGGCTAGCCTGAACTGAGGCTTATACACACACACATACATACTCACACATGAACCGGGAACTGTTCCGGGATCAGCAGACCTGCAAAAGCCCTAATAGTAATAGATTGCATTATCACAGCCTGTGTCACTATCGTTAGTGTTGTGAATGCGCTAATTTCATGGACGTGCACTGGGTTTTATTGCGAAACCAATATCGATTTGTTTAAATCGTTTTGTAAATTTTTATAGGTAGGAATTTAAAAAGAATGAATTTGTTTCATATTTATGTTACTTTAGTAGGTCAAATTTATTTACACTATTTTGGTCAAGGTGGCTAAATAGGTACATTCGATTACAAAAGCGATGAAATTGATATGAGGATCGAAATTTCACACATTTTTGACTGTAATGAAATGCTGAAATTCATCTACAGACGAAACTAACCGACATCCTTATAAAATTGGCTACTATGAAATGGAAATAGACAACCTATCTAGATAGAACAACAGACGACATATATACCAAACGGATTATAGAGTGGAAACCATGGGCAGATAAACGTAGCCGAGGAAGACCCTCCACTCGCTGGACTGAAGACCTGAAGCGTATTTCTACGAACTGGCTACAAAAAGCTGAAGAAAAAGAAAACTTAAAATTTTTAAGGGAGGCCAATGCAATGGATTCGAGCGGCTGATGAATGATGCTGCTGATAATGATGAATTTGAATCAGGAATCCTAGCGGTCAATTACTGTATTTAATATTAAGTAATGTTGTGACAGTTAAGGTAGTCGACAGGAGAAAGAAGTGGACAGAAGAATTGGCTTCGGGTGAAAAAAATTTTGGTCACTTATAAATATTTTCCATAGTAAACTACACGCACATATTAAAAAAGATATCTACAATAGCTCCGTCATTCCTAATTTAACCTATGGCTACCAGACTTGGTCTCTGACACAAAAACTGACCAAAAAACTACGAACATGTCAGCACAAAATGAAGAGGTCATTACTTCGAATAAACCTTATAGACAAAATCCGATAGGATGTTATAAGAAGAAAAACAGGACTAAAAGATGTAGTAAGCTTTTCAAAATCACTGAAATGGCGCTGGGCGGGACATATCAGTAGAAGAGAAGACAATCGTTGGTTAAAAGTCGCAACAGATTGGCGACCAAGAAATGGCATAAGAGCAAAAGGAAGACAACGAGTCCGATGGGAAGACGAACTTAAAGAGTTCTCACTTCTATGGAGGAGGGATTTCAAAGATCGGTCAACATGGAAAATTTTGGGGGAGGCCCATGCTCAGAAATGGGTACCGTGAGACGTAATTATCTATGTATTTATGTTTATTGTTAAATTGTTATTATAGGTATAATTCTTAAGAATAATTCAAATTATAATTAAAATGTATATACTTTATACTAATAAAGGGCTATTATTATTATTATAATGTTGTGACAAAAAAAAACTGGCATCGATTGGAGATTCAACCAAATACTTGAAGACCTGGAGTTTGCGGATGTTATCTGCTTAATAACAAATAGTGCAGCAATAACTAAAAAGAAATATTGGCTATAAGCGTAAAAAACCAACAGAAAACAGAAACAAGTATACAAGAAGTTGATACAATTTGTTATCTTGGTAGCGTTTTAGACAAAAACGGTGGGAGCGAAGAAGCAGTTAAGAACAGAAAAGTACATTTACTTTCCACTCTTTGAAGGAAGTCTGGATGTCTAATATGTTTATTAAAAAAACAGGAAGCTAAGGATTTTTTCAACAAATGTGAGAACGATACTTATCTACGGTTGAGAATCCTAGAGTCTCACCGAGAGCAGCAAGAGAAAAGTACACGTATTTGTAAACAGAAACAAAAATAAGTAATGAAGACCTATAGTTACTTACGAACCAATGTCCAATGGCCAATAGGGTTAGAGAAAGGAAATGGAAGTGAATTGGAACACACTCCGAAATCCAAATATTGACCAAACAAGCTCTCGACTATACGATCAGAGGTAAAAGAAGAAAAAGTAGGCCAAAGGATACGTGGAAGAAAAAAATGCATACAGAGAATAAAAGCGTAGGACTATCGTGGATGGAAACAAAGAATGCTGCTAAAAATCAAAAAGATTAGAAGGACTTAGTAAAGACCCATTGCGATGGAATCAATGTTTCCATCTAGTTTTTAATTTAATATGTTGGTCACAGTTCGAAACCATTAGTTACAGTTAACGCTAGTGTAAAAGATACAGAAATGGCAACCCTGATATCTCAAAATTATGCCACAGAATCGCCGTAAGGCGCCCTAGGATTGCAATGGTTGACGGATCTTTGCAATCCCACTCCATAGAAGTGCGTTCTCTTTAAGTTCGTCTTCCCATCGGACTCGTTGTCTTCCCTTTTGCCCTTATGCCATCTCTTGGTCGCCAATCTTTTGCAACTTTTGACCACCGATTGTCTTCTCTTCTACTGACATTTTAGTTGCAATAGGACAGATAATGATGATGATGAATGTTGTAATAATTTTGACCCTAACCTGAAACTCTAAGCCTAAAATCAACTATTACAGATGTCAGCACCAAATGAAACTTGTCACTCGCCAAATGAAATAATTAGGCATCAACTTCATATCGGTAATTTATTATTTTTGTAGTTTACTGCTCTTCACAACATTACATAATATTAAAATTTAAATTATGTAACAGTAAGCAATATTTTATTTTGAAAAGTCCTAGTATAAGGTGCTATTTTCATGAAAAAATACCCAAAAAGACTTGTAAGTTCAAGCCTATCCAAGCCTTGTTAGTAAAGAATTTTTATACTCATTTTTGACGTGAATATGTCTAAAATCAAACCAGTACGGGAAGTTGAGCGTTACGAAAAAATTGGCATCGAGTTGAATCTAACATTTTCTATATTATCAACGCGAAACAAACCAACCTAGTGTCATACGATAGCTGAAAGAACAAATACTTTTCCATGTGCCAGGCAAACTTCAAATCAGTATAACTCGGGATTGCGAAACGATACGACATCGAAATTGGTTTCAAACGAAAGAAATAATTAGAAGTAAAATCCAATAGAGTATTGGTCGTGAAACTTTGAATACTAGTTGAAAACTTTTACAATTCCTGCATATACTCGTCGAAAAGCCAAGCAGAAATCGATCTAACAATCAAAATCGAATAGATTGGATCCTGAGAAACCAGAAATGTACAACATACCAATGCTGAAAGGTGTAGAACTTACAGAAAACGTCACAAAGCTGCAAATGGAGCGCAGTACAGTACAGCAGGGGACCACACAGACTCATGTAAATGCTTGTGCTTGTGCCTCGAATAACCCACCCAGATTTTTTTATACACACATTAATCGATACCACGAAATATTGATATATTTCTCTGATGCTGATATTACGACACGACTCAATCAATACAAAGTATCGATACCCCAGCGCTGAATGCACAATTTAATTTTTTTACCAGTAAAGTACGCGATACTACGTAGTATCGACAGATTTTCCAATACCAATAACGGTATCGATACTACGAAATGATACCAAAACCGATACAAAATTTCGATACTTCCAGATATGTATATCCCTAGTGATCCTCTATAGTAAATTTCAAACAATTAATTTAATTCAAAATAAAAATTTTTCAACGATGTAAACAAAAACCAGTTGAAAGAATTATCTGATCAAAAAATACTGTTTTGTTCTTAGAGTGAATTTCTCAAAAGTTGAGGCCAGGAACGTTATGTATCATTTTCATTGTGGTGTTGGAAGCGTGGAACAAGAAATTCAACCAATAGGATTTTTCTATTTTGAATAAACCCGTACCATGGTGTCGTAGGCGCGGTGTTACAAGCGCGGTGTCGCAAGTTCAGAAATTTCAACTCTAGCGCTGGCCGCACCATCGAAACCATAGAAACAGATATATTTTTTCGGAATGGTGAGATCTTTAGCGAGGCATATTAATTTCCGAAAAAAAAAAAAAAAAACTTAAATTGATGTAGCGAAATAGCGACTTTTACAATGTTGTCGGCAGTCATAAAGTTTATTATTATGGATTCGGTTTCAAATATCTGGTCTACAGAAATGTCATGCAGTGGGTATACTAATAATACACCCCCAAGCAGGGGCCAACAGAATCTTCATTCTAAACTGTGATGTCAAGTAAAAAAAGATTGTGTATTAAATTCTTTTCTTGTAATTGAAGTAACTGTCTGTGTTTTTTGTGTCTCATTTTTTACAACAAGGTAAAATAATCTCCCTGTTGCCTTCTGTTTCTATGTATATATGGGACGTACCCACCATCGCTTTTCTTCATATCGCAATAAGTCTAAATATGCATAAGAAAGAGCTAGACGTCTCCTTCGATTTGATGACATATTTAATGAAATTGAAAACCGTTTACTCCAAATAATTGTATAAACTTTTAGGTTAGATTTGGGTTAGATACAAATGTTGTCAAAACCGAAAACGCCCACTTATCACGCTTTCAACCTCGCCATGAAATTCGAATTTGTAAATATAACACCACGCCTCTCACCCCTGTCGCGCCTTTGACACTACCATGAAAATGATGCATTATCGTATATGCGCCAAAAAATGACATATAACCAATCGCAATGCAGTTTGTAGCCAGGTTTAAGTTCGTTGCTTAGCAACCAAGCGACTATAAGAATTCTGGTTTTTGTACAGGTGACGTACTGCCCTCAACTCGTGAGCAAATTTTTCTAAAATGGAAATTAATGTAGTTTATTATGATTAATGAAGAATGTGTTATGATCGCAAATGTATGAATCTGGTAGGAAGTTATACGGGTTTCGGACAGCAATGAAAACTACTAAATCAACTTGCGACGGTGAAAGCGAATCTAGTTATTTTCATTGCTCTCCGAAACCCGTACAATATCCTACCAGATTATTGTAATTATTATTATTGTAATATATTTTGACGAACCTCCTTTAGCTTATGGTATGGGACCAAAAGTATCAGCCTGCCTCACTGTGTGCATATGGAACAAATTTGCATGAATAGTTTTTAGTCCCTTGTGATGGTTATTCTGTGACGCGTAGTCTAACAGATTTTTACATATATATTTTCAAGCTTTCTTCATAATTCTGTTCTGTCTATAAACTATTTGTATTTAATGCTATTATTCAATTACTTTATTGAATCTAAACAAAAACTGAGACTTCAGATATAAAAATAATAAAAACCTTCCATCATCAATAACAGTTTTTCGCACGCCACTGATGTGGCAGAGCGTCGCGACGTACGGACACATGACGGTGACAATCGGCGTGCATGGGCCTGACACCGATACAACCGGCAGCAGCCCCTAATTAATCACCTCCCATCAGGGCCGGACCGATCCATATCGGACCCGAACCACTCTAACCAGTAAATGCCAACTCTTCGCACCAGTTTCACAATTGTTACAGATACGGGATGTGAAAGAAACATTTCAACTTTATTATATTCTTGTTACATTATTTTATGATGATTCATTTTGATGACGAGCATTTTAGGCAAACATTGTTGGTCACAAATCTTCTGGAAATATGATACGAATATGAAGTAAAATAATTTTAATGGCTCTGTAACCAGAAGTTATAGAAAAGGGCTGCCCAACCAGTTGATCGTGATATACCGGTCAATCGCGGCGTGATTTTAAGTAGATCTTTACTTTTCTCTCGCTTCCATGTACAGAGTGATTATTTAATGGCGAGACGACGTCACTGGGTTTTAATAATTTGCCGTTTCATACACATCGTAGCAGGCGATTATGCACGCATGCGCGTAGTAGACACTTCCGCCATCTCCAAATTATTGAGTCAATGATTTCCTGCCATTCTTTTATTTGATTTTCTATTATTTTATTTGATAATTCGGTGACGTCGTCTCACCATTAAATAATCACTCTGTACTTAAAAATACATTTTATAAATATAAAGTAAAAACTAACCGTCCGCGCAATCTGTCTCGTTGCGTCTCGGCCTGGCGCAATATAATATATAATTTTTCTAAGCTTTACGGTATGGGGTCCCCATTTTTTTTTTTTTTTCCAACAACACAAAAAAATCTTTATTTTTCGAAAAACTAACCTGATATAAAATTCCTGTTGAACTATTCCAGGTTCCATCAATGTATTATACATTATTGAGATTTTTTTTAGATTTTTAGATCAATTCCTCTTGGAGATTGAGTGGGAGACAATGTTTTATGTTCCCAATGAATGTATCTGTTAAAAAATAAGTTTAGTTTGTAATTTCAACTCCTGTAGATGGCGTAACTGCCGCAATACGTATAGAGTAACATTAAACTTATAATTGTGAAACTTACCGAGTGATTTTTTTATTTATTAATCTTATATTAACTATGTTTTACCGAGAATACACGGACCTCCCTGTCAATTATAAATACATATTTGTTTATATTTATCTCGCGATACGTTTTTTTGAACTCTCGTTATTTTTACCGACCGCCAACATATATAAGGGAGGTATTTTGAACATACAGATTTTTACATTTAGAGATTTCGATGGATCTCCACGAATTGAGGTCCCTACATAACGTTTTGACTATTTTTAGCATGGTGTCTGTCGGTCTATCCATCCCTCTGTCTGTCTGTCTGTCTGTCTGTCTGTCTGTCTGTCTGTCTATCTGTCTGTCTGTCCGTCCGTCTGTCTGTCTGTCCGTCCGTCTGTCTGTGTACACGTGCAGAGCAAATTCGGCTAAAAGGATTTTTATGAAACTTCATATTTTAGCTTCTGACATCAATGACACGAATTGATCAACTTTTGGTAAAAATCGGTTGACTAGGAAAAAAAAAGTTGAGTTTACCCGCGTCGATTTTAAGAATTTTGCGAATATTTAACAACAGAAAAATATTTCGAAAAAATGTATTTAACAATAGTTGCTATAAAAGTAATAACTAACAACTTTTATTTGAGACATTTTTTGATAAACGAAAAAGTACCGATTTTTTACTTATATGTAACGTTTCCATGGTTATGATAAAAAATACCTCTGTTAGAAAATATTAGGCCAAATTATTTCTACTCTACTGCTAGAATGTATTTTATACAAGTACTTTGTGATGGCGCTCGGTCCTATGGTGGCCGCAGCTGATTTTTTCTATATGTGGGTCAAAGATTTGTATAACTATGCCAAATTTCATCTTTCTACGTTCTTCTGTTTGGCTACATTTTCTACCCTACAGACAGACACACAATTTACGTTATAAGGGTGTTTTGTGGTCTGCAAAATCCAAAAAATTAACACACTATACTTATTTGAGGGCGAATTGAAAAGCTAATAATATTGTTATGATATCCAAATGTTTATCCATAGTATTGTTATTTTGTACGGAAGTTGTAGAAATTAATTAAATGCTTCTGGTCTTCATTATTGATATTGAATAAACTTTAAACTTTACAATGTGCCCTTTTAACCTGCACCCTAATTGTGGTGTTATTGGAGTGCACCCCCTGTATTAATATGTGTTGTGTTGTGGCCTAGATGTGTCCATCCCACGCGGTCACCGATCCGGGATTTGCAATCCCCAACCTTTGGTTATCGATGAGCTTTCCCATGATAATTATCGGTTTAAAAAATTCAAACGGTTTTCCTGCAGTATTGGTTAGTAATTTAATAGCAACTCTGCTAATAATGTTATGTTTATAGACTTACACATGTCATTAGTTTTTAAATTATTGCCAATAAAATTTTGGCTCGTTAATGAATGATACCAGATGGACAAATAATTTATTTATCGATGGAAAAATATTTGTTTTACCAGTAACGGTAAATTTTGAATTGAAATTTTTAAAATTTTTGTTCTTCCCAACACAAATTTCGTGCCCTACTGTGGAGAAGGTTGGAAGAAGAAAAAGACCAAAGATCTTCTCGTTTGGTAATCTGAAGGAATATTATAATAATAATATTAATATTTTATTGAGCCTGTTAGTGATCAATGTCAATATAATGTATACATACGCAGATATTCTACAATTTAACAGAATGCAAAATTTAACACATTTAGCAAAGTTAGCTTTGTAATTTAAATATTCAGAGATGGAATAGAATGTATGTTCTAGTTCAGTGCTTCTTAAACTTTTTGATGTCGCGGCTCCCCTGCATCACAAATCGTTAGCCTACGGCCCACCTATTTTTTTTTGCTCCCAGGTTGGATAAAACAAAAATATTGTTTTTGTTTGAAATATACGACAGTATGTCAATAAGTTCTTACAAAATCCAAGAGAACGCGCTAGTAGTGTCGGAAACAAGTTTGTTTCTGAAAAGTACTACATGCCAATAGACTGCTCTCAAATTTACAGCTGTCCTTTGCGTGGTTTCATTTTTACAATCGATTGAAACAAACAACTTTTGTTATTTTGAAACAATGGAAAAAACGAGTTTCGTGCAGTGATTAAACACTTTCATTTGAAATTCAAAGCACCGATGGAAATCAAAGCCGAGTTGGATGAAGTTCATGGCACAACTGCACCAGCGTTTAAAACTGATTACAATTGAGTGAATGAGTTTAAACATGGTCGTACATCCACAAGTGATGATCATCGTTCGCGACGTCCACTTGAAGTGACTACGCCAGAAATGATTGATAAAATCCCCGATATCGTCTTGAGAGATCGACGAGTCAAAGTGCGCTAACTAGTTTAGGCCACAAGCATATAACATGACTCAGTAGTTTCAATTTTGCACGAAAAAGTCGGTATGAAAAAGATATCGGCAAGATGGGTGCCGCGTTTACCCACAGTGGAGAATAAACGCAATCCTGTGGTTGATGGCGAAAATGCATGAATTACTGTTTGAATTGTTCCGTATTCACCAGATTTGGCACCAGCCTCTTTTTCCTGTTTTCTAACATGAAGAAATGGCTCGCCGAAAAAAGATTCACGTTGAACGAAGATGCATCATAAAAAGATGCCTATTTTAACGCCTTCCGGAATCTTACTTTTTGGATGGCTTGAAAAAGTTGGAAAAACGCTGAATACTTTTATATAGTATAGTTATAAGAAAGTACAGACTAAGCCTATTAGTTTCAAATAGACTGCTCTACAAATTGATGACCAAATACACTTTATGATAATACATTACAAGCCGAGATCTCGCCAAGTTCAACATGACATCGATCCAGATCCGGATCACTCCGGTCACTGCTCACAATCACTCGATCAATCGTATCCTTCAAACTATGCAGTGAGCCATGAGCCGGCTCATTTCAATTTGGTGAACTATGTCACTTCGGTCAGTGTATTGAGCCGGCTCAGTGAGCTGGTTCGTTCATGAACAACCCATCTCTAATCAACACGATCAAACGCTTTTGGTAGATCGAAAAACCCTGCTAATGTATGACGGTTTTTGTCCAAATATTCATATATAAAATCTAGCATCTTTACAAGTGCCCTAGTAAAATCTTTTCCCACAAGCACCTCCTGAAAAAAGGAAATATGCGATGTAACTGTTAACTATATTATCACTGAATATCTGAAGTACAAAAGAGAAAGAGCACAAAACATCCCAAACTCCTTGGAAGAGGCCCTATCCAACAACATAGAATCTACAATCAAAATTCTAAAATATTTAAAAAACACTATCCTGTTAAATAAAATATATAAAACAATTTTGTGAATATTTCTTGAATATTTTTTTATGTAATACATATTTTCTGTTTATACCTAAGTCACATGTAATCATAATTTAATGTAATATTTATGTAAACTGTTAATAACCACGTAGTTGATACATCCCAAAATAAATGTTTATTAAAAGAAAAAATAGCGTTAAATTACTGCCAGGTAATATTTTAATCTTTGACAGAAGACCAAATGTCTATTTTTATACAATATATTGATAAATTTTCAACATACCTTGCATTTGCAGCATTGCTTTTTAGATCAAGAAACTTCAAAGAACTTGTCTATTAAATTATCTAGTAACAGTTGACTAAACCACCTTTTTTTTTTTTTTCTTTGCCAAATACATTTTTCAGTATTATTTCCGCATGGTATAACCCCCTTCTCATACTAAGTCATATTTATCCATTACTAAGACCCTCTCATTCCACAAAACACTTCCACTTTTTACGCATCAACTATCGCACTCAATCACACTCAAATCAATCAGGTTTAGTCATTATTTCTTAATCTAATGTTGGCCCTTAACGACTTGTTTTTTTCATTATTCATTTATCGTATCCCTTTAGTTTTACCATATGTCATCAGCATGTTTATTATTAAATGTTTTGGAAAACTGTTGAAATGGAAGAAAGACAATAACTCAATTTTGTAGAAACGTCAAAAGAATTAGAAATGTTTTTTTATTCTTCCACGCGATTTAGAACAACAAACCAGCGAACAGAAGATATATTTATATATATTAAAGTATACAGGGTGTTTCAGTATTGCATGATATTTTCTACTGAATATATTTGAATAGAATCGCAGTATGTATGTAAAGTGATGTAAAGACATTGTTCGTTTCATAAAAATGCCCGATAGCCGTTAGGCATTCATATTAGATATGTAGAAACGTAACATTTACCAAGTCATAACTTTTGAAAATCGGGAAATGTTTACCGTCAAAAAACGTTGCTATTACTCTGAGGTAAGATGGTTTTTTACAGAATACAGGGACGTGGGTTCAAACCCTGGATACCACTTTGGAATTTCCATTTTCTGTTACGCTGTAGTCAACTGAGGGATTGACTCGATCTTAAGCAGGGACTGGGAACTGAACGAAAACGAAATAATGATATTAAACTAAATTTTTTGAAGAATAGAAATGAAAACAGGTACATTTTATTGTTCAAAAACGAAACTGATAATAATTAATTCTAGTTTTAAACGGTATATATTAGGTCGTCAAGGATGAAATTTGTAGAAATAAAGGCAAAGTTGGTTGATAACTTAACAAATATAAGGAATTATTTTATTCATCAAAATATGCATCCATATTGTCTATACACTTTTGCCATTTAAGCGGCTGGTTGTTCAGGCTGGTGGTATAAAACCCTGGCGGACGAGAGTCAATGAAATGCTGGAAGGCCAGTTTTACAGCATTGTGGAAATTAAACTGTTTTCCTTTTGTCCAAAATTCCAAAAAGTCCTTTTGTCCAAAAATTTCGGAAGAAGTGGTAGTCAGTGGGGACTAGGTCTGGTGAGTATGGAGGAAGATGAAGAAGTTCCAACTCCAATTCCTGTAGTTTTGCCACAGTCATTTGTGCCGTGTATGGTCTAGCTTTATCATGCAATAAGATAAGAGTCGATCTGTTGATCAATCTAGGCTGTTTTTCTTTAAGTTTTTTCATCATTTCGTTCAGTTGGTTGCAGTATATTTCTGCTGTGATCGATGAGCCAGTTTTTTTTGTTTTGTTTTTAAGTTACCTGTACGAAATTTGGCGAACTAATTTGATATTGTCTGCTGCGTAGTAACACTAGAGCCAAATACACTATTAAAGTTTCGCGCAGTCTGCGATGCCGTAGTTCCACGTAAGAACTCATACTTCATAATAGTGCGAATTTCCGACCGTTCCATTTTCAACAAAATTAATTTAAAAAAAAAGTTTTCGATATTTTTTAGAGCATACAATGATTTCGTTAAACTTAAACATACATGTGTAACTTTCCAACAAAAAAAAAAAAAAAAAAAAAAACAGAACGGTAAATTAAAAGTCAATGTCAAATAATAAGCTGTTAAAGTTGGCAATATTATTAACTACAAATTTCATCCTTGACGAACTGATAGATTAATACGGTGAGGCACTTCATAAATATTTTTTGACATAAAATGCGTCTATCGTTTCGTTTCAGTACTGGGTGCTTTAGTAAAGATCCGCGTGGCGCAAAAATTCAACAGCCTTCCTTCAATAAATTCAAAATTATAAAAGCTAGCAACAAACTACCTTGTGGTAAGCCAGAAGTGCAGTACCTAGCGAAGGATGGTTTAAGACCTAAACCAATACCTCCTATATATATATATATATATCAAGAGACGTTTCGACTGGTAAATCCAGTCATCCTCAGTCTAGAGTACGTTGTCAATATTTTACAAAAGTATATTCTTATAAAAAAATATACGGAAATGAAAAAACCATCCCAAACACATTCAGAGTAGACATGGCAGTATGGAACAGGACGGCTCGAGGTTGTCTGTCAGACAACCAATCTACAGTTTTTTTTTTTTTTTTTTTAGTTTCAACATTAGGTTCATGTTGACCACGTGCGTTATTCTCACAACTATGTTCAAAAATTAATTATGGTTTCACATTAAAACATCTATATTTTTACCAATGGAAATAACTATCAGTTTTGATTATTTATAATTAAAACATTGATGTACAACCACCTTTGTATGACACTTAAATATTTCGCCCTGAATGAAGGCTTAAAATAAAGCCGAAATATCGGATATTTGGAATAAATGTTGTCTTAAATTTTATTTAACATCAGTCCATAGAGTGGATATCCCAATATATTTATATATTTTAAATTTCAACAAGTCACTCGTAACTTCCACCTAACATCACGCAATAGTGAGTGGCAAGCGCATCTGCAGGTTTTGTGATCAAATAGGCGTTTGGCGCGCGAGGTTATATTAGTATAATTCGAGATCGCAACCTGATTGCAAGTATCGTGAGGTGTTGTTCATTTTGTCTAAGTGAGATCTATTGATATCTGTAGAAATATTTGCAAGAAAACTTGATTAGACAGCTAAAAATAAATAAAATTTAATCCCTCTAAACATTAACGCTGCCCATTCACTAATTTCAAACACTCAACAACCGTCCGACACAGGCTGCGCCATCTTTTTTTTTCTTTTGACAAAGACCTATTTTATGCTCCAGAATGCAGCCGTAAAAGAATAGTGCAACAATAAAAATCTCCTTTTTATGAATTGAAAGCACCATTTTGTTGCAAAAGCTGCCAAGTCCAAACTTAAAGACTTTTTTTATGTAATCCTGCCACCAATATGATACCCTCTGTTGATAGATACTCATAATACTAAGACAAGTAAAAAGAACTGTTTGTAAAAATAAGTCTGCAGTATTGTATACAAGTTTTTCGTCTCTCCTGCAAAATGACACAGAGAGATGAGAGATTTTGCATTTAGACCCCTCAAATACAAGGTGTCTCAAAAGAAATTTTATATTTATTTAGCTTACTGCGTGAACGCAACGTATCCGAGGGGCGCGGGGGTTATGTCAATCGGTAGCCTGGTTCTTGGGAATTTAATCGCTATGGAGCGTTTCTCGGGAGTTATGCGCGTTATGCGTGCGAGAGTTTTACAAAAACGGTGATTCGGCGACTGTAGCGCGTAGAAAATTCTGCAGTATTCGAGGTTTTCGCCACTTAAATGATGCGCCAAGCATTCCTCTCATTCGACATTGGGTTAAAAAGTTTGAAGAGACTGGTACAACGCTGGATAAATCAAAATCCGGGCGACCTAGGTCATCAAGAACGGTAGAAAACGTGGAGAATGTTAATCAGTCTGTTCATGACGACCCGAACCTTTCAATTCGGAAGCGCGCAAGTGCTTTAAATGTGCATAGATCATCATTACATCGCATTATGCACAAAGACCTAAAGCTGCACCCCTACAAAATTCAATTGGTGCAAGAATTAAAGCCCCAAGATGCCAGTCAGAGGCTTAATTCTCAGGCAAATTGATCTCCCGGAGAGGTGACATAAATTGGCCTCCACGCAGTCCAGATTTAACCCCTATGGACTTTTTCCTATGGGGTTATCTTAAATCTAAAGTTTACGCCAATAAACCGACTTCACTGGCGCATTTGAAAGAAAATATCCGTCACGAAATGGCAGCCATCCCTGAGTCCACCTGCCGAGACGTTATAAGTAATTTTACTGTTCGATTAAATGAGTGCCGAGAACGCGAGGGTCTACATTTAGACGATATTATTTTTAAGAAATAAATCCCCAAAAAGTGTATTTTAATAATTAATAAACATTTTTTCTATATACGGCTTACTTTTTTTTTAATCGATCCACTAAATATAAAATTTCTTTTGAGACACCTTGTATATTCTGCCAGTGATCTAAAAACGAAAAACATACATTTTCTACTCTCATGCGCGACTTAGGCGTTGGGAACTATTATTTATTTATCATCAAATCTTATAATAGTATTATTCACAACTAAAACGTATAAGTATACGTCGTTTCTTTACTGCAAAATGGCACATAGGGAGCACAACACTTAGTCTAAATATTTCTCTTTCATTTTTATTTAAACACCATCCCTCTTTTAAAAACACCTTTAAATCATTTTAAGAATATCTTAATGCAAAAAATATAATTACATCATCCAAAAAATGGGAGAGAAAATTGTTTTTTCTTCTTCCTTTATGTGTATCTACCCCTTGGTCTTCCAATCATCTCCATCTTATTTTATTTTCTATTTATGTCATACACCTACAATTTTATATCTTCCTTTGCACCCTCGTTTTAATAATGGCCTTTGAAAGCCCTTACTGCCTCTGCTACCTTCTAGTTGCTATTCAATTCACACGTTTCCTTATTACACGGAAATTGCAAGAAACGATTCTGATGTTTTTAGTGTCTTCCAGCTGGTAATAAATAAAAGTTTAGCTACAAATCGTAAAGGAGGGTGATGTTCTATATAAATAAGCTTAATTCTTTGACTTTAGATAATAATTCAAAGCTTAAACGCGCAGAGAATACAACAGATTAAAAATTTGATGTGAACTGTGAATTTTCACACATTTCAGGGTTTTGTAGGTATTTAATAAGTAAGAAGCCAACATAATACTATATTTCTAGGAATATTTGTTCTATATTCACATCAAAATCAGTTTTTTTTGATAATTACTTTTATTCATTATTTGAGTAGTAAGAGCTGCTATTTAATTTTTTTCAATAAAATTTAAATAATTTGACAAAAATCGTTTTTTTTTTCTGCATTTGCTTAGATTAATAAAAAATATATTGATTAATGGCTTCATTTTTTTCAATTTTAGAAACGTATCTCTTACTATTACCAATGTGTTATTTGTTTTATAAGTATTTTATTACTATAAATGATTTATTTCTCTTTAATATTTTAAACTAAAATCTAAAATAATTCAAACAATAGGTTGAATCATAACGTATAATAATAAAATAACTGAACACTACACACTACACTCTACAGTGTAGATTGTAGTGTGGTATTCATATGCGTAGATTCTACACATATTAACCTGGCTTTTCTCTGTTAAATTTTTTTACCGACCGCCAATATATATAAAGGAGGTATTGTGATCATACCGATTTTGACATTTCGAGATTTCGATGGATCTCCACGAATTGAAGTCCCTACATAACGTTTTGACTATTTTTAGCAAGATGTCTGTTGGTCTGTCTGTCCATCTATCAGTCTGTCCGTCCGTCCGTCTGTCCGTTTGTCCGTCCGTCTGTCCGTCCGTCCGTCCGTCTGTCTGCCTGTCTGTCTGTGTACACGTGCAGAGCGAATTCGGCTAAAATGATTTTTATGAAACTTCATATTTAAGCTTTTGACATCAATGGCACGAGTTGATTAACTTTTGGTAAAAATCTGTTAGTTAGAAATGAGAGTTTACTCGTGTCGGTTTTAATATTTTTGCGAATATTTCACAACAGAGAAATATTTCCAAAACAATTATCTAACAAAAATTGCTATAAAAGCAATAAGTAATAACTTTTATTCGAGACATTTTTTGATAAATATGCATAAATTAAACAAGTACTTTGTGATGGTGGTTAGTCCTGTGGTGGCCACAGCTGATTTAAATTTCACCCGTAAAGGGGTAAATTAATATTTTTTATTTGTCAGAAGACATTTGTTCTCTTATCTTTTAGCAGTTTTTTTCTGTAAACTTATCCAAATCTTTATAAAAATGAAACAATAAAGCTGAGTAAATGTAGTTAAATACCGTAGCGAAGCACGGATGTCCCAGCTAGTTGTATTATGACTTCGAATCTAGAGTTTTAGAGGTCGTGAAGTCACGATAATGGTTATATCCTTTAACCATTATCGTGACGTCATCTTTCTGAATCTTACAAAATATTAAAAAGAAAAGGATTTGTTCTGCAAAATTTGAATTCATTCAGGAGGCCACACAAAATGGTATAATAGGCTGGTCGTTCCCATCCCTGATGCGTACAATACAAAAATTTACATATTTAGGTCAAATGTTAACTTGAGTTAAATTAAAAAACAAACTAAACCCTAAACAACAATTAATCTTCAAAGTTTCATTCGTAATTTCAAAGTTAGAAAACTTCAAAAAAGCCAATGTCAGTATTTCTTTTAAAAAGAAGAAGAAAAAAATGTGTTAAAACCGTCTATGTACGTGAAAGTATAAAATTCACTTTTGTCATGAAAAAAGCTGAAAGGAACGAAAGTTTAACACCTTTTTTCAACACAGAGTTGATAGAACAGTTTACTTTAAGCCTGGGGTCAGTGTAACTTACAACACTACGCGAATACCTTCCAAAGAGAATTTCTCTATTGGTTATGACGTAGCCAAAGGCCATTCAACAATGTATATTGCTGTTTTTTTATTTGTTATTTTAAATCAGTAGCGTCCAAATGGCTAGATATTTTCATGCGATTATATTAAATGTTTTCTGCAAAGAAAGATATTTAAGATTTCGTAGCTATAAGAAACCAACTGTCATTGTTTGTCAGCTAGAAATTATGGCCAAGCGGCTGGATCTAGAAAGTTAAAATTTAGCATGCATATAAAGTTCTTGAACCTGCAAATCATGATTCTAAAAATATATGTTGTTAGAAAATTTATTTTTATTGGAGTTGTGTGGCTTTTTGGATCTCCACAGAATAAAATATAATAGTTGATGAAATAATGGGATTCGGACCAGTCAGAAAATAAAACAAAATTTATTAACTTCGCTAACGTTTCTATTTAATTTAAATCTTCATCAGAGCTGCAAAGATACACGGAATTAGGAACAAAGTAAGATTACATGTATAGACATAATAGTGTTCAAATTCAGCTAGTCAAGTAGTTAAAAAAATATTTCAAAATTGTCGAAATTTAAAATTACAACACAGAATAACTAAAAAAAGTAAAAAACATGTTAAATATTAAGTTTAAAAACAAAGTTAAATTTACACAATCTTAGTTAATTAGTCTTGATATAAAATAACAATTTAAAATTATTAAATATCTAATATATAATGTTATATTATCATCCATCTGAAAGATAATGGCAGGCGTTCCCCAAGGTTCAATTCTTGGTCCCATTCTTTTCTGCTTATATTTAAATGATCTCCAACGCTCAAGAAATATCCACTATTCCTTGTATGCTGACGACACCGCTATTTTCGTACAGTCCTGGAGAATAGATACTATTATAAACAGACTCCAGCAAGCTACAGAGAAAAATATGAAATATATGGAAAGATGGAAAATAAAAGCAAACGAATCCAAGACAGAAGCGATTCTTTTGTCTAAAAGAAGACCCAGTCTAATGGACAATATCACCATACAAGGAAGTAACATAGAATGGTCTCCCACAATTAAGTATCTAGGAATGAAACTTGACAAAAGACTGAATTTTACAGAACATTGTAAACTTCGATGACTTTTGTATGGGCGCATTATTTCCATTGCTTAACAGGAAATCAGGACTATCCCAAAAAAATAAAATTCTACTCTACAAAACAGTTATAAAGCCAACATTAATATATGCATGTCCAGTCTGGAGCAACACGTCCAATGCAAACTACCAAAGGATGCAAATAACACAATGGACAAAGATAACAGAGATGCACGAAGAACTAAAAATACACCATATAAAAGAAAGTATTTTTAAATACACAGAAAAGTTCTTCTCTAAGTGTTTAGTGAGTGAGTACCCAATGATCAAAGACATTGGTAACTATGAAATCAGTAGGCAACCGTTTAGAAAATATAAACACAGACTAACGAAACATATAACTATGACATGAAAGTAAAAAATTTATGTGAAGTGTGAATTTTCACACATTGCAGGGTTTCGCAGGTATATAATAAGTGAAGGCGGCATGCTGAGTGTGTAGGACAAATTTTGCTTTGTAGTAACCACGGCAAAATGAACGATCTTTTTAAAATAATTTATCGTCTGTTAATCTCAGAGCTTTAAAAACAAATTTTATGTTAAAATATTTTTTTGTTAATTTTAATTCGAATACCTAATATCATTATTTAGGTTTCTAAATAAGTGCAGTATTTTTTTTATATAACAAGGTTCATTAAGATTTTGAAAATTGGGCCTATGGCTTTCATTGGTTGTCTTAAATCATACGCTCCGCCCCTCTGGCTTCGTATAAATGACACAGAATGAAAATATAATTCCAATTGGTTACTAAATTTACGCTCTTGAAAATTAAATTCTAAATGTGCTAAAATATAACTAGAATTTTAACAAATTAATTTAAACATAATAAATATGAAAAAAAAAAAAAAAAAAAATTGACTCCACAAGCCAGGAACGAACCTGTGTAGTGAATAACGATCCTGTGTGGTTGTCGAGCAACTGAGCCACTAGACCACCAAACGCTTATTAACTTAGTGTGTTATAAGAGTATAACATGTACGCATCGTCAACCAAAAAACACAAAAAATGCATTATTTTCCGAAAACATAATCTGATCAAAAATTCCTGTTGAACTATTCCGGTTCACACCAATGTACATTACTTAGAATTTTTTCAGATTTTTAGTTTAAACCATCTGGGCTACAGGGTGTGGGACAAAAATTTTTTTGCACAATTTTTGCAAAAATCGCTTCAAAATAATTTATTTTGCAATAATAAAAATTTGATCGTTATTCCACGTACCAAGGGCTTTCATTTGATACCCTACTCAGAATAATAAAAAAATATTTTTTTTTCGATGAGCACATATTTGTCTATATTTTTAGGGGGATATGTTTTTTAGATGTTTTAGTATTTTTCGTATGTGCGGGTCAAAGAGTTGTATAAGCATGCCAAATTTCAACTCTCTAGGTTTAGCCGTTTGGCTACAATTTTTACCGAACAGACAGACAGACAGACAGACAGACAGACAGACAGACAGACAGACGACAAAATGACGGTATAAGGGTTTTTTGGTCATACCTACAAAACCCTAAAAATGACACATAACCATGTGTGTATAAATCGTGATTGGTTTTTACATATATTATTCCCTGTCCACATTATTAAATGTTAATTTAGCGTAATATAAATGTTTTATATAAGCAACAAATGGAGTTTAAGTTTAAGAAAAAATGTAATATTTTCGATACTTAAACCCAAAGAATTGTTAACTAGCTGTAAGCATAAGAATTAATAAATTTTATATACTGTATAAGAAGAAAGTTCATCAGGGTGAAATTTATAGTTCAAAACTGGCCGAAAATGCTTGGGAAAAGAAACACCATTTCAATGGACAGACGCTAAACCCTTAACGTATGACGACAACAAGTTTAAGAGAAATTGAAAGATGCATTGATAGAAAACTCTGGAGATGCTCTCATAATCTTTCTAATTCTGAAGTGACTAATCCATTAACAAATGCTAATGAGGTGTAGCATATACACATGTGAAAAACAACCTTAATTATCATTAAGATCGGAACCAGATACTTGACCCAGTCCCATGACGCCTTAACCAACCGACCAATGGTAACACACTTACCACGACATCCCATCCATACAACACTCGGTATAAAAATTCTAAGTAAATGCAAAGGTTTATCACTGTTGTGAAGACTAAAGACGGAAACAGATTGTTGAGCAGTTTCCGAAACGTCCTATTTTATGAAGTACTGCCTATATCTCTTCTGATACTAATACTCAATATACGCATATTGTACTATTCTAGCCTAGTACTATCAGCCATAGCAAACATCCAAAACCAGGGCCGGCCTGAGAAAAAGTGGGGCCCGGTGCAAGATGGTCGTGCGTGGCCTTCTTGTTCTAAAAAAAAAACACATTCAAAATATTTGTATTTTGCAATATTGCACTTATTATTTGTACATATTAGTTACACTAATAATTTATGAATAATTATAGTTAATATTTAACAAAATAATATAAATAGCTAAAAAGATCTATAAATACCTATTTCATAACGACCACTGCACATAAAAAACTTGTATAGAGGTAAACTGCAATTATGAAATGAACCAATGTAGTCGTTCTATAAATTTAACAAAAAAAAAAAAAAAAATCGGGTAGCGCGGGGCCTTGTGCGGTCGCACCATTCGCGCTGCCCTCTGGACGGCCCTGTCCAAAACAATGGTGCCCGCATTAATTATGGACCACTGTAAATTAATTTCAAAAATATTATATACAGGCTAGCAAAAATATTATGTACAAACGTTTAGGCGGAACTAAATGGGAATTTCGTTCTTTTAGGTTGTCACGAGAAAGGGACCTTGCTTGGGTTATTTCATTTTTCACGTTGGAATGTCAAAATTTTAAATTCCAACAGTGAAACCATGGAAACGAATGACTCATGTCAAAAAATGCTTTTTTACATATTTTAATGACAAAAAAATAAATAGTAGAATAGTTAAAATGAATAAATGGAAAAATTGTATTAAGAATGACACAAAAAATCAAAATATAAAGAATATAACATTTTAAAATGATATTTACCTTAACCAAAAAATGTCTTATAAAGTATGATTTACAATGTATAAAGAAAACAGCAAAAAAAGCCCGATCAAATGATGAAAGTAACAAGATTGCAAAATCTAGTTCCGCCTAATCGTTTAGAATAGCCTATAATTATCTATAAAAGCTATAAGTTTGCGGCTTTAAATCCCTTACACCCTGTATAAACAAATTTTCCATATCCGTATTGATTATAGAGTTATCAAAAATTTAGTAAACAAACCACTAAAAATTAAAGAAAACTTTATGAAGTAAAAACTAATGACCTTAATCTCGAGTAAAGGTCAGAAAAGTTTTATAGTGCCATTTCTTTGAAACACGATTGAAAATAAATGTTGAAAAAACTATAGAAAAAGAAAAGATAAGAACAGCTATCATAATGAAGAAGAGAAGTGAATAGTCGAACTTGAATCAACTTCATAAAAACTAAACTTCTAAAAGACAAATTCACACTCGCAAAATAATAACAAGTTTTTTTTTTACGGGTGACGAAAAAAGTTTCTGTAGAAATGCGATTTCGTTTCTTTTTTCTTTTTGACCGTTAGAGTTATCAGCAGAAGTCAAGGAATTAGGTTTATTTATTGAGAGTTGCACCCTTCTTTACGACTTGCAGCTAAGTTTTATTTATTGCCAACTGAAAAACACTAAAAGCACGAAAATGAATTAAAGATAAATACGCCTACACAAAATTCGTTTCATGGATTGCCAATATAATAAAGAGTGACAAAAGTATATACTGTGGAACTCTTTTAAAGGAAGGCACAACACTATAATTCTTACAAGTTTCTTATACAGAACTAACAATTTGAAATAAAATTACTAACAATCTATACATCAAAATTTGCAGCAAAATTTTATCTATGTTTCTAATAGTATGTTTTTAATGTTAAATAATTTTTTGTGTAAATATTCTTGCGCAATATTTTAAAAATGAACATTATCTTAATAATAAAATAAAATAATTATTTATTTATGGGTTTCAAATAACTTTTATATTTAGATAATTTACTATAGATATGTTCAAATGATGCTTCAAATTTTTTTGACAAGATTGTTTATAGTTCAGATCGTCGTTGAAATATATTACACTTGATGGTAAAGGATTAAAAAAAACATATTTTACATATGCCTATTTCTGCAACGCGGGTAATCGCCGAAACCAGGGGGCGAGCTTCTACACCTGGATGAGGGGTGAATATTTGTAAAATGAGAGTAATGTAAACATATTATTCTCGCCCGAATAATATCACCAACGGAGAATCGAACCACCAACCTCACAATCCAGACTGTTTTCACCAGTCCATACTTTCCGTATATAATGCACTCGGCCACTCCGTTGGCAAATAATGGACTTGGTACGCGTGTTCTTTACGAAAATATAACAATTTTTGCCAGCAGTACCTATTTTCTAACCGTAGCGGATTTAAGATGCTGTCATAGACTATCAAGTACAATAACTAAGGAGCGTTTATGTAAAAAGGGACATTTACATTTTAAAAAAATAATTAGTTTTTTACGTCTTAGTGTGTCGTAAAGCTAAACCAAAATATTTATTTGTGTACCATGCCCAAGAGTAGATCTTTTTCGGCCGCATCTGAATTTAATGGCCGAGGCGCAGCCGAGGACTTTAACAGATAAAAATGAAAAAGATCTTTTTGGCCAAGGTGCACATTATATTTTTTGTGTGACCAAAAGAAATTTTTGTTAGAAAAGTTATATTTATTTATTTATATTGGATAATTTATCGTTACTGAACAATTATTTCAATTATGTTCGAAATTTCAGTTATGTTCAAAAATGTTCGACTGTCAATTGTTTCAATGTAACCATGGAGCTCTTGTAACTTGAGAAATGACACAGATGGCTCTTGCATCCAGCGGCCAAAAATATAAGTGAATCGACCTAGGCCGAATAGAATTTACTTTATGACTGGTACTAGATGATTAAAAAGAACGGTTTTTGATATGATCGCTCAAAAAATCTATTATTCCATACTGCTTAAGATCTCTCAACAGTGTTTCGTGTTCTGATTTGACACTCATTGTAAAGGATTTCTACGTTATATGTTAAAGTTGCTAATGATATGTGCGCTCAAAGTTTATTCCCGGTATAGCCACTATCACCCATTAATACTAAATTTCTGTAATTTCCGTTTTCGGAATATCTGTAATTTGCAAATTTTAAAAAAATGCTATACCTCTTATTTTTAAATCTGCATCTACTATCATCTGAACATTCAGAGAGAATGACTGTTTCCGATTCCTTAATAATTTTGTATTATCAGTGATGGGTAATTCAAAATTCTTCATTATCCTATTCCTTAAAATGTTTTGGATGGTATCTTAATAGTTTAGGTTTTTTAATTATTTCGTCGTCACTACTAAATTTATGAATGTCGTAGTCGTATTAACCAATATCCTTTTGGTTAACTGATACCCAGACTGCAAATTATAGAATTTTGCTGGTTAACTATAAAAGTTAACCAAGATATGTTTCTGAATAACGGATATGTGGGACAATTAATTAGTTTCTGGGACAATATTAGGTACTGATATTAAAGAGGGATATAAATTGGTAAATCGAGACTGTCCCACATATTCCAGGACGCCTTATACTCTATATGTAAATTAAAATTCTTCTTCTTAGCGTTTTCCAGTTGGTGCGGGGTCCGCATTTTGGATTTTTGAACGCCACATTTGGCGATGCTTCCTCCGGACGTAGATTGACAACCCTCAAGTCATTGTCGAATGCATCTTACTATCGTTGTTTCGGTCAACCATCAGGGCAAAAGTGAACTGTCATATTTATGTTATGGATGTTACTAAAGAGACCTATTTTGGCCGTAAATCGTCTGTGAAAAATAGAGCATGTTAGTACGGCAGTGCTGTTGTTATCAAATGTTCTCTGTTTCCTCGCAATAGCTTTGGCTCGTAGGGATTGCGGTCTTTGGTCTTTTTTTTTTTTTAATTTATTTATTTATAGACACGTCAGCTACTTGGCTATTGGTGTCTTTGTTGCTATCTTACAATGTTTTTGTATTTACATGTATTTACATTCTAACTATATTAGCTTAAAAATATCAATGGATTGTAAGAATTGTAAAACATTGTTGGTCATTGCTGGGTCGGGTTTTAGTATGTCTTTAATGTCCTGTGGTAGGTTGTAGTTAGTACGTGTGTTAGTGTATAGTTGACAGTCGGTTAATATGTGGTTAACAGTTAGTTGTTCGTCACAAGTCTCGCAAATTTTGTTTTCTAGTCTGTTCATGAGGTGTTCGTGAGTGAGTCTAGTGTGTCCGATTCTAAGTCTTGTCATGATTATTTGTTCACGTCTATTGCAGATGAGAGTAATAGTATGTATAGTATGATTGGAAGCACTACAGATTTGTAGACACCAAGCTTAGGATCAAGTTTGAGGTCATGATTTAGCCATACTCTTCCATAGGCTTCCAAAAATAAATAGTCGATTATTTATTTTTGCATCAAGATTACCGTCACAACAAATGATGCTCCCAAGGTATTTAAACGTTAATAAGTTAACAACCGATTGTAAAGCCTGTGCCTTTATTGTATTATCATCCTTATGAAATAAGGGTTTTATATTATGAATATTAAAAACCAATCCAAGAATTTTAACTCATAATCGAACTATCTTGAATAAGTTAATCGACATTTTAAATCCCTATATTTTCATTTCACCATCTAAAACTTCTATCAAAATCCCCCATTTGAAATATCTTCAATAAAAATATAAGAAAGACAGATTCGAATCAATTGATTTCTCTTTAAAACCTATCTAGCCTACGGCAAGAAAAAAAAAAACATCTAACAATATAACTTACTGTCAGAAAAACACGTTGAGAAAATCGGACGCCAATGCGTTCTAAGGGATGACACGGACACATGTGCTGTTAGCGCCGCCAGTGGCTGATTGAGGAACCAGATGGGGTGTATCATTCTCATTATCTCATCGAGAAACTCCTTATATTCGAGAACTCTCAATCATATATAGATTTGTGTAGACATGATGAAAAAGACGGAAAATGATAGAAAAAAGATGTAATTTTTTGAAGATTATTACATTTTTTATGGTTTGTTTGATAGATTTAATAAGATTTTTCTTAATTTGGACAACTGATTTGTTCGAAGAACATTTTTATCTTATAATTTCGGAAATATCCTAAGACGAATAGCTTTTATAAATAAAGTTATCTTCGAGCAAATTATGTTTTTGCCAAGATGGAATTTTTAGCAAAGATATTCCTATTGCCTTGTTTCCTGAATAATTATTCGTAGTCAGTTTATACTTGGTCTGCCTAATTTCCTATTTTCCTGTGAAAATAACGTCCGATTCAAAACAAAAAAAAGTCAAAACAGCCGACAAAAGAATCACGTATGTCTTTCAATAAATTTGTACGTTAGAAAGATTCACACAACCTTTGACACTACAGAACTATTGAACAAATTAAATTTTTGCTTGAAACAGTTAAGCTACGTTCAAAGCTCTTAAATTAGTCGATTATAGGATATGACTTGTGCACTGTTGATTGTCACTAGTTTGTGATATGATAACGCGAGCAATCGTTCAGAGCTCTAAATTTAATACATTATACGTTGTCGATTGTCGTTAGTTTTCCAAACTTACAGTTAGTGAGTTGTTTTAATGTGACAGACATATAAACGCATTGACTATCTCAGTCTACATAGAAGAGAACGTTTAAATTTTAGGCCTTTACATAACTTTACAAAATGTCATCACGCCGATTACTACAAATCTCGCCCAAAATTACGAAGACGACCAGTAAATATCATCAATTTAGGTAATTAGGTTAGGTTTGGTTAGTAACAATCTAGGACAGCAGAATTAGGAAAACGATAATAGTTAATAAACATTTATGAAGCCACTGTAGTTGGTTTAAAGACACACAGATGTCGCACTATTCGTAACGCACTAATATCCATAGCTGTAGACGCTGCCTTGAACGATAAAACTATCTACTAAACTTATTCATAATGTACAGTGAACAGTCAAGTAATTTAAAGAGCTCTGAATGCAGTTTTAGTTTTTCTTAAAAATAATTATTTGATAAATGAACAAAAATAATAAAAATAAAAGCCGAAGGAGGTAGAGGGATTCGAACCAGCATCCCTGTGCTTCGTAGACAACCGTCTTACCACGGAGCCATGGCAACTCTCTTCAATAAACAACTTAAAATATATAAAATAATAAGCTTATAAACTAAACAAAATGTGATATGTGACAACCGTCTTCCTCAATACAGATTCTGATTTTTCTGTTAATTGATCTAAACCAGTGGTATTCAAGCTGTGTTCCGCGAAACCTTGGGGTTCCGTGGAAAGTTTTCAGGGGTACTTTAATTAAATTCTGTTTTTTTTATTAATTATATTATGTAGGTAATGCATTATTTAAAAAATAAAATAGTATACCTACATTTAAAAATATATAGATATATAGTCAGCTATAAAATATCAATTTTGAGGAAGACTAAATTCAATAATAAACATTTAAATTATTATTTTAAAACTTTTAACTTTAAAATTAAAGGAAGACAACCTATTGTTAGGGTGACCAGATTTCAGTAAAGGGAAACCGGGACACAGGGAAAAAAAGAAGGTTTTTTTCCTCCCAGATCCAAGTGAAGAGCAAAAAAAAAAGGTCCTCACCTCCCCAAATTCAAAGTGAAGAGCAAAAAAAAGGTCCTCACCTCAAAAACCGGGACAATCGACCGTCCCGAGAAGATTTTTCGGGACACCAGGACAATTGACCTAAAACCGGGACGGATGGTCACCCTACCTATTGTGGCTCTTTGCCTTGGGGTTTTAAAGAAATAGCATTTAAACCAGGGCTTCGAACCGTTATTTTTTTCGTTTCGGTTTTTGTTCCTGCTCAATTAAAAAAAAATATATTAATTATATCAGTTCGGTTCCGGTTTTCGTTCTTACAAAAATAACGTTTTTTTTTCGGTTTAGTTCCAAGTGATAAATATTTAAATGCTTTTATTTGTATTAGAAATTTATTTTCTACTATAATTTAGAAGAACATTTTATTCCTTATTTTGTAAAAGTCATACCAAGGCCGCTGCAGGGGGGGTTCTAGGCGTTCAACCCCCTCCCCCCCGGAATAATAGAAGAGCAATTGTTGTTTTACTTATCAGTTCATCAAAATTACGATCAAAAATTACGAATTTTTTTTTTTTTGCTCATCGGTTTAAAAAATAATCTTAAATAAAATGTATTTTATATTCACTCCCATCAACATTATCTGAACCAAAATAAGCCGATATTTTTTTCGGTTCAGCTCCGGTTTTAGTTCCGACAAATATAACGGTTTTTTTCGGTTTTCTGTTCAGTTCCGGTTCGAAGCCCTGATTTAAGAAGCAGATATAAGAAGGTCGAAGACCACTGGTCTAAATGATTAAACACAAATTCTTTAAACCAGCCGAATTTTCAAAAACGAGTAAATAATAAACAATTTTTGTTTTCAATTAATTACTTCTAATATGCCTTATATTTCTGTCTTTCTCGTCCGCAGCTTACTAGACTTTTTTTGAAACATACGATACATTTTCTAAGTAAAATTAATAGTTTTGAAAATCCGTTTAAATTTCCGTTTAAACCAAAGAAACAGGCTATAGTTTTCATAGTTAAAGGTTACAATTCAATTCAAATTAGTTAAGATTGTGAATTGTTGTTCATTTGGGTGTACAAATCGTAGCTATGCTAAAAGAAAGGACCATCTTGCAGCAGAAGAAATTAATTTTCCTGTATAAGTGTCTTACTATATTTATAATTTATTGATTTGTTAAGACCTTTACCTGTTGAAAAACTTTTTATTATGTCTGTCATGACGTAATATGTTTCCTAAAATTTACAATAAAGTATATTTTCAGTATACATGTAAATTAAATATAAATGTTAATATAAATGTGTTATTAAAATTTTTGTAGAACATGGTGTTATTTTTATTTACAACATTATTTTAATCCTATTTTCCTCCTAGTTCCAAAAAATAAGGACAAAAATAAAACATAATGCAGATATAAGCTAATGTTTTGACGAATATGACGGCTGCCTGGTTCCCCCACGCATTCTACTACACTCCAATTTTAAATCCCACATTTTAAATCTGTTTACGTTCTTTCTATTATTAGAAAAAAATTATATTCAAAATTATCATAACCTACTATAAGTTACATATGAAAAATAAGAATTGATCCCGATAACTTGAAAACGGTACGCGAAAAAAAAAAAATTGATGTGAAGTGTGAATTTTCACACATTTCAGGGTTTCCCAGGTATTTATTAACTGTGTGATGATTATTTGGGATGCCAAAACAAATTTTATGTCAAAATATTTTTTTATGAATTTTAATTCGAATGCCTAATACCATTATTTAAGTTTCTAAATATGTGCAGTATTTTTTTTTTTTTTTTTATATAGCAAGGTTCATTAAGATTTTGAAAATTGCGCCTATGGCTTCCATTGGTTGCTTAAATCATAAGCCCCGCCCTCTGATACCTTCAAATATAGAATTAAATTATAATTTCAACACTTTCCACTGGTTATTAAATTTACGCTTTTAAAAATTAAATGCAACATTTACCAAAATATAACTAGAATTTTGACCAAATAATTTAAACAAAATAAAAATGCAAAAAAAAAAAACTGAAAAAATAAAAATTGACGGGATTCGAACACAGTTTCTTACAGTAGTTTCAACTCACTAAGCGTCAACGCTACCACTGTGCTATACAGGATCACTAGTTTACTATGTTAAATAGCGGATTAAATATATTACATATTTTACTTAAAAACACAAAAAATGCGTTATTTTCCGAAAACATAATCTGATCAAAAATTCCTGTTGTACTATTCCGGTGCACACCAATGTACATTACTGAGAATTTTTTCAGATTTTTAGTTTAAACCATCTGGGCTACAGGGTGTGGGACAAAATTTTTTTTGCACAATTTTGGCAAAAATCGCCTCAAAATAATTTATTTTGCAAAAATAAAATGTTGATCGTTAATCCACGTACCAAGGGCTTTCATTTGATACTCTACACAGAATTGTAAAAAAATATTGTTTTTTTTTCGATGAGCATATATTTGTTTATATTTTTAGGGGGATATGTTTTTTAGATGTTTTAGTATTTTTCCTATGTGCATGTCAAAGAGTTGTATAAGTATGCCAAATTTCAACTCTCTAGGTTTAGCCGTTTGGCTACAATTTTTACCGAACAGACAGACAGACAGACAGACAGACAGACAGACAGACAGACAGACAGACAGACAGACAGACAGACAGACAGACAGACAGACAGACAGACAGACAGACAGACAGACAGACAGACAGACAGACAGACAGACAGACAGACAGACAGACAGACAGACAGACAGACAGACAGACAGACAGACGACAAAATGACGGTATAAGGGTTTTTTGGTCATACCTACAAAACCCTAAAAATGAAGAACTTATATATATGTTTTTTTTTTTTTTAAATGCACCTACAGTTTATAGCAGGTTGCGACCAACTAAGCATTACATGTAATTTGTATAAATATTTTTTACACAAATTATTTGACATGCGCAGGTGTTGAACACACGTCCATAATATTGCTAATGGTCAAGTGGATGTACAAACATTTTAGTGATTTCGGTCACAAGCTTGCTTGCTGCTTTTTATTTACTGCTGGCGAAACTAAATCACAAATATTCCTTTAAATTCTTATAAAATTATATTTGTTTCACCCGAATTTCTTAAAAATTATTGGAAGAATTACTGAATCTTGTTTTACACAGAAATATTTGAAAGTTTATGAATCCTAAATTCAAGATTTAGTTTAGGAAGATGCGCTCAAACGACCATATTTTTTCTTTTTATTCACATCGGAAAATATTTTATCTAACATTCGGAAACAGATATTTATACTTTTGGGACAGAGTCTTCAATAAAACTTATAGTATATGACCTTGTATTTTTGCAATTTGTGTCGCCGGATCTGGGATTTGAACTCAAAACTTTAAACAAGTTTTTCAAGCTACAACATTTTGACATCGTAAGATGCATGATATATGTGTGAATGTTGGGTTAGGTACGCTGCAGAGATAAATGTGGATATATCATAAAATACGACGGAATATAAAGTCGAATATCCCTTTTTATTCTAAATCTATTACACATTACTTCGCAAAAGTTCAACCAGTATATTTTATCTGTACGGTTCTCGGTTGTCGCTGGAAAAATCTTGGAATATTATTGAGACATTTCAACAGATTCATAAGTTACCAACATGTTTGTTATTTCTAATTTCATCATCACCATTATTATATAATACAAACAAACATATGGACTACCTATGGGGTCACCTCTTTCGCCCCTATTAGCAGACATATTTATGGATGATTTTGAAAACTTAATTTTTGACTCTAATAATACCCTTAAAAAACATGTTTTGTGGTGGTTTAGATACGTGGACGATATTATTTGTTTTTGGACTGGTACCGATTAGTACAGGAAATGAAGCATTTTGGCTCGCAATTTTTTCGTCCAGCATGGAATTACGTGAAATTTTCACAGAAGGTAGGGAATAGCCCAAGGATCATTTTCTACATCATGCCGGTGTACGCTAAAACCTTGGGAGTGGTTGCCACCCCATCTCGGGGGTGGAAATTTTTCACTACATTTTAACTACAGGAATCGATGGGAAAAGTAATTCTAAGAAAAAAATGTTCTTAACGTTTTCTTCGTAAAATTAATATTTTTTGAGTTATTCGCGGTTGAAAGTAACAGTTTTTCGACGAAAAAATCGATGTTTTTAAAAAGTTTTTTGCGAATAACTCGAAAAATATGCATTTTATCAAAAAAACTGTAAAAAGCAAAATTGTAGCTTTTAAAAAAACAAATAAAACAGTTTTTTATTATTTTTCTACGACCAATACGAACCGAGATACGGCATGTTAATAGTTAACTTTTTTTCGCCAAATGCATAATTTGAAAGATTCAAAGTCAAATAACAGGAAAAATTTGCATTTTTCGAGGAAAACTCATTGAATCTTTTTTAAAGTATTTGATTAGACCTTTCAAACAAAAAAAAAAAGTCTCTTGTATAAAAATTAAGCGACTTATGATCAAAATAAGGTCGGTACCTAATTTTTTCTACGAAAAAATCAGTGAAAACAACCCCCTATTTAGCCCCCTAATTAAAATTGATCCTCACTCTTCTGTGGTTCTCTTCATATATGTATTTTCAGTACACCCAAGAAGTTTGACCAATTTAAAATGCCTAATTTTAGAAAAATTGGAGTTTAAAGAAAAAACGATTTTTTGCGATTTCGTATTTTTCACCCTTTTTTTCAAAATATCTCCGAAATTACTGGAGATACGAAAAAAATGATAGAGCACTAAATTGTAGCTTTTTTAATGACTTAAATTTCTCTGTGCATATATTTTCTGTACAGTGAATATTTGGCGAGATATAGCCGTTTAAAACCTTTATTTACAAGCGAACACTATCTTATTCGAGCCCTTCAAACTCACCCCATTTAAAAACTAAGGGATCTTAAGGAATTTAATTTACATAGTCTTATAGCTCTTGAAAAGCCCTACAAAATCGTTTTTGAAAAAACTTTCAATCACTAAAAGAAAAGGAGTGTTTAAAAATGTTTAAAAAACCAATAAATTTTTTTTCGATACATTCGAATAGCACTGTTCGGAGCGATTTTTTTTATATCAAGCTCTAACAAGGGTGGGTTTTTAAGGGTTGAAACATTAGAAATTGTATTCCAAAGCATGAAACAATCATTATTCTACTAATCCAAACCAAATTTTACCCATCTTAAGGTTTACAACGTTATTTTATAATTTTTGACAATTAGGGGTAGTTTTCACCCTTAAAAAATAAACAGTGCCCATGAGCATGATATAAAATTTGAAGTAGAGGGTGAGACGAACCTAATTTCAAATTTTGGTGCAAATCGATGCAAGATGAAATCATTTTTTAATCCAACAAGGGTTGATTTTTAAGGGTTGAAACATTATGAAATTGTATTCTAAAGCATAAAACGATCGATATTTAGCTAATCCAAACCAAATTTTACCCATATTAAGGTTTAAAATGTTATTTTATAATTTTTTACAATTAGGGGTAGTTTTCACCCTTAAAAAACCAAAAGCGTACAACGGCACAATGTAGAAAATGAACTAGAGGGTGAAATGAGCCTAATTCCAAATTTTTATCCAAATCGATGCTGGACGAAAAAATTGCGAGGTTTTGTCATTTTTTTAGCTTCATTTCCTGTACTAGATAGACAGTTGGATCTATTTTTTAATAACCTTAACAAATTAAACCCCAAAATACAATTTACTATTGAAAAAGAACTCGAAAATAAAATTAATTTTTTGGATCTCACTATTACACATAATGATAATATTTTCGATTATAGCATATATAGAAAACACACCTGTACAGATACCATCATTCCTAGATCATCATTTCACCCTTATAACATCAAGTTATCAGCACTTTATAGATTTATAAATATTCCTATGTTCCATGAAGATTATAATAAAGAATTAAATATAATTTTACAAATAGCTAAATATAACGGTTATAGCCCCACCATAGTTTACAAAATTCTTAATAAAAAATATAAAAAACGCCTTTCAAAAAAATTTTTTTTCACTATGAGCATTCTGCCCAAGATAAAATATATAGACGTATTCCTTTTATAGGTCATAGTAGTTACAAAATAGATAAACAATTAAGAAAACAGAATATTCAGGCAGCTTTTCATAATAAATTTACACTAAAAAGAATGTTAGTAAACAATAAAATCAACAATAAAAACTTTATGTTAAGTAGTGGCGTATACGAAATCAGCTGCAACGAATGTGATTTTATTTATATAGGAAAAACAGAGAGAAACTTTAATATTAGAATCAAAGAGCACATGAGCGCATGGCGTCTCAACAAAACCCTTTCTAATGTTGCAGAACACATGATTAACAATAATCATACGTTTGATTTTGACAATGTAAAAATATTACATATACAACCTAAGGGATTAAAACTGGACATGTTAGAAGCGTTTGAGATTGAAAAGGCTGAATAAAAATGTAATGAATGAACAACTAGAACTCATTAGTTCTCCGTTTCTAATATTTTTTTAATCCTTTAGGTTTTTCCTTTATTATCTTGTTTGTTGTACCTACCTGTTTTACGGCTTGCTCTATTTTTCGTTTTCTTTCCACTTGACGACCCCTAACTAGCCAGTTGCCATCTTGGCGACCTCCCACCTACCGTCCATCCTGAGCCCAGCTCCTTACTTATCATCCTGATCTTCTTTTGCGAGTAGAAATCCACTCCCAGATCTTCTTGTGGCAACGTCAACTTGAATACGCTTGAGTTGTCTTTACCATAATAGTCGCTTGTTTTCTATTGTTTCTATGATTGTGTTTTCAGCGTTCATAGTTGCTCTTATGGTATCAGTATAAACGTGCTCAAGTTTGTAGATACCGCAACTTCTTCTCCAAAAGTCCATTTCCGCAGCGCTTCGTCGAGATTTCTTTCTTTTTGTGAGCTCCCATGTTTCCGAACATAAGGTACAGATAATTTCGACAATAGTTTTGTAGATAACCATTTTGTCTTTTTAGTTATATTGCCATTCCACAATACCGGGTTTAATTTTGCCCGTTGTTTCATAGTCATAGGTGCAAAGAGGATTTTAGGTGATGGTTAATTAATACTAACTTAATTTCGTGAAAGATAGTTTTGATCATAATACGAACTTTTTCTTCACGTGATGATCAGCTTGGATCACCCTGTAGTATTCAATCAATCCAAAGGTTGTGTATTTAACAAAATGTAACAATAGTTGTATGAAATTGTTTTTTCCTTTTTGTGAACAATTAAAAGGAAGAAAAATCATTTTAATGACAAGAAAAGTGCAAAGAATTCCACTTGAATTTACTCTTTACATCATTTCATCCTGTGAGTTTAAAAATTGGATTCTTTTGATCAGAACTTTTGGTTACTCCAAAACTATAATTGGACAAATAAAGTAAAAAATTAAGTTGAAATTGGTTAAATCTAGTACAGTAATCGTCATATTTGAACTTTACCGAATTATGAAACGGTAAACCACTTGAAGGATTGCATCCAACTGCAAAAAGGAAAAATTACAACCAACTGTTTGTTAAAATAGTTAAAAATACCGTAAACATCTCGTTAAATTCTAGATTAAATGTAGCAGAAATTCTTAATGAACGCAAAGGAAAGAATCAAAGAAACCTCAGGCAATACTTTTATGAAAAAAAGTATAAAATCTGAAAGGTACTTTTTTATGTAAAACTCGTTAATATTTTCTCATCGTTGTTAATTCTATAAACCATGTTTAAAATATTTTATATCTCTAGATGAGTTTTATTTTTTATTTTCTACATTATTTAAAGGTTTTCTGAATGGTGTTTACTATAGTTCTACATTTCTTTAATTAAAATTCTAGGATTTTATCAAATCAGGTCAAAAGTAGGTAGTGTTAGGACGTTTGTACACACCAGCAAAACCGTTGCCAGTGCCGGCGACTGATACAATGTAAGTAAATGGATGCTAGTACATGCAGGCCAACCCGGCAGACTTACTGGTCCGGCGGCCGGTACTGGTAACTTCGGCCGGTGTTGATCCTGAACAACAGCATGCCGGGCCAGCAACTCATTGTTTTCATCATATAGAAAATTACAGGCCCATATTTATCCTCACTACCATCTCTAAAGTACTCGAGTCAATTATTACTGACAAAAAATATATTTTTATAAAAATACATCAGCAACATGGATTCTACATGGGTCGTTCTACTGTGACCATTTAGTATCTTCCAGAGACCACATTATATAGTCCTTAGAGAATGGGAGCGAAGTTCATGCCATCTACACAGATTTTCGAAAAGCATTTGACCGTATTAATCAAGTCATTCTCTTGGTCGAACTGAAAGCGTACGGCATTCAGTCTTCCTTGCTATTGTGGTTAAGTTCGTACCTACAAGATCGTACCCAATGGTTTAGAATAGATAACTGCTTATCAAAGAACATTAATGTATCATCTGGTGTACCACAGGGTTCTCACTTTGACCCCATATTGTTTATCTTGTTTATCAATGACATAGCTGCAGGTATTCTTAAAAGCAGCGATCTTTTATTCGCTGATGAGCTGAAACTTTAATCAGCAGTTAACTCGCCTGCCGACTTTGTTAACTTTCAGAACGATCAGGTTGTAGTGGTGATGTGGTGCAGTACAAACTCTCTACTTCTTAGCGATGCTAAGTGTTACTCCATATGTTTCTCCAAAAAACGTATAACATCGTCTTTCTCTTACACGTTCAACGGGACTAGTCTTTACAAATTGATGAAGTAAGAGATCTTGGAGTTATGTTAACCAGAGGCGTTTCTTTTGAGAATCATATTGATGGTATTTGTAAAAAGGCATCCAGAATGCTAAGCTTCATTAATAGAAATACTTTTGATTTCACGAACTATGTTGCATCTATATATTGTATACTAAAAGAAAATTAATAATAATTATTATTTATTGTCCACATACAATACATAATCGTTAATAGACAGTCAATTAGATAGATTTAAATAGCATTATAAATGATAATTGATAAACCGAAATTTTAAATTAAGTTCAAAAAATTCCTCAAAACTATACATAGGGCTTTCAGTTAATAAGTTTATAATTGTTTTTTTAAATTGTACTGAACTTAATTCTTTGGTAGAAACTGGTTCAACAAATTCATAAACTTTATAGAATAATAGTTAATAGTCATTAACATTTTGTAATACGAAACTAGATCTGGTTACTTTGGTGACTATTATGGTGTAAATAGACTTTTGTGGAACCATGTGAACTTGTAAATCTGGCTTTTAAATTTTTGGTGAAGTTTCATTATACTGAGTTATATTCACTCAAAAACTCAATTTGGTATCTGACATGTAGTTTTTGAGTAAATATAACTCAGTATAATGAAACTTCACCATGAAACTTCACCGAAATATGTTTGGGAGCTCGTACAGAGTTAGATAGGTACATCAGAGATATTCTTCAAGACCATGTTGTACCTTTTGCCCCATATATCAAAGAAAATGCCACCCTAATGCAGGATAATGCGCGCTCATACGTCGCCCACTGTGTAACAGACTTTTTAAATCAAGTGGGTATAACAACAATTGGTTGGCCAGCGTGCTCCACTGATCTCAACCCGATTGAACATTATTCCAAAAAACATCGTACTAGAAGATTACCTGAGAGATATAAACAATAGGTTTGCTAGTTACAAATATTTAGAAATTTAACAACTTTCGTTTCCGGTTTCGGATCTTCATAAAAAGCAATAGGGAGGGTTCTCCCTACTTTTTGGATTCTCTGGACCATTAAACGTCAAAATCTCGACATAGAAAATTTTTACGATTACATATTTACGATTACGATTATAATACTTGCCTCTTACATATTAAGGTCGGGCAAGTAAAAAAACATTTTACATATGAAATAGTCCATCTAATTCTAGTGGGCTAATGCGAGTAACATATAGAATAAAGTAATATCTGTCAGATGTGCCACCCTTTCTGTAATTATCTAGAATGTAGTCTATCATGGCAGCCGCTCCTGCTTCCAAAGCACACTTCCTCTCGAGTGTATGACGGTGACGGTACGCTACGGCAATCAGCTGCCCCATTTCCATATTAATTATGCTAGTATGTAAAAGCGTGATTTGTCTTCGATTTCGGTAGAATAATTCAGCACTTTAACCTCTAAGACCTCCCTCAGATATTCACAGATATGTTTAAAGTTAAAAACAAGAAATGCAATAGTAAGATCTTGGCATAGTATTGATGCATTTTCTTCCTCCATCTGTGGGTGATGATTCTAGATATAAATAATTTTGTCAATCAGCTGAGTTATTGTATTAACCCTTAAACGACAACATGGGGTCTTATGCGACCCCGCTACATTTAAATTTGGTGCCAATTTTCAACAGCGTGCCGCTACCGAGCAATGCTTCTATCTACCTTCTTAGCTTAATCGGCAGTAACTATTGTGACTTTGTCGAGTTTGTGTCGTTCACAGTCTTTGCAGTAGATCGGGCTGGGGTCACATACGACCCGTGTTGTTGTTTAAGTGTTTTAAAAAATGGCTTCAAGTAGTAGTTATTTGAACGAAAAAGAGCTTGAAGATATTGTTAGACAATATGAAGCAGAAGAATCCGACACTGAATGTTTAAATGCGTTGTCACTTTCGTGGTTGATACTTTCGATCAATTATGCCACTCAAAATCGGTTTCCAGAAGAACTAAAAGGTGGCCGCTTCGAATTTTTAACGGCATGCTTGATGGAGGAGCTATTAATGCCTTTGTAATCTACAAAGCTAATATTTACAATCCTGCTTTGAAACCCATTCCCAGAAGGGAGTTTTTAAAAAAATTAGGGTTTCAGCTTGTTACAGAGCAACTGAAAAAACGTCTGGAAGTGAAAAACCTACCACAGGTACTGAGACCGTCCATTATGGAAATTTTAGGACACGAAGAAGAAACCATCACTCCTATTAACGTGTCTTCTAAGAGATGTGCAGTTTGTCCAAGAAAACGCGACCGAAAAGGCCGCCATAAGTGCGTAAAGTGTAATAGGAACATATGTGCAGAGCATAGTTTAAGCATATGCTAATTTTGTAATTAATCAATTTAATTTGTTCTTATGTTTTTTTTTTCTATAAAAATTATTACATTCTTCATTGTTATTTCTAAAATAAATTTTTTACTAAAAAATATCGAGTTTTTATGTGGGGTCACATATGACCCCGTGGTGTCTACTACGGCACAAAAGTTGCATGTTGTTATTTAAGGGTTAATTATTTGCTTTGCCACCTCTCATTATCAGCCCTCCACACACTTACAATCATCTTTTATGGATTATCATTGATACGATCAGAAAAAAATTTGAAAGAGACAATTTGCCAACAATAGAACGTACGTAGCATAGATACTGTACGTTTTGTGATAGATTGCAATTATTTGGAGAATTCTGGACGTATGTGTTCGTAATGTATACAGTAAGACTCCTTCTGTAGCTTTACAAAAAAAATATGCAGAGGTTTTAACATGTCAAACCTCTAGAAATGTCAAAAAACCTAACAACTCAAAATTGATTTATTTTCTCTACTTTTTTTCTTTTTTTTTTTTCTTGTATTTTATGAATTTCGAACTTGGATACGTACGTTATTTTCAAGTTTCCACGATTTTATGTGCGTTATGTTACACTTAACGCGGTTTTCGCAAATTTGGAAAAGTGGCAATCTAATATATAAAAAGAACGACAAGCCGATCACAAGCATAGTGCACGAAACCAGACCAAATGTAGCATGTAGGAAGAAAATCAGTCAGCTGAGAAAAGCCTATGAGACCTAAGATTTATCCTGGCAGCAATACCTAATATATCATTGTATATCATATTAATGTATTATTTGAAATACTTATGTAAACTATTTTAAACCTCAAGGTTTATAAATAAAATTAACTATTGTATGTATGATACATTAAATCTTAAGAACGGCTGAACCGATTTTTATGCGGTTTTCACCAGCGCATTGAACATTTGTTTGAAATAATTTCAGGATATATATCAAAACGGTATGATTAATTAATTATGAAATTAAATTAGATTATATGATATTTGTAATAAAGAGGAAGGAAAATTTTGAACACAGTAAAATGGCAATGTAATTTAAAGCCTTAGTGCAAGAATAAAAAGTTCTAATTTTAATTCTAAATTCATCATGGAATGACACCCGGATTCTGAGTAATTAAGAAATATTTTAAAATAAGTCTTGCGTGCAGAATATATATATACCAGACTTTAACAATTTTAGTAAAGTGGGAGGAGATAAGAAAATATACAAAGGACAGAACACGATGGAAATAAGTATGGAGAACAACACCAAAAAATAAGTAACTCGACTATAGCCTTACACCGTAAGGTAGAAAGGCTTCAGGATTAAGTAAGTAAGTTAACAATTTAATATTACTACAAAAAAGTCTACGAGGGCATATATCCCAGATAAATAGATCTCACAATAACCATTTATATGTTTTCATTTCCGACGAAAATTATTAAGATTCGATTTATTGTTGAATATTGTTGTAACCCACAAAAATGTACGAAGAAAGAATGCTTCAATGGCAAAAATTATTATTAACGAAAAAAGTCCTTTCATCTATATATCTACAACTAGCAGTGTACCCGCTGCTTCGCTACCGAAATAAAGTAGTCGTAGCCCGCTTAGATCTGGCCCATTTCGAAATCGGTTCAAGACTGGTTGCTACGAATCGTTTTATATTCAAATATATTTATTTGTTTTAATCTACAATTGTATTAATATGTGCTTCTTATACAAATAATTTAAGCACGAATTTCTTTGTAAACATTGGTAGTACAGACATTTAATATCAACACGTATAAGTATCCCGATGTGCTAACCTAGGAAAATGCCCATGTGAGAATCATTGCCAAAGGCAGCGCCAGTCACGTAAAGCATTTTATGTTGCACCTTACGAAATTATTTATTATAATTTTTATGATATTTATTATAATTACTTCGTGATTATTCCTGATTTATAAATCGTACCTATATAGATCAGAGCACTTTTTTTCGTTAGTAAATATTCTTGCCACCGAAGTAAGTTTTCTTCGTATTGCTTTAGGGGGTTACAATAATGTTCAATAGCGAATTTAACGTTACAATTGTCGTCTAAAATGAAAATAAAGAAAATTGTGATATATATTCTCGGGAACATTTTTGTTGCAATATTAAACCCAAAATTCGTTAATATAGGTATATTTTGAATATGTGTATCTTTTATAGTTTAAATATTTCTTAATTGATCGGAAACCTGGTGTCTTACCGCGATGATATATAGCTTAAAATCTTTCCAGACAAATTTGGAATACGCTGTTGCAAATAGCACTAAAATCGGTTTATTTGTTTTTGAGTTTTAATACATATACCGATTTTAAACAGACGCCTATGTGCCAAAAAGAAATGAAACAGGTCACTTGAAGGGTTTTATGAATATCCTTGAATCTAGATTTGCCTTGTATGGGTTGATCAGAGCAAAATACTGAACCTCGTTTTTGTACATGTGTATGGGTAATCTTTGTAACCAAAAACCAAGTCGATATCTCATTATAGGTCTGAGATATTGAGGAATCCGTGAAAGAAACATTTCACCACATTAGGGGTCGAATTTAAAAAAAATCTTTCTTAATAGGTGCTCACATCATGGAAGGAACATTCCTTCCTCCACGAATTTCATGTTTCTATGTCCAGGGGGCGTTCTATTGAATAAAAAATACCAATTTACCCTTTTAGGCGTGAAAATTTAAAAGAAAACTGTCAAAAAGTTTCTAAGATTTTAAAAAGACATCTATATGCCAAAACACAATGTTATAACTCAACATACATAGGAAATACGAAGGGTTCTATAATTCACTCCGAATACATAATAAATTTATCCCTTTAAGGGTTGATTAGAACAAAATCCTGAATTTAGTTCTTAACATTTGTATGTGTAACCTTTGTAAGCAAAAACTAAGTCAATATCTCATTGGGCCTAAGAGATATTGAGGAATCCCTGAAATCACTTAACAGCCCCTTAGAGGTCGTATTTCGAAAATTCTCTTCTTAGTGATCGCTTACGACATGGAGGAAATATACTTCTCGAATTTCATGTTTCTAGGTCTAGTGATTTGGGCTGAACGTTGATGAGTCAGTCAGGTCATGTATTTATATACATATATAAGAAAATTTTATAAATGATATACCTATATACAGAAGAAGATTAAACAGAAAAGATTTGTTTATTTATTTATTTATATTATTGATATTGTAACAACTTCTGTTATACACATGTTTAATGTTAAGTCAATATTAAGAGATATTTCAAGTTTATAAGTAGCGCTCCTTCTGTCCCCCTAAATATTCAGAAGCTACACTAAACAGAAAATAATCGTTCTTCAATCAAAGTCTTTATAAATTATCTTTATAAATTGTTGATGTAAAGTAAATAATAAGCGAGATATTTCCAGTATTTTAGTTTTAGCACCTCCCCCATCTCCCTTCCCCTGCTTCTTAACCAATTGAAAAATTTATAGGATAACAGGTATTTGTATTTTTATTTTAAACAGCTTTTCTCATGTGCGTTTTTGCTGTTAAGTCAATAGTAAATGAGATATTTCAAAAGTTTAGTTTTAGGTTGTCCCTTCGTTACTCCCGTAAATCAATCCAATAAAAAAAATCATTAAAAAAAAAATATTTGCTTTCTTATTACAGTGAAACCTCTATCTATCGTTCCTCGAATAATAATTTTCCCGTATATATCGTTATTTCTTGCGGTTCCGAATTAATTTCATACAAAACACGCAAAAATAGATCGCACCGATCATTTCTCTCTGTATCATTTTACCGCATTCATCGTTTAAATTACGCAGCAAATTTCGTGTTTTTTCAAATTGAAAACTTTTTTTATGCGCATTCGATAACTGATGCCGAAAAAAATTTAATTTGTAACACCGAAAGAATATTGATTTCTTACGGCAATATAAAAAGCCAAAAAGTAAATGACGATGAAAGATTATATACAATACAAAGTATAATTTTTTTTGTCGGCATGCAGCTTCCTTTTTTATTTCGCTACGATATTTTTTATTTAAAAAAATTGATTTATACCTGAAACATGTATCATTTTTAGAATATATATGTACGTACATATTAAACATTTAAATATGTATTAATGTGTTTTTCATTGTTTTCCCGCATCCATAGTTTATTTCAATAGGTCCCTTCAAAAACGATAGATAGAGGTTTCACTGTATAAGCAATTTTTCTGTTAAGTCTACGTCTTAAGTGATACCATTTTTTTTCTTCTGATTTTCAATTTGCCTCCTTATATTGACTGCATTTCCTACCTATATACCAAATTCCAACTCGGTACACACAGATTTTCTGTTTTATATATATATAAAAGATTTTACTATTATATTTAAACATTTAAATAAAAGAATAGAAAAAAAAAAAATAAATAAAAATAACAAAGTTCATAAAAATGCCCTAAAATTAAAAACCAGAAAACAGGTGCTCCACTTTAGCCTCGCTCTGCATAAACTAATCAAAAATTTTACTAAATAACAATATATAAATCTTATCAGCTAGAGCAGAGTAAAGATGAATCGCGCCGAACGACATTGAACGATGTTTCACGAACTTACTATAGTTGTCCAAACAACCATTGAAACGAAATTCCCGCGATCTCGCTGAACGCATCATACATACTTCGATGGTCCAATATAATTAAAAACAAAATTATTAATTTCTCGTTTCTGATGGGACTTTTTTGAAATTTTCGATTTTTCTAGTTATGATGAAAGCATTCCCTACCTGTATGCAAAATTTCAACTCGGTAGCGTATCTGGAAATGGGTTAGAATTTCCGGACATAGCCACAAATATCCATTTTTATATATAAAGATTTATAAATTAGGAGTAATCACGGAGCGAACATAATAAATAAATTCACTAGGCTCAATCCACTTGATTGCGGTGTTGGCCTTTTCATTACCTTATATGCCTACATATTTCGGTGTCCAGAGTAGTTTTATTTTAGTGTTATGTTCTTATAAATAATGAATTAATTCCTGGGTATGTTGGATGATTTGGTTTTTTGGGTATATTTTTTTATATACTTTTTAAGACCTTTAGAGAATCCGAATAGGTGGAATACTTCATATTTTGTAAGGTCTTTTCGGTTATTTCCAATTAGAACAATATTTGATGAGTTTAGTAGTTTAAAATACATGTATGAATTAAATAGTTGGGATACTATAAATCTTTTGAGGGTTGTTATGTTTAAAATGATAGCAGGAAACAATAGTTTGCGTTCAGACTTACAGAGATAACTATATAGCAGTTAATGGTGAAAAAGCCCTGTACTAATTAATCAATTAATGAATTTAAATGTTAAATAGCTTAGTATGATCCGTGCGATTGTGAAATACATAAATTTCCAACGAAATCTCATACATACGTGAAATTATCAAATACATTTGATTGCAGAATCACCGATTAATTTCGCATGGGATTTTGTATCCGAAAATTACATAAATTAGTATTTTAAATGCACCCAATCCCCGCTATTTAACACGAACAAATAGCTTATTTGCAAAAATGATTGTCGAATTTGAATAACGCATAATAGTATAATACATATCTACAGGGTGCTGCGGTATTAATATCATTGCCCGTACAATTTTACAGCTCTATCCATGATGTTAACGATTACTATTTATTTAATAGTGGACATGTGTTTTTGAACCTACCGTAACACCTAAACCACAACAAATACTAACTCAAAATTATGTGATTTACTTTTTCTACAGAATCATTGTCATAGTGCACAATGACATTGGCTAGCGAAGCCATATAAAAGGGAGCAGCTTAGCAAAATTAAAACTCTTTCCATAATTATTAATATTATTATGGGGTTTATTGAAGTTTATTGAATTCTCATGATGCGACAATGCGTGGATAAAAACCTGACGATGTACGATCTGAAGAAAGCCAACGTTCAAGGAAAATAATGGAGCAAACGAAAACAATTATCAAAACTTATGATGCTCACAGGGCTTTCAGGAAAATTATACCTAGTTTTGACATTACTGTTACAAAGTTTTCAGTGAAACACCAAATGCTTAAAGACAATTTAATTTGCGTCGAATTACCTATTGAGTACCGCAGGGTGTAATTTTAGGTCCATTACTATTTTTAATTTATTTCAATGATTTCTCTTCTGCTATTCAGGCGAAATCTATTTTAAATGCCGATGATACGACCCTTATAACCAGATCATTGTCCCTGGAACACATGCAACATGTTTCTAGTGATAATTTATCAAAAGCGAAAGACTGGTTTCTATCAAATAAATTATCATTAAATGAAGAGAAAACGCAAAATTTACTCATAACAACAAAAAATCATAACTATAATAATCCGGACTGCATTACATTTTTAGGAGTCCATAGTGATCCTCGTTTGATATGGGACCATCATGTTGCCCATATATGTGTGAAATTGTGCAAAAAGATTTATATTCTAAGAAACTTACAAAATCTGTTACAAAGGATGTTTTATTAATTACGTATTTTGCGTTATGCCAGTCGCACATAGCATACGCTCTTTTAGTATGGTCATTGGACTATTAAGGATTCCACACACCAAAGCGGCCGCGGTGGCGGCCACGGTAGCGATACGGCAGCGGCCTAACGCAACCTATACAATACAATGAGACCACGCACATACAAGCGTTCAGCTATCTGAGAACGCCACCGAATGCAGCGTTCAGTCTAGCGATCACCAAACACTGGTGGCCGAACTCGACAAGTTGCGTTAGGCCGCGCGATATTCATTGTTTATATACCACAGAGTGAATATATTTAAGAAAATAATGTCGAAAATAGATAATTTAACAGAAAAAATCATAGATCAGTAAAGGATCATTTAATTTTGTATGACTTAGCACATCCTGATTACAAGAATATTAGGAAAACAAATAAAGTGTGGAACGAAATAGGAAAAGTTTTGGAAATTGATAGTAAAGTCTGTTCCAAACGGTTAGGCGGAACTAGATTTGGCAATCTAGTTACTTTCATCGTTTAAATCAGCCGTTTTGTTTAAGCTTTGTAAATCATACTTGCAACAAACATTTTTTGGTTAAGGTTAATATCATTTTAAAATGTCATTTTCTTTATATTTTGATTTTTTGTGTCATTCTTAATACAAATATCCCATTTATTTATTTTTTGTCATTAAAATATGTAAGAAAATTAATTTAAGTTTGACATATGTCATTCGTTTCCATGGTTTCATTGTTGGAATTTTAAATTTTGACATTCCAACGTGAAAAATTAAATAACCCAAGCAAGGTCCCTTTTCCAACCTAAAAGAACGAAATTCCCATTTAGTTCCGCCTAACTGTTTGAAACAGAATGTGAGTAGATTATTATTTTTCCTCTACATACAATTAATTATTCGATTGTGTTCTCGCAACCAATATTATCATACAACTATATACCGTGATTCACTAACTGATCGCTACCGCTACCGCCACTCCCACCGCGTTAGTATGAGGAGACCTGATCGCTAGTCGTATCGCTACCGTGGCCGCCACCGCGGCCGCTTTGGTGTGTGGAATCCTTTATTTGTGACGGCATTTGAAGACCATGGTATACACCGAAATTATGGACCTTGAGGATCCCCGTAACCGGGTGGAAGCAGCAGTGGCGGAAATTCACCAAGGCATGGACCTTGCAACATACACTAATTTATGAATACGCCGAGCAAGAGTTTGCATACAACAGCAAGGTGATAACTTCGAACATCTGCTGTAAAAGTGCTTATCGTTTTCTTTTGATCCCATAAAAATAAATATATCTTTTATTATAAAACTTTTACTAAGGTGTTTTAAGGTTTTTGCCTTCATCTGACCTGTAGTACCACCCATTAAAAAAGAAATAAGAAGACCATAAACACCCTGTATATATTATGGTTATATATAGACTGTGCTAGGCGCAAATGGTCATCGTTGCTGTGCGCCAAAAATTATAACTAACTAATTTTAATCACGAGTTAAGCCGCATTCAGAGCTCTTAAATCAATAGCTTATAGACTATAGCTTGTACTCTGTTAACTGTCACTAGAAGTTTGTCATATGGTAAGACGTGAAACCGTTCAGACCTCTAAATTTAATACGTTGTTCGTTGTGGATTGTGGATAATTTTCTAAACTTATAGCTTTTGAGTTGTTTTAATGAGACAGACATATAAACACATTGGCTATCTGAGTGTATCAGAGACACCATAGATATTGTATGCCTTTACATAACCTAACAAAATGTCATCATTAACAAATCTTGCTCAAAATTACAAATACCGACAGTAAATATGATCAATTTAGGTGATTAGATTAGGTTTAGTTAGTTAAAATCTATAACAGCAGAATTATAAAAACGATAATAGATAGAAAATATTTTACGAAGCCATGTAGTTAGTTTAAAGACAAACAGATGTCGGACTATTCGTAACCCACTAATTTATAACTGCTGTAAACGGTACGTACGTTAGAACAGTGTATAAAAACAACGCACAAGATAACATCGAACAGTCTACAACGTGTTAATTGAAAGAGCTCTGAATGCGGCTTTAAAAAGAAGAGAAAAAAGTTTAAGAACCACTGCTGTAAATGATATTTGGCTACCAAGATATTCAAAATATGAACTACGTTCTCGAAATCCAATAAACATATTAAGCGTACAATAATAATTATCCGTAAAACATTTTTTTAACTTGTTAATTTTTTTGTATTATATTATCGGGGCTGTCTGTCGGTACCGTGTAGGCTAAAACATATTCAGCATTCAACTTCCCACGTCCAATCCTCGCTCATTATTTCTTTATCTACAGAAATTCGGTATCAATGGTAGTCCGCCCTTGCATTACGTTCTCTGTCTGTCTCCCAGTTCTTGAGTCTTTTAATTAAACTCTCGTAGACTTGAAGTACTTCTTCACTCTTCACCCGATATGGAAATAAAAGAATCTGCATGAGACTTCATTTCTTATTCTCTCTCGCCTACATGCCAGTGTTTTTCTTCACACAACATTATTATTAGCTTGGTTTCAACAAAATTTAACTCTTTCACTTAAAAATTAATTAGGAATCATTTTTAAACTGAAATCTAGAAACGTATGAGTTTTAAATTTGAACTTAAAAAAATAAATGGTCTTAATTTTGATGTGCAAATTGAATTTTTATAACGAGGTTTAAATATATATATATATATATAAATAAAACACTATCTTGTATATTCGTCAATTTATTAAAACCGTAATTAAAACATTACAGATACGTTTCGTGCATATAGTTGCACATCTTCAGTCATGTAAAAAACACAGAAAAATAATTATTGCAAGCATGGCAGGGCCACGTCACATCATTATATATATATATATTATAAATCAAGGACTGAGAACGAAACAAAAAAGACTGTTTCTGTTCGGAACTAAAACGAAATAGTGTACACGCCGCTTATTGGAACGACGCATAATATTATCATTCGGATATTGTTATCACTTTAGCGAAAACGGGCCGAACGTATACGACTACTAAGAAAAATACAGTAGGTGGCCAAATTATTAGGGACAGTACAAATTTTCTATAATTTTCAAATGAATTTAATGAGGAAATAAGTGGCTTTGGGTCTCGTATTTATTTTTATTCATTAGAGTGCTTTATTTAGAATATAAAACGACATAATTTCTTATTCATAATCATTTATTTTTGTATAAAAAGTGTTTATTTAACAAATTAAGTAAAATCTTAATATTTTGTAATGTCACTCTTTGCTGCGATTGCGGCTTCCAGGCGTTTGGGCATGCTTTCTATGCAGACTTTTGCGTTGTGTCGGAGATTTGGGTTGTGATGCCACTCTCTGATAACGATTTCTATAAATTGCCGCTTAGTGGTGATGATTTCTTTGCCGATCTCCCGCTTTTTAAAATAATATTGATACCAGCAACAAGAATATAGAAGAAAAATGATTTAAATTTTTTTTATTTTCTCACAAAATGCATTTAAACTTGAAAATTACAAAAAAAAGTGTACTGTCCCTAATAATTTGGCCACCCACTGTAGTTGTATATACGAGGGTTACCTTTTAAGTTATTACAAAAACTAAGAAAGAATTTATTTTTTTGGAACAAACTTTTTTATTGCCTTTCACAATATTCGCCTTAAAAATTTATATACTTTTGCATGCGATCAAACCAATTCTCCACTCTTTTCCGACATTTTTTCCACTCTGCAGTTGGTATTTCAAAAGCATAGTTTTCGAAGGCTTCAACAGTTCTTGAGGTGATGAAAATCGCTGTCCACGCATTTTTTTGTTTGACATTGGGGAACAAAAAAAGTCGTTAAATAAAATTAGAGCATAAATCAGGTGAATACGGTCAATGAGACATTAATTCGAAGTTTTTCTCCTTCAAATAATCAATTGTTTGACGTACTATGTGGGAGCTTGCATTGCAATGTATTGTCATGATGAAGAATGATGCGACGTTTTCGATTGTTTTTCCTGATTTTGTCTTGAAAGTGCTTCGTGAACGAACAACTTTGTGGATTGTTGCTTAGTTACCTGCAACGATGTTGTATACGGATTTTGCAGTGCCTAGCTTGAATTTTTTTAGCATTTACACCAATCAACACGAGCCTTTTTTCAGCTTTGGTAAATTATGCGAAATCCATCGGGAACAGATCTTTTTCACAGCTAAATGTTCATGCAAAATATAATGCAGTCTGCGATATGCCAAAGGATACCTCTATTTCACGGTAAGTCACATTCCGATCTTCTTCAATCATTTTGCGCACAGCATCAATGTTTTTTTACAACCGCAACCGATTTTGATCGACTTTCACGAGATTCATCACTGACGGACGCACGACCACGACTAAGTTCTGCAAACCAATTGTAAACAGTCTTTTCTGATGGTGCTTCATTACCAAAAATTGAACGAAGCGAATCTGTGCATTGTTGTGGAGTTGCGCTTTTACTAAAATTGTAAAAAATCATCCAACAAAAACCTTCAAGAGGAATATCAATTTTTTCAGAAACTTATTATTATTTTTTTTAACGCTCACTGTCAATCAAACTACTGGGTCAGTTTATAAGTTGCCACTAATTTCACAATAACAAATGTCAAATTTTACGAATATAGTAATGACACATTTCAATATTGTCATTTAGTGGTCGTTTGTAAAAACATAAAAGGTAACCCTCATACTATGTTTTTTCACTATAGTAATATTGATTTATAAGTTTTTTCAAGATGGAATTTTACTTCTCAATCCACCACACCTGTGGCAAAACTGAAAAATATTATACTCACCTCTATTGTCGACATTGTGATCTATTCCACATCACTTGCTGGTCGTTCACTCTAGCTCTTAATTTTCGGACTAATAAAACAATGAAGGGGAAACAACACTATGACATTATGACTGCCATTGCTTCATTATGCAATGACAGTTTTAAACAAAGAATTCCTAAAATTAAAATCTTATCACCAATCTTTATGACAATTACTTTTTTTCCCTTCTTTCAAACCGTGTCATCATCGTAGAAAATCAGTGATTGGACAACCCTGTTGGACACATCGACTATGTGACACCACGAGTGTTCACCCCTAGTTGCAAGTTGCAAGTATCTTCGTAATCATTAGCGCAGACGTTAAACTACATTTCGATTACAAAAGTTGTTGGCTCGTCTCCGTTTGCCATTGTTAGGGCTGATTGTGCAAAGGGCTGATTTTCAACAGGGGATGGAAGATTAGGATAGATGGACATGGACGTACAATGGGGAAAAAAAAGATAAATTACGTTATTTCTTTAAGAAAAATTTTGAGAGGTTTGTTAATAGAAATATTTATCTTGTGAATTTATTATATTCACTAAAACTTGTAATCAAGACAATATTTCAAGATCATCCAGTATGACTCATGCGTAATATATAACAACTAGCAGACCCCGTTGCCAACAACGTTGGCAAACTAATATCGAATAAAAATCAATAGGTATAAGCAGCAATTAATTATTAAAAGTTGCATGATTCTGCGTATATTAACAAAACAAAAACGTTTCTTGATTATACCTAGGAAATCCTAAAAACCGCTTAATGCGTGTCGTTTAAAAATTAGTATCGGGCTGGATACGGCCCGCGGCCCATATATTGGACATCAATGGTATAGCTGTTTCTAATTATGCCTAGGAAATCCTAAAAAGCCGCTCAATGCATGTCGTTTAAAGTTTAAAAATTAGTATCGGGCTGGATACGGCCCGCGGGCCATATGCTGGACATCAATGGTATAGCTGTTTCTGATTATACCTAGGAAATCCTAAAAATCCGCTCAATGCTAGTCGTTTAAAGTTTAAAAATTTAGTATCGGGCTGGAGACGGCCCGCGGGTCATTATACGTTGCGTAACATCAATTCAAAACCTGCCCCTGACACAACAACCTTCCCTCGAGTCACCGTATGTACTGCAATGCTCTGCTCTAGTGTCTGGTAAGCTATCTGTTTCGTCGTATACGTCGCCCCCTACTACTAACTTCGTTACCGCCCACACCCCGCAAAATCCATTCACACCACGCAACTTAGCGTTACGATGACACACAGAAATTAGGGCTTTTATATATATATAATTAAGCCAAGGTATAAAAAAGAGAGCAAAGCAGCGAAATTAAATAAATTAATTCCTGTTAACATGCGCATAGTGGAGCGTACTGCAGCGAGGTTATATCGTTGTTATAGTCGAGCAAGGCGACGCGTTCAAACAATTTTGATTTCTCTGCTATCATCGTTGCTGAAATAGTTGTTTAAAATGGATATTGAGGCATTTACAAGTAGTTCTCATTTATAAGAGGTATTTATTGTAGGTTCCGATTGAAATTTGTCCATTTTTTTACCAATTTATGTTGAATTTTTTCCAAAATATAATCAAACGTTGAAATACTTCTGCGAAAATAAGAATGAAACTTTTCTGGATATTCGCGGAGTTGCATATAGAAATGATGAAATTCACCATGTATATGTCTACTTTTATTTATTCTGTGAACATTGCACCTTCTAGTGTGTTTATTTTTATTTTTTAGTAAATACCAAATTTTCAGGGAAGAGTTTTATGTTAGCAAGAAATCCATTATAATTTTGTGAACTTTCTGCTCGATTTTAAACGCGTCACTATGTGTAGACACTCTTTTATAAGCGCGACATTCTTTCGCTGTTTTACTCTCCGTTTTCATCGCTGCTTTGCTCTATGCTTCACTATGTGCTTAGCCTAAGTGAGCTCTTGTTTGTCGGAGAACGTCGCTCTCACTGGTGGGGAGTGACCGACCACACACCTTAAGCCCCGCTAGAACCTAGGAACTTAGCCTTACTTGGAACACACAGACATTAGGGATTTTATATATATAATAGTTTAAATATCAAAACGCAGTAACTTAGTGGTAGTAGTTATTGGATTCTTGTGGATGATTTGGGAGTATAAGATCTATGTTCAACAGTATCAAAGCATCGTTTCTAACTGAAAAAGAAATACCAACCAAAATCAAGGTAGAGATCTTCAAAAAAGTGACAGTACCGATTTTGACATACGCCTCAGAATCCTAGACCACTACAGAGACGCACAGATCCAAAATAAGAAGCTCCGAAATGAAATTTTTAATAAAAATTGTAGGTAAAACAAAATTGGACAGAATAAGAAAGTATTTAGAGAAAAGCTGGGCACAAAACCAGTGAAGACTATAATAGAAGAAGGAGAGGTAAGATGGCTGGGACATATACACAGAATGAGTGAAGACAAAATAATTAAAAAGGTTTTTGAAGCAAGAACACTGAAGAAAGTTAAACCAGGAATACCTGAGAAAAACCTGGCACCGAGAAAGAAAAGAAGCTGTAACGAAAAGAGACGTAAAGTGGGAGGAGATAAGAAAATATATAAAAGACAGAACACGATGGAAAGAAGTATGGAGAACAACACCAGACAATAAGTAACTCAACTAGGAAAGAAGGAAGAGACCCGGTGGGAAGCAGAAGGGGAGAAATGAAGGAAGGAAGGGGAATGAGGTTACCTAGAAATGGGGAGGAAGGAAGCGAGATAGGAGGAGGGGTGAAGAAATGGTTGGAAGGGAAAAGAATGAAATAAAATAAAATAAAGCAAAGATGGGCGAGAGAATAGGAAGCAAGAAGGAAGGAGATCGGAGAGGGAAACCAGAAGGAGAACAGGAAGAAGGAGAGGGACATTGGAGCAAGAAGATAGAAAAGAGAAAAAACATTGTAAATTGTAGTGGCCTGTTATTTATTTATTTTTGGATTGATTTTATTTGATTTTATTTTTTGTAATGGCTAATACCCTGAACGCCGCAAGGCCTAGAGAAATAAAGAATATATAAGTAACTCAACTATAGCCTTACACCACAAGATAGAAAGGCTTCAGGATTAAGTAAGTAAGTAAGTAATGATCTGTATTTTACCAAAGGCCAATTTTATTTCTACAGGTGGCCACTGAAAGACTGAATGATATAAATCAAAAATAACTTTTCCAAACACATTTTTTTTTAATGTTTATGATATATATATATATATATATATATATATATATATATATATCCATTAATTATATATATATATATATATATATATATATATATAAATATAATTAATGGATATTTTTCAGTATTATGTGTGCAAAACAACAACACTCAAATGACCCCCATTTTCCTGCTCACAAATTCGGATTTCGGCTCGAATATTCTCTTAAAGTTCATGAATTGTTCGAGGTTTATTTCCGTAAACTCGTTATTTCAAGTAGCCCCACGAGAAAAGTCTGGGCCGTCAAATCCATTGAACGCAGAGGCCAAACAAACGCAGCATTTTTGTAATTATTCTTTCACCGAAAATTTCTCGCAGAAGATTCATCGTCGCTCTGGCAGTATGTGCAGTAGCTCCGTTGGAACCATACATCCTAGTCTTCAACCGATGCGCGTAAAAAATTTCAAACTTGGATTGCTTTTAGATTATTTCTGGCTGATCTTCCTCATTTTCAAAGAAATAGTGGTCGATAACTCTAAAGGCCATAACACCGCACCAAACAGTGCACTTTTTGGCGATTTAATTGATGCTGATGTAATTCTCTGGGATTCTCAGTACCCCAAAATCTAGAGTTTTGTTTGTTAATGTACCCATTTAAATAAAAATGGGCCTCATCACTCTTTATCAAGTTATTCAAAAAATTGCTCTCTGGTTAGCTGCTGAAATCGAATGGCATACTGCAGGCGCTGTTTATTTCATTTACTGTACATACGAATCCCTGAAATATGTTTTTACACAGTTTACATTTATATAATTCACGCATTTTAAACACCAGGGATAACTAAACAATTACTAAACCGTAACATTTCGCTAACTCAATTTTAGAAGATTTTCTTAAAAACAAAATCTTTTATTTAAATGTTATCACGGTACATAAACTTTAAATATATTAATTATTCAAATGTAGATTAAACTTCTAAGTGCATTAGTTCAAATAAAAAACAACTATCTTTTTCATTATTTTAATTAAAAACTTTATATTTACAAATTATCTACCTCAACTGAACTTGGAACTCTCTGTTTTTCATTTTTGCTTCAAACATTTCTTTATTTACATTAAGTTTTAAAACTGTTTTAAATATTTATATAGACATAAACTGTTGATATTATATAGGCTTCATGTCATATTTTCATTTTGTTGGTATGAATAAATTCTTTTAAATCTGAAATTATGATAAATAAATGTCAAAGTAGATTTAATTTTTTTTTAAATTTAATTTAATTTTAGAAAAAAATTAAATCTGAAAATCATCAAGGTATCGGATTATGGTGAAAAATTGATAGAGATTGAGCAGATTTGGAAAACAACATTTTAAAAGCAAACTGCAATACAAATACAGTATGACTGCGTTTTGAAGACTTAACAACCGAAGAAGCAATCTTATAAAAAAAAAATCAGCTGTGGCCACCACAGGACCGACCGCCATCACAAAGTACTTGCATAAAATACATTCTAGCAACAGAGTAGAAATAACTTGGCCTAATATTTTCTAACAGATATTATTTATCAGGATCAAGGAAACGTTACAGATAAGTATGAAAAAATAGATAAATTGATAAAGGATGAGCAGATTTGAGAAACAACATATTAAAAGCAAACTGCAATCCAAATACAGTATGACTGCGTTTTGCGATGGTTTGGTTTACGACGATTCTCTTTTACGACTATTGTCAAGTGAGACGTAGAATTGAGAATTGCGGTTTCTAAATTTTTTTCTTTTTTATTTTCTTAGGTAATTAAAGGTACATCAGCATCTTGGGTTATCAGTACCCGGTATTATACTTTACAAAATATTGTTGATTAGATTACATTATGTGTGTATTATGTATGTATGTTGGTGTTAGTCTATGTATATTTGTTTGAATAGTTTTGTGTTTGTTAGAAAAATATGTAGGATTGTTTTGTTATTGTCTTCTTATAGAGTGCTTCTTATAGAGTGTCAGGCATATGGTGTTTCTGTCTTATTGAGTCATATTTGGTGCACTCATGGTCAGTAATTACATAATGGGGGATCTTCATTTTTTAGCTGTGTGTAATTCTTGTGTGTCCAATTCGTAGTCTGGTAGTGGAAGTTTGCTCTCTTCTTGTTCTCGAAAATGGCCATTTATTCGTGTTTTATTGACATATGTCTACTTGTTCTCGGATTTTATGTTCTAATTCAACAAATTAAGCATTAATTTTTTGGTTAGAGCTCTTCTAGCTCTTTTGGAATGTGTATGTGTGTCTTTGCATTCTATTGTCCAGTACTTTTAAGTTGATTTTCATCTATGACGCAGTGTTGCCACTGTGTAATAAAGAATTTAATAACTTCTCATAACAATTATGACAATTAAAAGAATATGAAACGAATAGTGGGACCAAATGTATATAAAAATCTATTGATTCTAATCTTCTATCTATTGATCGTAATAGATATGTTAGCTAAAAGTTATGTGATGTTCACCCTGACTGAGAACGAAGCTCTACGGTTAAAAGAACATATGAACCGTGCTGCATACTTGTTAATCAAACTATCGGCTAGCGGGCTGCATATGGTTCGCAACATATTTTTTGGATTCTTCTGAAGCGTTAAATAAAAAAAATAAAAAAAACTTGACCTTATTTAGGATAAAATATATTTAAAAATGTAAAAATACTCTATGCTGCCTTTTCTATTCATAAATAAAAAATAAGTAACCCTTCGGAATATTTGAAGTTGCGTCACTGCTTATCATTTTGCATGAAAAACAGACCGCGACCCAAATTAGTTTGACATTCCTGCTGTTGAAAATTGATAATTATATCAAAAACCAAAAGAGATAATAATTTTATTGCTTTTTGATAAAAAAAATATATATATTGTTAATCCATGTATCAAAAACATCATAAATATCATTTGAGATCACTCAAAATTTTACAAACTGTTTCTTCTTCGATAAATACATATGTGTATATATTTATCGTGGGACATATTTAGTATTAAGTCTCAGTATTTTTCTTATACCCTTTTTACACTAGATCTTTAAGACGATTGAACTTAAAGTTCACCGATGTTTAAGATCGGTATGCTTTCACACTTGATGTTTAAATCTCTGGTGCTGTCATCAGCTACAGTAATTTTGTCCTTAAGTTACCGTCATGAAATTACCAGTTTTGAACTGTCTGCGCAAACGCACATTTTGAATTATTATAAACAAATAAGGATATTTCATTCTACAGTAAAGACACTACAATAAAGAATATATTACACCTGTATTAAAATGTAAGTCGATACATTTTATCTCAATTATTGTAGCTCTGTATTTTATTAAACACATTATTAAAATAAATAATTTTATTATAACAATAAGTATAAACTTCTTATAACGTCGATATAATACAGTATTCTTGTTTATGATAATATAAAATGTTGACAGCACAAATTCAAGGAGAATTTTTTTATAATAGAAATTAAGTTGGCAATGCGGACGAAGTTTAAGACCCAGATCTCTGTCTTAAACATCGGTTGTGTTTAGACGAGGCCGTACGGTTGCAAATTAGCGTTTAAAGATACATTCACTTTAACATCCGATCTTAAAGATCTAGTGTGAAAAGGGTATTACAGGTGTACCATTCTCTAAATTCAGCTGCTTGGCCACAATTTCTACCATGCGTCTCATGTGGGGGAATAAGGATTTCTTGATTATACCTACGAAATTTTAAAAATACTATAGGAATATGCATTTTCTATCAGTTTTAATACTAATCATAGTAAAATAAAGCTTATTTGTTGTAAAATGCATAAGTTATTTTTGTGGTACGATTATTTTAAATTTGTTATAATTTCATTTCATTGGACCTTTAGAGGGGCACGTGCTCCCAGTACTTGTGATTTCAGCCATAAAACATCTGTAGAGCTTTTCAAAGAAAACATTATTCACCGCTGGGTACATGGAATAGTACATAAAATGCTGGGACTTCATGATTATAATCAATTCTTTCTCGAAAGTCGACCGGCGTAGCGTAGTGGTAACAGATGTGCTCTGCATTGCTAAGGTCTCGGGTTCGAATCCCGTTGAGGCATGGATATTTTCAAAAATAATAATCGTCCTGGCTAATTGCCACAGCAGCAAAGGCCATTGAAATTTAAAAAAAATCTTTCTCGAACTATGATGAGAAAATACTGTTCGTATTTTCTGTATTTAAATATATTGTTGATGTATCCCAGTTTGTTGTTGTTAATATATTGTGATAGTTATTTAAATCTGACTTTCATTTAATTTTTTCACAACAAATAGGGGAGATGTGGGGACGGTGGCACACATTTTGGTTTTCTGTACATAACATCTTCAATTTTGTTTAAATAACCTGTTAAAAATTAATGTCCTTATCACGTGCCATTTATAATTAATATTTTTGTTGACCTCTGCAATTGTGCCACTGTACCTGTACGTGAGGGTACAGTGAAACAGGATTAGGGATACAGTGGAACAGTAAATATAATAGGTATCTAAAAAATCTGTATATGTATTAATCATTTTTATTGAAACTTCAATTCAATGTCTTTAAAAATAAATCATCTGAAAGGTACTAAAAAATTAATAATATTGTAAAAAAATCAAATTTTTTGGAACAAACTACTACTAAAAGTATTGTATATAAATATATAAATGTAAATTTATTATTAATATAAAAAAATAAACTCTGGTAAGTTCCTTGGAAGCAGTAAGTTTTGATAGTTTTTATTTTAATGTTAATTATATTTCATTAAATTTACAGTAAAAAACAAAACGTCTAAACGGTGTTTTGTGCTACCAGACGGAGCAGGAGATGGTAAAACTTTAATCAGCTCTGATTTTTTAAATGTGTAATTTTCATTTGTTTTAATAAATTTAAAGAGTAGAATCAGCCGTCGAAGATATGTTACAACAATATCTTCAGTCGTTATTTCTATGATTTCCCCTATAGAGTGGCTCTTAATTTTATTCTTTCCGTATCCTTCAAATATTAAGGCATATTGCCTTACTTTAATATCCTTCTTTACATTATCATCTGAGTTTGAATTCTCATCAATATTGACATCAGTATCAGATATGTCTGAACTTACAAGAATATCTTTTAATTTTCTGATCTTTTTTATTTTGCGCAGCTTGGAATTGTTCTTCTAACTCGTACCCATGTACGTGGGTACAGTGGCTCACTGTAACACTGTATCCACATAACACGTGTGCCACTGTTAGTCTAACCCTATTTTCACGAACATTTTATTAAATATAATAAATGATATAGTTTAGAAAATTAGAAATTGCTTTACTCTGTAGACAAATGACCAATTTACAACATGTAATACAAAATTTCTTACTAATTTAGTTGTGTCTCGTTCAAATAAAAATTTTCTTGTTACGATAAACTTTAGTTTGTCAACCTCAAATCAACATTTTCATCATAAATGGCAGGACTTAAATTTATAGACTCAAAATGTGGATAGTATAATTTCTCAGTACCAGAGGGGCCTATATATACCCAAACAGACATGAAAATATTCTATATTTCAAAGATATTTCAAATGTTCCACTGCACCAATTGTGCCACCGTCCCAACATCTCCCCTACTTTACATGGAAATACCTTTACACAACAATAATGATTAATTTTTATTTCTTTTATCTGAGATTATACAACTGTAGCAATTGTAAAATTAAATTCCCGTTTAAAAATAATTCAAATATTCAAGTACAACAGTTTGAAGCTGTATAGAATTAACTAAAAACCTTTTAAAATAAAATTCCCTAGAACAATTCCAATGTAATGACCTAACTGTATGCAGTGTTGCAACAACACACAAGAGTAAATTTTTTTAAAGCGACCTGTTGTGTTGGTAGACGTTAATCGGTAGCCATTATTGCAAGTTTATAATGGATCGTTATCTAAACTGTTAGTGGTGGGATTAAAGAGATTCATTGCTGAAGTGCCGAGTCATTCCCGGTGAAATCGAAAACAAATCAAGCTCAACATACTGCGAGAATTAATATGGAAATAGGTCAGGTGGTTACAAATGCTGGAGATAACAAGAAGAAGATTTAGAGTTAAATGATTGGTTCACCGTTTGATATAGATAAAAATTCTTATTACAGTCGAGACGACGAAACAAGCAGATACGACATTTTAGACCTCACTACTCTCAATCTAAAAATAGTAAAACTTAGATTAAGTTTAAGAGAGTATTAAATTCTATTTTCTTAATCCTAGCGATTTTTAAGATGAACATAATGGTTAAATGCAGCGGTATCTTTGTGAAATTTGGTTTCTAAAATTCACTGTGAATGAGTACCAGCACTGATGTTACGAGAGGCATTTTTTAAATAAGAACCGTTTGCGCATACTATCCGCGCATAGCGTTCCCTGCAGTCGTTTTACTAACTTATGCCTTCTCTGATCATTTACCAACGTTATCAGTCAGTCTGAAGTTAGAAAGGAGCTAGACGATATTGTCTACTTTAGTCTCTCTATCATATATATCTACTGATGATATAGAAAAGGCTATTAAAAAAACTATGAAAAATAACTTATCATGCGGTCCAGACCTTATCCCAAATTTAATAATCAAAGACTGTGCCACACCTTTTTCAGAAGCACACTTCCACATTTTCAATTTATATATAAAAACCATTACTTTTCCTTCTAAATGGAAACTGGGACGAGTCACTCCTATACACAAATCTGGTAATAAAAGTCTTATAAAAAACTATAGACCTGTGATCGTTCTCCCTAATTTTAGTAAAATCTTCGAATCCATTATATATAAAAATATCTACTTCAATATAAAAAATAAACTATCCTTTTCACAACATGGCTTTATGCAACACAGATCCACGTCGAGCAACCTGTGTTATTTCACGCATTACGTTTCGTCTGCTTTGGATAGCAATAATCAGGTAGGCGTTGTATATACCGATTTTGCCAAAGCTTTTGATACAATGAATCCCCAATTTATCATTGAAAAACTTAAAATTTTTGGATTTTCACCAGCACTGGTAGCGTTATTATCGTCGTATCTTCTAGATCGCAATCTATCTGTTTGCTATTGTGGTCATACAACCTCACCTTTTAAAGTCACTTCCGAAGTCCCACAAGTATCAAATTTAGGTCCTCTTCTCCTTTTTTAATATTTATTGATGACATTAATAATGTAATAGTCAGTGTAAGATTAGTTTTTGCCGAAGATCTCAAAATTTTTCGCACTATCTCTTCAAATGATGATTGCCACATTCTTCAAAACGACTTGGAAAATATTTCTAATTGATGAACCTTAAACAAACTTAACCTCAATTTTTCTAAATGCAAAATTCTGACATTTACACGAAAATATAACTCCACTATCTCCTATTCGATACTTAATCAGTTGCTTACTCGTTGCGAAAGTACCCGGTATCTGGGCATTGAGTTTGATAGTAGACTTACTTTCAACTCGCATATAGATACGATTTGTTCTTTGTCCTATAAAATGCTAGGATTTATTATCAGAAATTCACGCACTTTTTCAAATATAAACGTTATCTTCACACTTTACTATGCATTAATCCGCTGTAAAATTGAATATTGTTCAATAGTATGGGATCCCATTTATGAGATTCAAAAGAGTGCCATTGAAAAAGTGCAACATAAATTTGTTAAGTTCATCTACTTTAAAGTTGTGGGATCCTACCCCCCTTTCGATCTCTCATATAGTACCCTTCTTAATATTTTTTCCACCAAATCTTTAAGTGAGCGTCGTGAGTTAAGCTCCACAAATTATAAGAAAAAATTAGCATCAAATCTAATTGACGATCCACTTTCCTTTCAACAATTAAATTTCCACATCCCATCTTTCCGTACAAGGCATTCCTCACTTTTTTTATCTTCCCCAGGCACATACCAATCTATTCCTTAAATCCCCATTGAACAGGATGTGTTCATATTATGAGCAAAATACAATAATTGAACTGTTCTAATAATTAGTTATTTTTGTGTATTATATTTTCTTATGTTTAATAGTTTTTAATTTTTAAGTCTTAATATTGTTAATTATGTTCCTGTCCAATTTTGGCTATGCTGTTTGGACAGATGTATTAAATAAATAAATAAATATTGTGCGGCAATTTAATATCAGCTATGTTCATTACTAATCCCGCCGATTGCAAAGTACGCGCTGTGATTCAGTTTTTAAATGCAAATAACACTCGTCCTGCCGAAATCCATCTACAACTCGTTGAAGTGTACGGGGAAGGTGTCATGAACGAAAGGAATGTGCGAAAGTGGTGTCGTTTATTTAATGATGGAAGAACAAACATTCATGATGAGAAACGTTTTGGCCACTCAACCGATGCTAGTTTAAATGGGAATTTTTCCTAACATCTTCCGACTTCACCTCTTTACAATATTGAAAGGATTTTTAGGCGGAAAATGGATGCAAACAGATGACGTCCAAGACACTGTCAACGGTTGGTTAAATGAACTGGAGGCAGTCTTCTACGACGAGAGGATCGTCAAGCTCATCGCCCGTTCAGATAAATGCCTCGAGCAGAACGGGGATTACGTCAAAAATTAGCGAATGGATATTGGTTATTGTAGAAATAAATTTTGAAAAAATGTTAGTTGTGTTTACTTTTAAACCAGAACGGTTCCTACTTAAGAAATGACCACCCTACAAACCTTTAATGGGTACAATGAAAATAAGTAAGAAGTAAAGAAACATTTTCATATTTGTCTTTAGAAGCGATAGGTTAATAAAGAATAAACGGCCTGATAGCTGGAAAAATAGTTAATGGATGCTGGGGTACGTTCCAAAACATAAGTCTTGGAGTTAGAGTTTACTCAAAGATAATGTGGTCATGTGATCAGGTTTTGGAACGGCGATGTTAAGGTTAGGAGTGCTTATATGAAAATTCCCGCTAAAATATTGTCAACAGGACATTTTATTTTAAATAATTATTATTATCTGTAACTAGTGTTGGATAAAAAGAACAGAGAAGTATGTACTATTGCTGCTGATTTGAGTCAACAACGTATATCTATTAACGGTAATTTTAATAAATATTTACAAACTCTTGTATAATAAATACCTATTTATAACGGAGTAAAAGATTTCATTTTTATTTCAGAATCATGAAACATCTGATGTTTCAGACATTGAAGATGTTAATTTCTGTTCTAAATTCTGTTAATTTCGATATGTCAAAACTTACATTACATGCGTACGCATTCTGCGCATAGGAGTAAATATTACCCACCTAGCAAGCAGAGTTAAAATAGTAAACTCTAGGGTTAACTCAAACCAGAAACTCTTTTGGAACGATCTTACTAAACTTAGAGTTAAGTTTAGAGTAAACTCTATAGGTTTTGGAACTTACCCTTGCATCACAAAGCACCAATTCACGTTTCCTTCATAGTTGAGTAATTTAGGGCTGTCACATTCGTTTCTCATCCATACTCGTCTGACTGAGCCCCAGGGATTTTTTTGTTCCCAAAACTGAGTTCGATAAAAGAACATCGATTACAAAGAAAAAAATAAAATAAATAAATAAATAAATAAAAAATAACAAATTCGGAAACTAATCTAAAAAATGTATTTCCAGAAATGCAAGAAGCGCTAGCAGGGATGTGTAGCCACAGAAGGGCAGTATTTCGAAGGTGATCGATTTAGGATATTATCTCTGCGAATTTTCTATAATAATGGGCGATATTAGGGGTGATTGCAGAGTGGCGACTGGAAACCGGAGAGCATTCAATGGTAAAACTGATAGACATAGCAAAACAAATTCTTAAAAATAATATAAAACTAAATGAATAAATAAAGGACTAAATACAAAAAATCTCAGACTAAGATTTATCAAATCCCTTGAGACAAAATGAGAAAATTTCAAATGGATTTTGAACCACGTTTTCCACATTGTAACAAATATTTAATACGAATGAAAAACAGACAAACCAATTGCTAAACTGGAACAAAAACATACATCAAGATAAAACATGTATTATAGAAAGGTATCAAGGGAAATACAGATTTTTTACAAAAGAATTATAAATGAATATTGGACAGATGACAAAATTTCTTAAGATTGGATTTGTGGAGGAGAATGCTTAAAATGAAACATAGTTCATAAAAATTTTAAATGTCAATTTTCAAACTAATAGTTTCTTTAGCGTCAATGAGGTACCTAAAAATAATGAGAACTATTTTAAATTTATTAAGATGACAGTTATTTTGGCAATAGTTTAATCAAGGTGCAAATGTTATTTGATACAGAATTTCACGGACTGGCGATATAAAAAATCCTAGAACTCGCAATTTGGGAGATTTTTTTGGTGGGATGACTATGTGTAACAAGTGGGAGCAAAACACAAATGCTATACTATAAATAAATTGTAAAAAAAAACATGTCAGTATGGACGAGCGTTGGTCTATTTACAGATAAATAGTACGAATTTAACTGATTAAATTGAGGAATACTAGAATAGTAAGACATATTTGCTTTGACTAAATGATAAGGTACTGATTATGAAGCAGGGAGAATCACTGATCTTGAGGGGTACTGTAGACCAATGTTTCTCAACCTTTTCTGGGACCCCCCGAAATTATATCAATATTGTCTGCGGCCCACCCTATATATATGGTGTATCCAGATAGAGGGAACACGATTTTTCTCGAAAAGAGAAAAATTTGAGATTTGAGAAAAATTTTGTACTAAAATTTATACAAAACATTAAATGGTAGTATTGAAATTTTCCGGAAGTACAGGATATTAAAGATAGTTTCGAATTGTTATATGGGAACGTATGTCAGATTGAGTATTTTTGGATAGAGCTTTGTAAAAGAAACAACTTTTACTTAAACATTTTTTCAGTATCTTTTACGGTTGACAAAAAACTATAATATATATGACGATTATATTACCTTCAACGACTTGAAAGTAAAGTATTTTTATTTATAAGTGTTCAAAGTGCCTTATATTTTGATTTAAACACATTCGCATCTTTGTTCTTGAGTTATCTGTAGCTCGGAGAGTAATAAAAAAAATATAATAAAAAATATTGCACTTTTAAGTCGTACCTACTCCAAAGTACAACTTGAATTTTGATTGCTTTTGATCAGTTTGTTTAGCAAAAGCCCATTTTACTAATTATAAAGTTAGCTAGTGACAACTTTAGAAAATTAATACTCCATTTAGTTCCGCTTAAACGTTTGAAATAGCCTGTAGCTTAAATTAGTTGTCAAAATAAGTAATTAGATAGAATAATAAATAAAATATTTATTTTATTTTTGTTATGAAAGGTATATTTTTCTGAATATAAATATGAATAAAATTTATATCTTGCAAGATTGAGCGCATTGCTATTATATATTCATGTTTTGATCTTGTATGACTTTGGGGCCCGACGAAGCTTTCACGGCTCCCCAGGGGGCCGCGACCCCCTGGTTGAGAAACGCTGCTGTAGACAACCTGCAATAAAATAAACTGATAGATAGTTGAATTGAGAATTGATAGCTTGTTGAGTACCGCAAGACACACTGTACAATGCTGATAATATGGCAAGTGTTAACCTTAATGAGTTGTTTGTCTCTGGATGGTCAGGGACCTCAAGGAGTTGTGTTTGTTTTTGTTGACTCTGGATGGCCAGGGACCTCAAGGAGTTCAGGGGAACTCTGGATGGCCAGGAACTTCAAGGAGTTGTGTTAGTTTTGTCTGACTCTGGATGGTCAGGGACCTCAAGGAGTGGCGGTGGTTTGGTTTGATTCTAGATGGTCAGGGACCTCAAGGCGTTTTGTTAGTTTTGTCTGACTCTGGATGGTCAGGGACCTCAAGGAGTTCAGGGGCACTCTGGATGGCCAGGGACCTAGAGGAGCTGTGTTTTGTTTGACTCTAAATGTTCGGGGACCTCAAGGAGTTCGGTGAAACTCTAAATGGTCAGGAACCTCATGGTGTCGGACAAAACTAACAATATGTTTCATTTCCTCTGTTTTATTTTGCAGTTATTAAATTTTGAAGAGACCCCAAAGACGCGGCATGAGAAGGACGGCCGTATTAGTTGTTTTATTTAGCAATTGGAATTTAAAGAGGCTGCGAGGACGCGGCAAGGTCAGAACGGCCGTGTAAGGAACAGAACTAGTTGTTTTTGGTCCTTTGTAAAATGTTACGATAGCAACTATAATATGATGTCATATATGCGTGACAGATTGTAAATAGACGTGGTAATAAATGTTCGTTTGTGCTTGGATCTGTGTGTTTTAATTAATTTTTAATTATTATTATTAAGTCGTCAAGGATGAAATTTGTAGAAAAAGATGCAATGTTGGTTGATAACTTACAAATATAAGGAATTATTTTATTCATCAAAATATGCACCCATATTGTCTATATACTTTTATCATTTAAGCGGCTGGTTGTTCAGGCCAGTGGTATAAAACTCTGGCGGACGAGAGTCAATGAATTTTTGGAAGGCCAGTTTTACAGCATTGTCGCAACTAAACTGTTTTCTTATTAAAAAGTTGTCCAAATTGCGGAAGAAGTGGTAGTCAGTTGGGGCTAGGTCTGGTGAGTATGGAGGATGTTGAAGAAGTTGCAACTCCAATTCCTGTAGTTCTGCCACAGTCAATTGTGCAGTGTGTGGTTTAGCGTTATCATTCAATAAGATAGGAGTCGATCTGTTGACCAATCTAGGCTGTTTTTCTTTAAGTTTTGGCATCATTTTGTCCAGTTGGTTGTAGTATATTTCTGATAGTGATCGATGAGCCAGTTTTTTTTTTTTTTTTTTTAGTTTACCTGTACGGAATTTGGCGAACCAATTTGATATTGTCTGCTGCGGAGAACCACTAGAGCCAAATACACTAATATATTTTCGCGCGGTCTGCGATGCCGTAGTTCCATATAAGAATTCATACTTCATAATAGTGCGAATTTCCAACCGTTTTTTATCCATTTTTTAATAAAATTAATTTTTTTTAAAAATTTGATATTTTTTAGAGCATACAATGATTTCTTGTAACTTTCACCTTAACTATGTGTAACTTGTATGTCCAACAAATAAAAAAAAAAAAAAACTAAACAGTAAAATATTAAGCCAATGTCAAATAATAAGCTGTTAAAGTTGGCATTATTATTAACTACAAAATTCATCCTTGATGACCTGATAAATAGATATGGTAATAAATGTTCGTTTGTGCTTCGTTTGTTCGTTTGTGCGGATCTGTGTGTTTTAATTGATATTATTATAAACGCCAGGAAGCGTTTAGATATACAGTGGGTGGCCAAATTATTAGGGACAGCACACCCCCCCTGTAATTTTCAAGTTTAAATGCATTTTGTGAGAAAATAAATAATTTTTCTTCTATATTCTTGTTGCTGGTATCAATATTATTTTAAAAAGCGGGAGATCGCCATAGAAATCATCACCACCAAGCGGAAATTTATAGAAACCCTTATCAGAGAGTGGCATCACAACCCCAATCTCCGACACAACGCAAAAGTCTGCATAGAAAACATGCCCAAACGCCAGGAAGCCCAAATCGCAGCAAAGGGGTGGCATTACAAAATATTAAGATTTTACTTAATTTGTTAAATTAACACTTTTTATACAAAAATAAATGATTATGAATAAGCAATTATGTCGTTTTATATTCTAAATAAAGCACTCTAATGAATAAAAATAAATACGAGACCTAAAGGCACTTATTTCCTCATTAAATTCATTTGAAAATTCCAGAAAATCTGCACTGTCCCTAATAATTTGGCCACCCGCTGTATATGCAAGTGGCACCTTTGAAAACTAACGATTACTATTTAACAACATAAGGTTTTACAACTTCGGGTCAATTCTAAACAAACAATAAATTAATATTTACTAACACTGATTTTTAGGGTAATATCCCAGCTACTTTCATTTTCATCTAAAAGCTACTTTTTGGGTAACCATAATTTTCGCAATTAAATTCTTATTTCATCATTTATCAAAGGCTTTTAAAATCCATTCAAATAAATTCTTTAAAAGAAATCATACGGTTGAGATAACTGTCAAATTCCAATCAATCTCTTTTAACAAAGAAAAACAAATCAAAGCTCAGGAACTGAATTTAAAATTGTTAGATCCACGAATATATCGTTACAGTAAAGTGACTTTTTTATTCAAAACCCTAATTATTTTTGGTCTTTGTTATTGGAATTTTGCATTCGTGAATCCGTAAGAGCTTAGTATAAATCCAGCCGTCACATGGATTTCGGATAAATCTGCTGGTACAACGGGTTCTCCCTAATGGTATGGAAGAATGTACCCTCTTCGTACCTGAACACCACACTCCCGGAACTCTGAACAGGGATCCAGAGAGCTTTAATCCACTCACTATGAATGCTACTCTGTGAAGAATCAATACGGATTTAAAGACCGTTATTATAACTCATTCTTTGTTAGTGCAGATAGTAGGATTAAACATCAGTATACTTTATGGGGAAGGAAATTTATTTAGTTTTCGAACTTGAAAATAGTGATACTGAGCATGAAATTTATGAATTTTAACAAAAAAGTTGTTCTATTTATATCTTTAGCTATATTCCACAGTTAGTGTCGACATATTTTGGGCATAATAGTTTAAATTGTTTTTAGTACATTTGAGAATAGTGGTTGATAAGAAAACAAATTTACTAAATATTTTTGATTGATATAACTGTTTCCTCTCGATGGAACATGTTGAAAAAATAGGAATTTTAAATAGAAATACTTACTGGTCAAGCTATAAAGGTTTCACGACAAAATATGTCCTCAGCACAACAAATTATTAAAACGGCAAATAAGTTTACGATAAATGAGGCTCTTTCCACGACAAAAGTTAATAAGCGCTATGTATTTACTCAAATATTTACAAACGCAGAATAGATAAGGATAATAAATACATATTAACTTTAATGTGGAAAAAAGGCTGTACGTGTTGTGGACATAAATAATGCAACTAGATCTAGCTGACCAGTTTCGAATTAATTTATATCTTCATCAGTGCTACACAAAATATGAGATATGAAGTACAAGTGCTAAAAACATACCTGATCTAAAAAATTGATGTGAATTTTTATTTAGTGAATGATGATTATTTGGGAAGCCAAAACAAATTTTATGTTAAAATATTTTTTTGTTAATTTTAATTCGAATGCCTAATACCATTATTAAGGTTTCTAAATACGTGCAGTCTTTTTAGGGTTTTGTAGGTATGACCAAAAAACCCTTATACCGTCATTTTGTCGTCTGTCTGTCTGTCTGTCTGTCTGTCTGTCTGTCTGTCTGTCTGTTCGGTGAAAATTGTAGCCGAACGGCTAAACCTAGAGAGTTGAAATTTGGCATGCTTGTAAAACTTTTTGACCCGCACATAGGAAAAATACTAAAACATCTAAAAAACATACCCCCCCTAAAAATATAAACAAATATGTGCTCAACGAAAAAAAAATATATTTTTTTAAAATTCTGAGTAGGGTATCAAATGAAAGTCCTTAGTACGTGGATTAACGATCAAAATTTTATTTTTGCAAAATAAATTATTTTGACGCGATTTTTGTCAAAATTGTGCAAAAAAATTTTTGTCCCACACCCTGTAGCCCAGATGCTTTAAACTAAAAATCTAAAAAAATTCTAAATAATGTATATTGGTGTGAACCGGAATAGTACAACAGGAATTTTTGATCAGATTATGTTTTCGGAAAATAATGCATTTTTTGTGTTTTTAACCAAAATATGTTAAATATTTAATTCACTATGTAACCAAGTTGATACGTCAGCACTCATAGCTATATGCGTTTAGTCATTGGTTTTATAATTTGTAAACAGGTAACTTGCAAACTAAAGTTCGAATCCTGTCTATTTATTTTATTTTTTTTTTTGTTTTTTTCATCATTCAGTTATTAAATACCTGCAAAACCCTGAAATGTGTGAAAATTCACACTTCACATCAATTTTTTTTATATAGCAAGGTTTATTAAGATTTTGAAAATAAAATTTTGTTGAAAAAGGAACGGTCGGAAATTCGCACTATTATGAAGAAAGAGTTCTTACGTGGAACTACGGCATCGCAGACCGCGCGAAACATTAATAGTGTATTTGGCTCTAGTGTTACTACGCAGCAGACAATACCAAATTGGTTCGCCAAATTTCGTACAGGTAACTTAAAAACAAAAAAACAAAACCAAAAACCTGGCTCATCGATCACAGCAGAAATATACTACAACCAACTGGACGAAATGATGCAAAAATTTAAAGAAAACAGCCTAGATTGGTCAACATATCGGCTCCTATCTTATGGCATGATAACACTAGACCACACACTGCACAAATGTCTTTGGCAAAACTACAGGAATTAGAGTTGGAACTTCTTCATCATCCTCCATACTCACCAGACCTAGCTCCCATGACTACCACTTCTTCCGCAATTTGGACAACTTTTTAATAGGAAAACAGTTTAATTCCGACAATGCTGTAAGACTGTTCTTCCAAGAATTCGGCCTGAACAACCTGCCGCTTAAATGGCAAAAGTGTTAGACAATGTGGGTGCATACTTTGATGAATAAAATAATCCCTTGTATTTGTAAGTTATCAACCAACTTTGCCTTTTTTTTTACAAATTTCATCCTTGACGACCTAATATATTACTATTATACTAAACTCGTTTATACTTGTATGGTATACTATATATAATATAGCTGTAATTAAATCTTAACAAAGTGAAATCGACAACACTGTTTTTGAAAATAATTGCTGCATCTTTGGTTCTATTATTTGGAATAGAAAATTGACTTTACGTTGATAAATCGACAGTCAAATTTAACATTCTGTATTTTTTCAATTTGTCTCTACTTTTCCAATTTTATTTTCATCATTCAAAATGATTAAATGACAGTAACATTTTAATCAATGACAAATTAAACTTTCCCCGTATAATTTTAAAAGACAAAAATGCAACGAACATAAAAGATTTTTCATTAGAAGTTATAGACAATAGAGTTACCAATAAAAAGAGTCCAGATTTTTCCCAAACAAAGTTCTATTTAAAAGTTTGTCCCGTTGGCAAGGTGACCCTTTCCACTAAACTTTGAATAAGCCTTCAACACAATGGAATGTGATGTATTATTTTCTACTATTTTTACCAATTCTATTCTTTTTTCGTTGATTTGTTTTTCAGTCATTCGTTCCCAGGCTCTGGCTCTGGTTTTACTGTTACTATTTAAATCCATCATGAAATGAAATCTGAAATCAATGTAGGATTATATTACAGTAACACTGCATCGAAATAACCTCTTTATATAGAATAATTAAAGACTATTGTTACTAAATGTCCCTATTATTACCAGGAGCGGACTGACTACATTTATCGGCCCGGGAAAGTTCTTAATTCCGCTCAATTTAAATAAAAACTAAATTTTTAGGTTTTGGTAGGTACGACCAAAAACCTCTTATACCGTCATTTTGTCGTCTGTCTGTCTGTCTGTCTGTCTGTCTGTCTGTTCGGTAAAATTGTTAAACGGCTAAACCTAGAGAGCTAAAATTTGGCATGCTTATACAACTCTTTGACCCGCAAACAGGAAAAATACTAAAACATCTAAAAAACATATCCCCCTAAAATATAAACAAATATTACCGACCGCCAACATACATAAGGGAGGTATTGTGATCATACCAATTTTGACGTTTCGAGATTTCGATGGATCTCCACGAATTGAGGTCCCTACATAACGTTTTGACTATTTTTAGCATGATGTCTGTCGGTCTGTCTGTCCGTCTGTCCGTCTGTTCGTCTGTCCGTCTGTCCGTCTGTCTGTGTAATCGTGCAGAGCAAATTTGGTTGAAAGGATTTTTATGAAACTTCATATTTAAGCTTCTGCCATCAATGGCACGAGTTGATCAACTTTTGGTAAAAATCGGTTGACTTAAAATGGGAGTTTACTCGCGTCGATTTTAAGATTTTTGCGAATATTTCACAACAGAAAAATATCTCGAAAAAATTTATAGAACAAAAGTTGCTATAAAAGCAATGACTAATAACTTTTATTTGAGACGTTTTTTGATAAAACAAAAAATTTCGAATAATTTCTGTAAAATTTATCTAAATTTTTGTCTCAATTTTTTCATATTAGGTCAAGTTATTTCTACTCTGCTGCTAGAATGTAATTTATATAAGTACTTTATGATGGCGGTCGGTCCTGTGGTGGCCACAGCTGATTTTTTTTTTAATTCAGAGTAAGGTAACAATTAAAAGCCCTTAGTACGTGGATTAATGATAAAAAAATTACTTTTACAAAATAAATTATTTTGAGGCGATTTTTGCAAAAATTGTGCAAAAAAAAATTTGTCCCACACCCTGTAGCCCAGATGGTTTAAACTAAAAATGTGAAAAAATTCTAAGTAATGTACATTGATGTGAACCGGAATAGTACAACAGGAATTTTTGATCAGATTATATTTTAGGAAAATAACGCATTTTTTGTGTTTTTTGGTTGACGATGCACAAAAGTTATAGTTATGGACTATAATGGCACATAATAGAAACAGGTGTATATAATATGTATATAAAGTGTAGGAATGCCTAATATGTACATAATTCCTGTTATATTATATATTTTACGTATATCTTCTTATATTATGTAAATATATTTATCAATAAAATGTATTTTTTTTTTACATCTATCTGTCAAAATCTGCCATTTTGAACCAATGAATAACTTATCCTGTAGATAATCTTGTTACGCTATAGATAAATAATTGTAAATATGTAAAATATCGTTTATTCCCTTGATAACTACTTATCCCATTGATAGTTAATTATATCAATGGTTGGAAATACCGGGCCTATGTTCAATCAATCAATAATCAATAATATCTTTATTCTTGCCTTTCGGCCTCGAATTGGAGTACATTATTTCTAAAATATGTGTATAACTTAAATATCCCAATTAAATCTACTTCCTAATTAACAAAAATATAAATAACTAACTAACTAACAAGAAATCTTATAACTACGAAAATAAACTATTAAAAGTGGTCTCTGGAACGTCTAGTTTTTCTTTCCGTTTTGTCGCGTTCGGCTTCTTTTGACTCTCATCATCCATTTTATACCGCTTCCTGCCTCTTCCAAGATTTTTTTCCAGCCGTGCTGGCTCTTCCCCTATTTCTGGACAGCATCTTAAGTGGTTCATGGTTTCAGGTTCTTCTCTACATGTCCGGCGCTTCTTCTCTTCTTCATCCCTCCAAAATTGATTGGCTGCCGCCTCGTTCCCGCATCTGAATCTTGCAATCGTCTTCTGGTTTCTGTTATTTTCTCTCAAGTATCTTGGTAATGTTCCTTCTTTTATCTTCTGGTAGTCTTCATTGTATCTTGTTTTGTCTATTCTGTTCTGTCTTTCTTGGTCCTGTACTTCCGTGTCTCTGTCTACCATCCTTTGCAGGTAATCCTCGCCTTCTTCCTGCATTCTCCTTACTTCCTCCAGGCCATATCCATTTCTTTCATAGTACTTTCTTCTCTCTGTTCCCCAAGTGGTTTGCGTGTTCTTTTCCTTTTCCTTCCTGCATTCTCTCAGAATTTCGTTGCAGCTTAGTCTGATCTTATGCTCGAATTTTGCTGCTCTGGCCCCGGTGTAGACTCTGATTTTGTCCCGTTTTGTTTCTGCTAGCACTATATAGCCGGGAGTCTGTCTGTCTAGCTGTAGCGTCCATTTGATGTGAGTCTTTTGTGTTCTTTCTATGTCTTCGTATTCGCTCCACCGCCATATTTCGCACCCGTACACTAGAATTGTCTTTATCAATCTGTCATAAAGGAACATTTTTTTGTTAAAATCCGTCCTGAATTCCCTTTCTCCTATGCTCCAGATCTGTCCCATCGCGTTCCTTGCCTTTTTTTGTCTGTCCTTTATGTGTTTGATATTACCGTTATTTTTTTAAAATATGTACCCCAAATATTTGATTTCCTTCACCTGTCCAAGTTCTTGGTCTCCCCATTTCCACAGTTCTTTCTTCTCTCTGCCGCTTCCTTTTCTAAACTCTACTACTTTTGATTTTTTTGGGAAAAGTCGCATGTTTTTCTTCTCTAAATATCTTTTAAACCTAAGCAGCATTTCCCTTACCGGGCCTATGTTAAAAACTAAATTTCACACATACACGCTACCCTTTGATCAGGTACATCTTAAAATTCACCGAAGCAATAAGAATTGAATTATATAAACTACAAAAAGTATGGATAGTACAAGGTGTCTCAAAAGAAATTTTATATTTAGTGGATCGATTAAAAAAAAAGTAAGCCGTATATAGAAAAAATGTTTATTAATTATTAAAATACACTTTTTGGGGATTTATTTCTTAAAAATAATATCGTCTAAATGTAGACCCTCGCGTTCTCGGCACTCATTGAATCGAACAGTAAAATTACTTATGACGTCTCGGCAGGTGGACTCAGGGATGGCTGCCATTTCGTGACGGATATTTTCTTTCAAATGCGCCAGTGAAGTCGGTTTATTGGCGTAAACTTTAGATTAAAGATAACCCCATAGGAAAAAGTCCATAGGGGTTAAATCTGGACTGCGTGGAGGCCAATTTATGTCACCTCTCCGGGAGATCAATTTGCCTGAGAAAATTTCACGAACACGTGGCAGAGACATATTGGACGTGTGTGAAGTTGCTCCGTCCTGTTGGAACCATGTTCTTTGGTTATAGCCAGGAAAGTTTTGCAGTTCAGGTACCAAGAAGTTGTCTAACATCTCCACATAACGCTCTGAATTCACTGTAACTGCACGCCCCCTTTCGTCTTCAAAAAAGTAAGGGCCGATAATTCCTCGCGCCGACATCGCAGCCCATACGGTCACTTTAGGCGAGAGTAGGGGTTTCTGATGTTTGCGTTTCGGATTCGTTGCACTCCAGTAGCGGCAGTTCGGCTTATTTACGTGACCATTAAGATGAAAATGAGCTTCATCCGAAAACAAAATGTTGGTAAACGTTGAAAATCGCTCAATCACCTGATTTACGAAATTAAGCCTCTGACTGGCATCTTGGGGCTTTAATTCTTGCACCAATTGAATTTTGTAGGGGTGCAGCTTTAGGTCTTTGTGCATAATGCGATGTAATGATGATCTATGCACATTTAAAGCACTTGCGCGCTTCCGAATTGAAAGGTTCGGGTCGTCACGAACAGACTGATTAACATTCTCCACGTTTTCTACCGTTCTTGATGACCTAGGTCGCCCGGATTTTGATTTATCCAGCGTTGTACCAGTCTCTTCAAACTTTTTAACCCAATGTCGAATGAGAGGAATGCTTGGCGCATCATTTAAGTGGCGAAAACCTCGAATACTGCAGAATTTTCTACGCGCTACAGTCGCCGAATCACCGTTTTTGTAAAACTCTCGCACGCATAACGCGCGGTCTGCTCCCGAGAAACGCTACATAGCGACTGAATTCCCAAGAGCCAGGCTACCGATTGACATAACCCCCACGCCCCTCGGATACGTTGCGTTCACGCAGTAAGCTAAATAAATATAAAATTTCTTTTGAGACACCTTGTATTTTACTTATGATATTTTGAATTATTTCTACGAACGTCTTTATTGTGATCAAATATATGGAATATTTGACATTCTTGAAATATAACAAAATGCATCAATCAATTTTACTTTAAACATTATTAGATTTGTAGTGGATTCTGCCTTTCGTATATGATGGTCGTTGAATCTTTGTGTGAAATGAAGCGTGTATGGGGCGCTATTGTCCAGTTCATTTATTTCACATCCTTACACCATACATCACTCGGTCACATGTTCCTTGGCCGTGGCCGGGAACAGCCAGACCGTCCCTGTCTCCCGGCCCCAGGGAAAAATCATAATTTAATATTATGTCCTCCGACTTCACACTTGAAAGATTGCTACAAACTTGATTATTTGTATGAAAAATTATTGTAGAAGGACATCATTTTTTAGAGAAATGATTTTTTACAACGCGTTTAGATAATTCTATTATGCATGAAACTACAGTCTTTGGCTATATAAGAATAGAATTCAGGTTGGGACGATAAAAAAACGTATTAAGGGGGGGGGGGTAGGGTCTGATAACCACATTTTAAGCATATTTTTGTGATTTTTTTTTTTCAAATCTATGGTTAAATTTACTCATTTTCAAACTAAGTACATATATAAAGTATGTTTTGAAGAAGATACAAAAAAAAATTTGAAGGCAAAATATGGCGAAATGAGCCAGCTGTGGCAAATCTTCTCAGACTCCGGGAAAAAAATTAGATTTTGCGGTGACCAGCATAACTCGTCACTGGATCATCTGAAATCAAAAATCCAAAAAGATTTTGTTAGTTTATGAGTTTTTCGAGGTAACGACGTTGAGATATTTTTTTTTCATGTTTTTTTTTTTATTTAACAATCACAAATATACTCATTTTTAGGTTTTTTTTAGGGGGAATTAATTTCTTTTGTCTTCTAATTAACGCTAAAAACTGAAAAATCATTTTAAAAATAAAAACTCAACGTCATTACGTCGGCAAACTCATAAACTAACAAAATCTTTTTGGATTTTTGATTTCAGATGATCCAGTGACGAGTTATGCTGGTCACCGCAAAATATAATTTTTTCCCAGGAGTCTGAGAAGATTTGCCACAGCTGGCGCATTTCGCCATATTTTGCCTTCAAAATTTTTTTGTATTTCTTTCAAAACATACTTTATATATGTACTTAGTTTGAAAATGAATAAATTTAACCATAGATTTGAAAAAAAATCACAAAAATATGCTTAAAATGTGGTTATCAGACTCTATCCCCCCCCTTAACATTATATTTATATACCTAAAAGGGATCATTGAACATCTTTGAACATTGGATAATAATACGAGGGTTACCTTTTATGTTTTTACAAACAACCACTAGATGGCAATATTGAAATGTGTCTTCGTAATATTCTATTAAATAAATATTCTATTTATTTTTATACTTAATATACTTATTTTGACAACTAATTTAAACTACAGGCTATTTCAAATGTTTAAGTTGTCACTAGCTAACTTTATAATTAGTAAATGGGCTTTTACTAAACAAAATGATGAAAATCTTCATTTAATCGATAAAAATTACTAGATTTGAAAATCTAGTTCCGCTTTAACAAAAGACACAGACTATAAGTAGACTATATCAAGGTCAGATAAATTGTATGTGTCGGTTAATGGGTTTCTCTGACAATGGTTCGCGTTGGAGGTACTTCAAGTATTTTAAGTTGTGCGTTGATGTAGGTACCATTTGAAAGTGCAATATTTGTTATTATATATATTTTTTAATTGCTCTCCGAACTACAGGTAACTCAAGAGTAAGGATGCGAATGTGTTTAAATTAAAATAAAAGGTACTTTGAACACTTGTAAATAAAAACATTTTACTTTCAAGTCGTTATAGGGAATATAATCGTAATTTAAAAATATCACAGTTTTTTTGTCAACCGTAAAAGACATTAAAAAAATGTTTAAGGAAAAGTTGTTGAAAAGCTCTATCCAAAGATATCCAATATGACATACGTTCCCATTTAAAAATTAGAAATTGTCCTTGATATTCTGTAATTCCGTTTTCTGGAAAATTTCAATACTACCATTCAATTTTGTGGATAAATTTTAGTTCAAAATATTTGACGTGTGAGCAACGTCGTTTTTTCGAAAAAACTCGTTTCCCATTATCTTGATACACCATATATATATATATATAGGGGGGCCGCAGGCTATATATATATATAGGGGGCTGCAGGCAATATTTATATAATTTGGGGGGTCCCAGGCCATAAAAGGTTGAGAAGCACTGGTGTATAGTATATAGTATATTGCAGTAGTTGTTTATCAAAATTTTAGTTGAGCATTTATACAATTTTACACATGTAAAATGAAACCCAGTATTTTATTAGAAACAAAAAGTTTTTAATAAATTGTTTATAACTAGCGTGTTCAAACATGTATATTTATTTCGAACATACATACATACGTATTCAAACTAAAGCTCTTCACTTCTTCGATAATAAAAACAGAGAAAATTGAGATTTTTACTCTGCAATCTGTGTTAATTAATTCAAGTTGGTAGTATGAACATAGCAACTGTTGTACTGTTGTATAATATTTCCATCTGACTGAATGCACTACGGTAAATTAAGAACGATTTATTATACTACATAAAACAGTGCCTATTCATTTTATTTATAAAGTTTTGAATGAGTTTTTAAATGAGCTTCGTACCTGATGCTGAATACCGTGAAAACTTGGCTTGTTTTCAACACTCTTGGATTTTTTATCAGTATTATTTTTATGAGAAAATAAAAGATATTTCTAACAACATATTAAGTAAATTGAAATGTCCACGATATTATTTCACTGTTTTATATTTCACCTTTTTAAATTTAAACACAGATGTAACACCAAGGAACGGTGAAAAGCCGTCGACTAGTGTTGAATCGAGATGTTTTTAGGGAAGGGGGGCATTTTGGGGCTAAGAAACAGCCGGGGGGGGGACCTTATGAGAAAAAAAGGCAAAGTTGGTTGATAACTTACAAATATAAGGAATTATTTTATTTATCAAAGTATGCACGCATATTGTCTATACACTTTTACCATTTAAGCGGCAGGTTGTTCAGGCCGGTGGTATAAAACCCTGGCAGACGAGAGTCAATGAATTCCTGGAAGACCAGTTTTACAGAATTTTCGGAATTAAATTGTTTTCCTATTAAAAAGTTATCCAAATTGCGGAAGAAGTGGTAGTCAGTGGGGGCTAGGTCTGGTGAGTATGGAGGATGATGAATAAGTTTCAACTCCAATTCCTGTAGTTTTGCTACGATTAATTTGTGGTCCATATGGTGGAATTTTGGGTCCATATGTTTTTAACGGAATTATAGGAACACGTTATTTTGACACACGTTAGTTTTAAACTACTGTTGATTACGTGGTGATTTTAACTGATTGACTCACTGAAGATGTGCAAACTATCTATGCGCGAAACGTTTCAAAATTTATAAATTGACAAACTAATTTTAATAAACTGACGAGAACCTGCGTTTTATTTCATATAATGCTCGTCAAGAACTAAATATCACATATATATATATATATATATATATATATATATATATATATTGTATATATCTGGTAAGAATCTTTTGCCCAGTGTAAGGGAGGTAATTTTGGTATTATTTCATAAATAAATTCATTATAATCATTCAATTAGAGTAAAATATTTAATCTGTTAAACGATACAAAAATAATCTATTACTTAGAAAGGGCATTAAAGATAACAGTAGATTGTTTGTTATTGCAACTTGACACTTTTGTCAATGTAACATGAAAAGTGAATCGTAAATTATTGTGTTAAAAAAATATACGTCAACCATAAGCACATAAATAATAACTAAATTTTATCTGAGATATAAATATGATGATTGGGCTATTTTCTAATGGGATATTTATCTGAGTTATCACCAATAAATTATGAATTTTAAGGTAGTACAAGACAGACAGTCAAGAGGTGTTAAATGACATTTAACAGTTAGGCGATGTAAGCATTTCCAGGGTGGTCGCGTTTTAAGTAGTAGATTGAAAACCATCATAACGTTAAGATGTTAAAGAAAGTTCAGTTTAAACCGTCGTGAAGTTAAGTCGTGTTTTTAATTAGAGTGAGTTTTTGTTCATCATGGATTAGAGTCATTTTAGGGTGTTCGGTCGGATAAGTAAAATGTACCCAAGTAATTTCGTATTTACGTTAAGGTAGTGTTCGTTAGTTTGGTGTAGTGTGCCTAGTGTGTGTGACTGTGTCTCTTTGGATTTAGCTGTATCGACGTAATTGTAAGTCTAGTGTAATTAGTGTAAATATTTAAACCGTATCATAATTAAAGTAGATTAGCTAAAATGTTGAGTTAAATTGAAACAACCCTTAATCCTTCCAAGAATCAAAGCAACCAGCTAGCGGACAAATAGGGGGGGGGTCCAGACTTGATCCGCTCGCAAGTCTTGGAACCCATAATGTGAGGGAGACCTAAAGTTGAGGGATGTACAGAGTAAGTACAAATGAAATAAATAAATCAGCCAACCGTGACATTTCATATTTAGATATCAGAGCTCCCCACACCAGGTCTGATGCTGGCTCTTGACGCTGCCTCAATAAAGTTTTATGGCGAATTTTTTTATGAAACCTCGCATTCAGAGATATACTCAGCAGTAACAGATTGCTCGGTAGTCAGATCATAAACCAATCCAGCTTCCAATAATTTAATATGACGGTAAGTTTAAAATTTATATCTCTTGGCAAAAAATTATTTTGTTCAGTAACACCTACACGTATTTCTATATCATGAGAATTTAATTTCCAATAGAACAATATTTTGTAAGTAAAAAAATTAACAATTTATAAAACAAATGCTTCTATTAACAATAAAAATCTGTACTGTCTTCTTGGTTTTATGGACTGACTCACGTAAAAAATAAAATAAATAAATAAAAGAATTAAGACCGGCATTGGTCATCTATAAACAGTACACGCTATAACACAGTTAGCAGCGACGCAGTTATCGGAAAATGAAATTATAGGTTAAAGGGATAATGATATTATATTTCTATCACGTCAGTAGCGCTCCAAGCGTTCATTGCAGACACTAAGGGCGGATATGTGGATGAATTAGCTATGGCGCTTTTCATGCAGAGAAAATAAATTCTTGGACAGAACGTGTTATTTAGAAATATAAGAATTATTTTCTTCACAATATTTTCTGTGTCGCAGAATAAGCCGTAAGTTGCATAAATGTCTTTAGAAATAGAGGAAAAATACCGGTATAAGCTGAGGATATTATCAGAATTAGCAAAGTTATGTAAAGCACTCTTGCCTATTTCTTAATAAATTTCTAAATTTAATACCTTCAGAATACCATAGATGGTTCAATTCACGTAAAAGCACTGAAAGTCACTATTATTGGCACACATAGATGAACTATCAATAAATTACAATGTTCTCCTGATAACTAGTAATAATATCAGAGAATATTTGAACCATTTTGGAAAGAATAGTTTTCAGCCACCAATAGAATCGTATTTAGTGCGTAGTAGTTTATATTATTTTGTCTGAACTGCTATATACTACTCTTTTGGATGGGAAGGTCCTTCACTGTCGTGTAATGAATTGCACTGTTCTGTAAAGAACACATGTAATTATTTTTTCGGCCACAATACAATCTTATATGCAGCAAATCTCTCGATTAACTCCATTTTCAAATTCTGTAATTTTTAAATACCCGAAATTGATATACAACTCAACATTTTAGATGTAAATAGCAAAATTCAATTTTCGAGCATTATTTCGAAAGCGGCTTCATTTGAGACCAGGTGCTGCGGACAAAGCTAAGTAAATAGATGCATTGCATATATGCATGGAGCATCTTACTTAAATGTCATAATTTACAGCCGTTCCGGCCGGAAATGTCAGGTTTTTTATTTCATTTCGGGCAAAACCCGAATAGTAAGTCATATGCCTTTTTATTTTATTTTTGTAATTAACACCGATTTGATCGAGAGCGATATAAAAGGTGTCAAAATAGTACGAAGTTGAGAAGTTGACTTTACACATTTCGGCCGCAATCTTAATTTCGGCGTCCTTCAGAGAAAAATTCCGCACATATTCCTGTAGCCAAGGATATAATAGCAAAATATAAAAATAAATAGAGCATATGTATATATATATATATATATATACGGTGGGTGGCCAAATTATTAGGGACAGTGCAGATTTTCTGTAATTTTCAAATGAATTTAATGAGGAAATAAGTGGCTTTGGGTCTCGTATTTATTTTTATTCATTAGAGTGCTTTATTTAGAATATAAAACGACATAATTGCTTATTCATAATCATTTATTTTTGTATAAAAGTGTTAATTTAACAAATTAAGTAAAATCTTAATATTTTGTAATGCCACCATTTGCTACGATTGCGGCTTCCAGGCGTTTGGGCATGCTTTCTATGCAGATTTTTGCGTTGTGTCGGAGATTGGGGTTGTGATGCCACTCTCTGATAAGGGTTTCTATAAATTGCCGCTTGGCGGGGATGATTTCTTTGGCGATATCCCGTTTTTTAAAATAATAATGATACCAGCAAAAAGAATATAGAAGAAAAATTTAAAAACAATTAATTTTCTCACAAAATGCATTTAAACTTGAAATATATATATATATATAAATATATATTTAGGAATAATTGAAACAAAATGTTAAATACGCAGATTTGCAGTGATAGAGTATGTCATCACGTCTCGAATTTCCGAAAAAAAAAAAAAAATTATAAAAATAAAAAATTTCGCCATTTTGATAACAAATTCGTAATCTACGATATTAAGTTAATAAAAAACGAGCCATATCATACGAAATTCGTTAGCGATTTCGGATTTCTTTTTTTTTTTTGCTTCTCAGAATGTATTAACGTACGAAGCGAAAATATGTAGCAAAAGTTCCATTCTACAAATTTCTACTTAGCTATTTCACTCTATCATAAAAAATAGTTATCGTTATCGTACTTAGCGCGCTATTTTTTCCGTCATCTTTGCCGTGACTCACAAATTGGTGCTGCGGGTCAAAATAATTAAATTTTTATAAAGAACACGTGTGCCAATTGGCATTCCATCTTTCAATGTAGGCACTAGACTTCTGTTTTTAACTTTTGACCAAGTAATTTAACATGTATTAATCGGCAGCAAAAAATAAGTACTATTTTTGAGTAAAGAAAAAAAAAAATATATATATAATAAAAAGTAGCATATTTTGCTTTTTATATTGTTCTTTCTTTAATGACACTAATAAAGGTTTAAGTTCTACAAAGTTAATTTGACAGTATTTTAAAATTTTTGGAAAGTATCTAAACTTGTAATGCAATTTTCGCAACCTTATCAATAAGTGACTTGGTCATTTTTCACAGTAAGTCCACGAAATATGTGGTGAGGGGTAAGTATGTCTTCACTTGAAAGGCAGCTTCTGCGCCTACGGACGATATGCGGAACCGTCAAAGTAAAATCCATATCGCAAAAATAACAAAGACTTCGTTGTTCTGTTTATAATACGAACATTTGTGTATAGTAAACTTCTTCTTCTTTTCTATCTACTAATAGAGGTTGGGGATTAACACGTTGAGTTTTATTTTTTATGCGGTAGTGCGATACAGCGATGTTGTTCTTTTGCCATACCATTGCCTCAGATTTTTCAACCAGGAAGTTCATCTGCGGCCTGGTCCTCTTTTTCCCACAGTCTTCTTTTGTGTAGCTATGTTCTATTTTCACTGATACTTTTTGATTCCAGTACAAGTTTTCAATATGTCACAATGATCCAATCCAACATTTATAAGTAACTATTACAAGTAGTTTATCGTGTCTTCCACGGTCAAACGCCTTTTGACTATCAATAAAACATAGATGTACATCTTGATTAATATCTTTGCAGCACTTGATGATAGAAAATTTCATTGATAGAAAAAGGTCCTTCCTTGTTCCAAATATGTTGTGGGTTTACTATAAACGAGGCTTAAAGGATGGTTTCCAATTGAAGTAGAATTCTACGTCTACGTGAAAATATAAATAATAGGAAAATGCATGCTATGGTTTCCAATTACATGTAGATGGACGTAGACGTCCATCTACAGGGAGGTAGAAACGTTCACGTAGAACCAGTGGCGCAGCCAAGGGGGGGGGGGTGACGGGCCTGGGCCCCTCCCAGGACCAGCAGATTACACTGCGCTGCTCGGAGAGTTGAAGATAAAATTTCTTAACCACAACAGTAGTTAATTTTTAAATTACTTAATTGTAAACAATATTGGAAATTTTTATTTTTTTTATTTTTTTTTCGTATACATAAACCTTTTTTTAAGATTGCCTACTCTTGATAGGGGCCGTTAATGTTCAAGTGAAAATACAACACTTTCCAAATATGCTCAAACGAATTATATGAAGGGGGGCGTTGATCCCTTTTCCCCCTGACACATTGACTAAAACATTCGCCCAGTCAAATGATAAAACTGTTTTAAACAACTAATTACTCTATTCAGATAAGATAAAGTGGAAATCTGACTTCGGTATAACCTTCACACGAGTCTGTGCATTCGGTACAAATTGTGGCCAAGCGGCTGATTTAGATAACTGAACATAAGTAAGAAAAATATTGAGACTTCAAAAATATATCCCGTGAAAAATATAAATAAATATGTAATTATCGAAGAAAAAATCAAGTGAAAATTTTTGATACATGGATTAACAATTACATTTTTTTATCAACAAATAATGAAATTATTATTTGATATAAACATCTATATCCAACAGTAGGGGTGTCGAACTCATTTGGGTCGCAGTCTATTTTACATACAAAATGATAAGCAGTGACGGAACTTTAAATATCCCGAAGGGTTTCTTGACATTTTTTTATAAACAGAAAAGGGGAAGAGAGTATATTTTACATTTTTAAATATATTTTTCCCCTAAATAAGCTCAAGTGATTTTGATTACCACTTCAGGGGCCACAAAAAATAGGTTGAAGGCCATATGCGGCCCGCGTGCCCTTGAAATTTGATTCGGCCCTCCCCAAGACAAAATCCTGGCTGCGCCACTGCGTAGAACACTCATATTTTTATATTTCACGTCTACGTTTTTACGTCCGCCCAATAGGAAAGTATGATGGAAAACGACGAAACGTACTTAATATGTCCTACATACGACAGAACCTGTGAATATTTGTTCGGTTCACGGTATTGAAATATTGGACATATAATTACCATGGTTAGATTATTGTTTAATATATAATAGAACAAATTGTGGGGAAAAAATTACAAAAAAAAATTGTAATTCACATAACAAATGGACGGAATTCGGGGTCGATTCTATAGAACCCTACTAGTGGAGGGTGATCTTATGAAAGCTTGCGCACGGGCGACATTCAGTTGTATTCTAGAAAAGCCGGTCTTAAGTATATTTGCACACGGGCGCCTGACAACAACGTGACGGCCCTGGTTGCAAAATTGGTCCACATTACCATCGTGTTTTAGATATTCTGTGTTTATGACGTTGTTTGAAAATAATTAGTATAACAGTAACAATAAAAATTGCTAGCATTGCTCAATCGTCGTCCATATTATTTGACGAATACATGTTATTCGGCACTTTTTAAGAAATTTCTTTTATGCCTGGGCCACACGTTTGCGTTATAAGCTTCGCCGATAATTGCGCGCTTTATAAATTCGTGGTAAACTGCATCTATCGATATCGTGCTAAAGCGCAACTTGTGGCCATACTTGCGTTTTCGCTGCTACACTTTATTTACGTTTACAAGGTACAAGCGTATTTATTTTGCTGTAAATTAAATAAAATTATGGTATATATCCAGCATAACTGCACCCTACAATTATTTTTTACATTTAATTTTACAAATTCAAACATAATCTTATCTGATTTGACACAAATAAGTTATAAAGAAATATGTATAACATAACCTCAAACGATGCCGGATAAACAACAATACGCGCCAACAGAACATACTACGCTCTGCGCTAAGTTCCTTTGATGTGCGCTCTAAAACCGCCACTTCAGTTATCGTCATGTGTCTAGTGGCGCGCACTGCTAATATTGTGAACGCAAACCGATAGTAGCTGGCCACATTAGCGTTAATGTCACATTAAACCGAAGTTTAGCGACGATAGATGCAGGTGTAGCCCAGGCATTACGTTAACTTAAAGACTTTTGACACAATATTCTAAGTTTATTGCTTTTGGTTTCCAAAAGCAATAAAATCTACGTTCTACGTTCTACGTATACATTAATTGGAAACCATCCTTAAGAGTCGATAATTCCCTCAAAAACGTGGATATGCTATTTTATCTTATAATAAACAGAACAACGAAAATCATTCATTACATTATGGTGCAGTTATGTTATGGATCTATTATAAATCAGGCTTTATTCATGATTACACATTTTGGTAGAATTTATTTCGTTTCCCATTCTATTGCTTGTCTATTTACTCCTAGTTAGTACTAGGTATGCAACTAACAATACCGTCGTGTTATTTAGTCATCTTACATCAAGGAGTAAATTTCTTAACTACACTAAGTAGTGATAATAATGAAGGTTCGTAATTATAATGTGACAGGAATATTGAAACTTCATAAATTGAATCTAGTTTGACATGTTTACGCTTAGTTTGACACTGGATCAAGTTACAATACTCTATGAGAAACATAAACCGCAACACAGGCAAGATTTATCCATGAAACATAAGATTTAATCGTTCAATATTAAAAATCTGATGTAAAACATTTCTTTTTTAGGATTTCGTAGATAAAACCGTGGAATCTTTATACCATCACTCATGTGTCTCTCTGACTGTCTGTGTGTCTCTCTGTACTGTTGAAATTGTACAATATGTACTGTCAAACTTATATTTCAATGAAATTCCACAAGATGTTTAAAGATATTTTATCTTTCTTTTAGTACATAATGGGGTCTATTCTGTAACCCAGCTGTTAATTTTAACATGGTGTTAAAATTTTAAACTCACATTTTAACACGTTTGCTATTCTGTAAACATGTAACTTGTTAAAAAAATAACAGATGACGTTAAAAACAGCTGTTAAACTAAAAAATTTAAAGCCATCTAAACAGGAGCCTTTAAAATTAAACATCTTGTTTATTTTGACAAAATGGCACGTGCAGGTCTTTATTTCGGTTATTTAATAAATGAAAATGAGCGGGAGAGAGAAGAAAGGTTAGAAAATCATTTTTAGTGAATACATCAAATATCTAAATTACCTAATGTATCTGTTTAAGAAACGAATTAAGGTTATTTAATAGAAGACTTCGATGGAATAAAATAAATTAAAGATGGGCGAGAGAACTGGAAGCAAGAAGGAAGGAGATCGGAGAGGGAAACCAGAATGAGAATAGGAAGAAAGAGAGGGACACTAGAGCAAGAAGAAAGAAATGAGAAAATGTAATATATTGTATATTACATTGTACTGTATTGTACGTTATGTAATTTGGATTGTTTTGGTTATTTTATTTATTTTATTTCTATTTGTAATGGCTAATACCCTGAACGCCGCAAGGCCTAGGCAGAAATAAAGAATATATATATATATATATATATATATATATATATATATATATATATATATATATATATATATATATATATATAATAGAAGACTTCGAGATACGGGTAATCCATTTGAACTTCCTGATGTCAGATTTGTTAAACTGTTTCGATTAAATAAAGTTGCCGTACAGTATTTAATTGAAGGAAACAAGAAGATCAACAGCCATACCAAATTATATGAAAGTACTAGTATTTTGCATCCATACAGCATCCATACAGATTTTTTTGCATCCATCGGCTGTATTTAATAAATTTTTCAAATTCTCCCATTTCCTAGTTGCATTATTATAATTTTCTTTGGAAGATGATAAATATGTCATGTCTCTATTATTTTCGATGTAATTCAACAATTTAATTTGTTTCTTTTTGTCGTTCTTTCTCTTTTTTGTTCCATTTTAACATGTAAAAATATACTATATATATAAACAAGTTTATATATATATATATATATATGAAAAATATAAACAACCCTATGTCTTATGAATCATCGTTAGACAAATAATAGTAAGGATCAAGAAACGACGTGCAATTTGTACTACCCTTTGCTAGCTTCATGGTATATTTTAACAGGCGTGTTTAAAAATAATAATATAACGGCAATGTTAAAATTAACATTACAGAATAGCAAAATGTCAAATCGAAATTAACACCCCTGTTATAATTTTACTTTTAAAGCATTGTTAAAATTAACAGCTTTGGTTACAGAATAGACCCCAATACATGGATGTATCTTTAACAAGAAACCCAAGTTTTCAAGTTTTCAGTTTCCAAGTCTCTACTGCCACACACCAATAGAATTACGAAGGTTTTCTACAGAAAATCCTCCACTGCCTCTATCTAGAAGCGCTTCATGCTAGCAATTTAGGGTGTCTCTTCTTGCAATCCATGTCCTTTCCCATCCATGTCCTATGTTCGTAAGTCGAGGTCAAGGATAGGGAGTCGGAGTCAGAATTAGAGTTGGACTGTGTGTCTCATGAGTCGGAGTTGGAGTTGGAGTCAGAGTCAGAGTCGGAGTCGGAGTCGGAGTCAGAGTCAGAGTCAGAGTCGTGAGTCGGGAGTCGAGGAATCGAATCATTTTGGAGGACTCGAGAATCAGTGTGGAGAGTCAGAAAAACTATTTACAGTAAGACCTCGTTTAACGCTATTTTGGTTTAACGCGGTTTTATATATATATATATATATATAAATTCCCTAAAAAAATTGATGAAAATTTGACGAAAAATAGAACTTTTATAAATTGATCAAATTTTTTGTCAATTAAATGATCAATTAATTGACGAAATTTTTACACTTTACACACATCAATTAATTGAATGTCAACTTTTTCAATTAATTGATCAATAAATTGAATCGTGTAAAACCAACTTTAATTTTCTCCCATCAATATTAGATACAGTCTGTTCCAAACGGTTAAGCGGAACTAGATTTTGCAATCTAGTTACTTTCATCGTTTAAATCGTGCCTTTCGGCCGTTTTGTTTAAGCTTTGTAAATCATACTTACAATAAATATTTTTTGATTAAGGTTAATATCATTTTAAAATGTCATTTTCTTTATATTTTGATTTTTTGTGTCATTCTTAATACAAATTTCCCATTCATTTATTTTTTTGTCATTAAATATAAAAAAAAAAATATTTAATTTTGACATATGTCATTCGTTTCCATGGTTTTATTGTTGGAATTTTAAATTTTGACATCCCTACTTGAAAAATGAAATAACCCAAGCAAGGTCCCTTCTCGTGACAACCTAAAAGAACTAAATTATCATTTAGTTCCGCTTAACCGTTTGGAACAGACTGTATAATATCTTCAATATTGTCTTTCAAAATTATGATTTGTTCATTTGTTACATTTATAGCACGTTGATTCCTGTGCGATTTGATTTAAATTAATTTTAATTTAAATGCATTTTTGTCAAAATTTTTGTGATGTAAGGCTAGTAACTGTGTATTCGTTGAATTCAGAATAAAATTCCCTTCCGAACAAAAAATATGTTCTCATTTAAAATAAGAAAGTTGATTCTTATATTTGGAGAACCACTGATCATAAAAAATATTTGTAAATAGTTTAGTAATAGACTTGCAAAGTGGTATTTTTTTGCTAATTTAACCAATTTTTAGCTCATATTTTTAGCTCTTTTAATTATTTGACTCTAAGCCCAGGTTATTTGTAACTTCATCTGCTGAGTAAATGTCATCCCTTCTTTCTATACAAATGTATCTATCGGATAGTTATCTAACGTATAATGAGACTGACGTATTGGATTCACTGACTGGTATTGACATTTATTCAGCAGATGAAGTTACAAATAACTTTATCTGTCAGATAGTTACCTGGAACTTTATCTGAAGGTGGAAAGACCGGGCCTAAGTTAGTTTAATTTATTTTTGTAACCTTTTAATTTTGATTTTGATTTTGATTTTGATTTTGATTTTGATTTTTATTTTGATTTTGATTTTGATTTAATTTTAATTTTAATTTTAATTTTAATTTTAATTTTAATTTTAATTTTAATTTTAATTTTAATTTTAATTTTAATTTTGATTTTGATTTTGATTTTGATTTTGATTTTGATTTTGATTTTGATTTTGATTTTGATTTTGATTTTGATTTTTATTTTGATTTTGATTTTGATTTAATTTTAATTTTAATTTTAATTTTAATTTTAATTTTAATTTTAATTTTAATTTTAATTTTAATTTTAATTTTAATTTTAATTTTAATTTTAATTTTAATTTTAATTTTAATTTTAATTTTAATTTTAATTTTAATTTTAATTTTAATTTTAATTTTAATTTTAATTTTAATTTTAATTTTAATTTTAATTTTAATTTTAATTTTAATTTTAATTTTAATTTTAATTTTAATTTTAATTTTAATTTTAATTTTAATTTTAATTTTAATTTTAATTTTAATTTTAATTTTAATTTTAATTTTAATTTTAATTTTAATTTTAATTTTAATTTTAATTTTAATTTTAATTTTAATTTTAATTTTAATTTTAATTTTAATTTTAATTTTAATTTTAATTTTAATTTTAATTTTAATTTTAATTTTAATTTTAATTTTAATTTTAATTTTAATCTTAATTTAATTTTAATTATCTTTTATTGATAAGTTTTTGATTTTAATATGCTATGTTGTAATGTCTTGATTTTATATTGATTTTGACCTGTGTAAACATGCTTAATGCAATAACACCAATAAATATTATTATTATTATTATTATTATCAATCTCTTATAGTTCTCGAGATAGCAATAGTGGTACACTTAGATTGAACACCCTGTATAGACGTGGAAAAATTATAATTTATAATGAGGGCTCACTCCAACCTAAAATATTTAATGCAAGAACTATTTATGAGAGAGAGAAGCTTGGAGTCGCAGTCAGTTTTCAAAAACACAGACTCAGGATTTAACAGTCAGAAATAGTTTGTTTTTCTGCTGGCTCCTTATCCTTGGTCGAGATACCATAGTAATTACAAATCTGGAACGAGTTTCGAAGCCTGGACCTTTAATAAGATAGTACACCACCCTTACAACACTCCACTCTCTAAGTTCCCTTTAATCTGAATAGGTTGCATTATTAACTATAGTCAAACAGTGTAGTAATTACACTATAAATTAAGATAATTAATTTTTGTTTTAGCAGTGAAATAATATCATTACACAAAGTTTGATCATCCATTTACCCCAGTTAATTCTTCATCACGTACGAATCTCATTCTGCACAATGTGATATTCTACACTTTATCTTCATCTTCATAAATATGATAGCCGAAACGTTAATGGCAAGTTCATTTAGTTAGAATCGATACCAAAACGTAACTAATAAAATGCTTAAACTGTATAAAATATGATAAACGATTTTACATGTTCAGTGTTCTAGTTTACTGTTTAATTACCCAATATATTTCTTTATTATATTAAAATTTAGTGTTATTAATTTAATATTGTGGCTCGGTTTAATATTAATTAAGATATAGAGATAATATAAATACATAAATATGGGGGATGTGTGTTGGGTTTTATTTGAATTAGGAAAACATTTGTTTAAAGAGTCAATGCTAGGTGGTTTATACATTTTGGTTTATCATTTTAAATTAACTTTTTATGGATCTCTTTCTCTTTGCTTTTCTGTGTTCTTGGTTGAATCTTGATTCCATTCACAAAAATACTCCATTTTGTTCTATTTTAACACTTCAGCTGTCAGAAGGTCTTTCTGGAAAGCTTTGTCAATCAAATTTGACTGTCATGGCAGCCAGAGTGTTAAGTATTTCTATTATTGATAACGAGGAGGGAAAATAATTATTGGATCATAGAAACAGAAAAAACATGTAGAAACTGCGGAGAAGAACCAGATATATTAGATCACCTAAGAAACTTTGAAGAAATGCAGCAAAAAATACAAAAAACAGAAGACCTACTTGACACGGGAAGAGGCTTAGCCTGGATAAAAGCAGTCCTGTAAAGAAGAATAATAGTATATTCTCTTCCAACCGAGTAACAGACCCTACTTTCTCCACGACCACCAGAAAGAAAAAAAAATTAACAAATAATTATTTTAACAAACATTTTATCTTAACAAATAATTTATATTACATAACAAATTAATCAATCAATTAAACTAGTTTATTTTATTTATTATTTGTTTAATTTTAATTTAATTTGCCGTACATCGGCGACTATTTTAGGTTAGGAAGTTATGTTGCATTTATTTAATGTAAACGTTGCATATATCTTAATGTAACCCTACAAAAACAAAAGACAACAAGCATGGAATAGTTATTCCATAACAAATGATGGAATGAAATACACGCAAAATGCATAAGAAGATAAGTGCTTTAGAATAACATTCCAACTCTTGTGTTAGAATATTAACTTTCTGTAGTCAAAATTGGTTTTAGAATTGGTAAATTCTATAGTGGTCGTGGAAAAAATAAATTATTATGTATCATATTAGCTTGTACCAAATCATTTACTATTTAGTTATTATTATATTGATGTAATTATAGTCGGATTGCTGATAAGTAATTGTTCGTTGCTACAAGTATCGATGTACAATATCTATATGCTTTCTCTGTCTATATCATTATAATTATTTGCATACCCATAGTAACGTATAGTGACGCAAGTTGACAACTAACCTTTCAAATTATTTTAATAAAAAACAAAACATTAGAAAGAAACGGCATGATTCGTAGATATCTTTACTAATTAGACTACGAAAATAAATTCACATCAGTACTCAAACAAACAAAATTATTAATTTTAAGGTAATAATTATAAATAAGGAAAAACTTATACTCATTCGTAAATTTTGGATTATAATTTGTTGTTAAATTAAATTAAATTTTTGTTGCCCCTAAGTACAAAGTAATAAAATATTAAGTAAAAATATATTTATTCATATAAGATATTGCTACAAGTTGTATTTAAATGTTTATTTTTATTTAAAAAAAAAAAATAGTCACTGTAATGCATCATATCGTCGTCATCTGAACTATCGCTGTCATTTCTTGTATTTATTATTATTGGATTAATATCATCAACAATCCTTTCCCTTTCCCACCATTCATTTATTAAATTTTCGATTTTTTTAACAGATTTTGCCCAAGTTTCGCAACTAATTTGATCACAGGCTACATGCCACATTTTCAAAACTTCGTTATCAGTATATCCGTTTTGACCAATATCATAATAATTTTTTGTTATACCCCAAATTAGTTCAATGGGGTTAAACTGGCAGTTATAAGGAGGTAATCTTAGTACTTCATGACCATACGTTTGTGCCAATGTAATAAAATGCAGGCGTGCTAATTTTGCTGGTCAACTATGATACCAGCAAGATTGTGCCAATGTAATAAATAAACTGGTTCAGATTTTAATTTCCTTCGTTTTCTCTTGATTTTGTTAGTTGGAAGTTCAGATTTATTACATTTTATAATTCTACAAATTGATTCTGTTGATTCCGAAATCTTTAAGCAGCTGCTACTCTTTGATGGACACAAGATAGAGAAATAAGTGGCCCATTGGTCTCTTTTTCGGAATTAAAATATTCCAGCAGATTTAAAATTAAAGTTTGTGAATTTAATAATTGGCCGCAAAGTCTATTAATTAATATTATTAACAGACACTGACAGCTAAGACAAATAACAAAAAACATTTTTAAAATCGCTGAAAAATGGTAACTAGATTAACCAATTATCAATATATCAATGCACTACTTGATACATACGTGTAACAGTCACCTATCAGCAATCCGACTATATTATTCATATCCATATTTAGAATCATTTATAGTTGCTATATTTTATTATTATTATTATTTTATATTTCTATCCAGGGACCTGAAGCTGAATTTATTTAAGTTCAGGTTTGGGTTCAAGTTCAATATGTTAATTACGGTTTGGTTTCAGGACCAGGTTCAATAACACATTTTTTTTCAGGTTCGAATTTAGGTTCAATAAAACTTTTAAATAAAATTATAAGTACCAAATTCTACTTAAATATTAATTTATTTAATAATCACAAAAAACAAAACCAAGTTATAAATTTTGGTCTGTAAATAAAAATATAAATATATAAAATAAATAAAAAAAGTATATATATCTGTAAATGTAGTCTATTCCAAAAGTTTAAGAGGAACTATTTTGAACACGTTTTAATTAGTTCTCTCTATTAAGTTTTAACGCTCGTTTTTTTTTTTTTTTTTTTTTTAATTTTCTTCGGTGAGCTGATCTTGTCATCTCTTGCGAGGTCTTCACACTGATCGACGAGTATTCAATCTTCCTTCCCATATCTTCCTAAACATTCTGTCCTCCCTCATCTTCTTCAGGTGTTCTATCCACTGTAACCGTCTACCTCTCAGTTCTTGTGTGATACTCGAACTTGAGTACAGTTCTCGGATAACTTTGTTCTAACTGATTTTCCATTCACCCAATTGGAATTGGACCAAAGATTCGGCGTAATATTTTATTTTGGAAAACTATGAGGTGTTGTCAATCTCGCTTTGTTAAGGTCCATGTTTCTGAGCCATACATAAGTACGGGACATACTATAACTTGGTGTAACCTGATTTTGGTGTTCCTAGACAGAAGTTTCGTTAGAAAAAATGTTTAAGTAGAAGTTGTTTCTTTTCAAAAGCTCGAAAGATACCAAACACAACATACGTTCCCATTTAAATATCCTAAGTTTTCCCTCTTATCTTTTCCCTCCGGTTTGTTCCGGAAATACAGAATACATTTCAATACAACCACTCGATTCTTTGGGTAAATTTTGATCATCAAAATTGTTTTACCGACTTGGTCCCACGTCGCATTTTTAAGAAAAATTGTGTACCCTCTACCTTGATACTTCTATAATTATTATGACATTAGTCCGCGAATTTTTTAACTAACCATGTATAAGATACTTTGAAAGACTTAAATAGATAGCATTTGGGTGAATAGAAACAGTAATTTAAAATTTATGTTAGTATGTATGCAGTTGCGGATTAAGCCTTCGCCGGGCCCAAGACATTTTTGATTTTAAAAAAAACAAAAAAGGTCCTCCCAAATCCAGGCCCTTGAAAATTACGGGCCCAAGACAAATGTCTTTTTTGTCTAAGGCGAAAATCCGTCACTGATGTATGTATATGTACAAGGTGTCTCAAAAAAAATTTTATATTTAGTGGATCGATTAAAAAAAAAGTAAGCTGTATATAGAAAAAATGTTTATTAATTATTAAAATACACTTTTTGGGGATTTATTTCTTAAAAATAATATCGTCTAAATATAGACCTTCGCGTTCTCGGCACTCATTTAATCGAACAGTAAAATTACTTATGACGTCTCGGCAGGTGGACTCAGGGATGGCTGCCATTTCGTGACGGATATTTTCTTTCAAATGCGCCAGTGAAGTCGGTTTCTTGGCGTAAATTTTAGATTTAAGATAATCCCATAGGAAAAAGTCCATAGGGGTTAAATCTGGACTGCGTGGAGGCCAATTTATGTCACCTCTCCGGGAGATCAATTTGCCTGAGAAAATTTCACGAACACGTGGCAGAGACATATTGGACGTGTGTGAAGTTGCTCCGTCCTGTTGGAACCATGTTCATTGGTTATAGCCAGGAAAGTTTTGCAGTTCAGGTACCAAGAAGTTGTCTAATATCTCCACATAACGCTCTGAATTCACTGTAACTGCACGCCCCCTTTCGTCTTCAAAAAAGTAAGGGCCGATAATTCCTCGCGCCGACATCGCAGCCCATACGGTCACTTTAGGCGAATGTAGGGGTTTCTGATGTTTGCGTTTCGGATTCGTTGCACTCCAGTAGCGGCAGTTCTGCTTATTTACGTGGCCATTAAGATGAAAATGAGCTTCATCCGAAAACAAAATGTTGGTAAACATTGAAAATCCATCAATCACCTGATTTACGAAATTGAGCCTCTGATCTTGGGGCTTTAATTCTTGCACCAATTGAATTTTGTAGGGGTGCAGCTTTAGGTCTTTGTGCATAATGCGATGTAATGATGATTTATGCACATTTAAAGCACTTGCGCGCTTCCGAATTGAAAGGTTCGGGTCGTCACGAACAGACTGATTAACATTCTCCACGTTTTCTACCGTTCTTGATGACCTAGGTCGCCCGGATTTTGATTTATCCAGCGTTGCACCAGTCTCTTCAAACTTTTTAACCCAATGTCGAATGAGAGGAATGCTTGACGCATCATTTAAGTGGCGAAAACCTCGAATACTGCAGAATTTTCTACGCGCTACAGTCGCCGAATCACCGTTTTTGTAAAACTCTCGCACGCATAACGCGCGGTCTGCTCCCGAAAAACGCTCCATAGCGACTGAATTCCCAAGAGCCAGGCTACCGATTGACATAACCCCCGCGCCCCTCGGATACGTTGCGTTCACGCAGTAAGCTAAATAAATATAAAATTTCTTTTGAGACACCTTGTATTTTTGTCTACGGACACAAAAAGGACTATGTCTGCAGTGTCCAAATAAATAAATTTATCACTGCTCCTAATCTGAATTAGGTCATCGTGGGAGTTGTAGATCTGAAACTTCACCCTTCGGAGTGAAAGGCCGGTGCCCAATATAAAGTAGCATACGGTAGTGAAAACTACGGCTCAGTGAGACAACTGTGGAACGTTTATGGTCTGAAGAAGAAGTAAATCATACTAACAATGTCAAGAACACAGAGAGTACTTTCTGGTGGAAATAGTTACCTAAATTATATTGAAACGGATTTTTACACCACCAGACATCGACTCTAAGACTTTCCAAATCACCCGTCGGGTTGGGAATTTCATTATAGGAACTTTTAGCATGTTTAGAGATTTTAAAGGGTTACAGTTAAAATTTTTAGAATTCAATTAATAGAAAAATATAAGCCATAAATTACAAATCCTAACTTCAAAATTATTTTATACATTTTATTGTTCAAAAATACTTTTATTCAAAGTTATTGCCTAATCACTTTGAACAATGAAATAGCCTTGGTCAATTTTAGACTTTCATTCCTGGAAATGCTATCAGAACCCTTATACAGTGTGTTTGTTTGAAACGGGGCACCCCGAAAATCTCCTTTATTTGTAAAGATACAAAAAATCTTCAGAACAAAAGTTAAACTAGACAAAAAGGCCCATCTAAAGGTTACTATAAGAATTCTGAGGCACTTCCAGTTTCACCGGAAATGATGTCAACTTTTGATCTAGCATAGGGAATCGATAATTTTATATTTTTTTCCTAAAAGTACATTATATTAGCTTTACAATGACGCCAAAAAGTCACATTTTTATGTTAACCATTTCAAAATGGCGACCATTTATTTACAAAATAATAAACAACATAAGTTTTACAAAGTTGAACGTAGCAAGCTTTGAAAACAGTAAAAAGAGAAACAAAATTTCCAAGAGTGTACTCTTATAAGGGCGATGGAAGAGTTTTTATTAAGAATGAGAAAACGTGTGGACAATAATGGTGGTTTGATCGAACATTTGTATTTTTTTTTTTTTTGTAAAATAATTGTAAAAAGTAATAGTTTTTTTTTCTAAATAGTCAAATAGTTTATTTTAGAGATATTTTGTTTTTTTTTTATTGTTTTCAAAGCTTCCTACGTTCAACTTTGTTAAAACTTATGTTGATTATTATTTTGTAAATAAATGGTCGCCATTTTGAAATGGTTAACATAAAAATATGACTTTTTGGTGTCATTGTATGTTCTTTTAGGAAAAGAATATAAAATTATCGATTCCCTATGCTAGATTAAAAGTTGACATCATTTCCGGTGAAACCGGAAGTGCCGTAGAATTCTTATAGTAACCTTTAGATGGGCCTTTTTGTCTAGTTTAACTTTTGTTCTGAAGATTTTTTGTATCTTTACAAATAAAGGAGATTTTCGGGGTACCCTGTTTCAAACAAACACCCTGTATATACACCACTCTCTCTGAAGATAGGGTCAGAAGTATTCGGTTCGGTTTGCGAGTAGAACTAACATTATTGAATTCTTAGAGACTCGATTATCTGGTGGTTTACTTGATCCTGGATCTAAATTATTATATATTTTCACTTCAATTTATTCTTGCATATATTATAATATAATGAATCTAACGGCCGGTTTCTGAAAGCTTAGCCGAGTTTAATCTTTTGGTTAAACTCAGTTACAGTATAACAATCCCATAAGTAACCATAGCAATAATTAAATTAAAGCTGTCAGAAACCGGCCTTTAAAGTTTAATTTATAACCGTCTTACTTTACGTGTGTAAACCTTCACCTTTAACAATTTAAGTGATCAGCTACCCAGACTATTACAAGATTCCTGATTCATCGGCTGGTAAGTACCAATACATATCATTTAATTCACCTGTCGTAATGATGAACCCTGGATAAAATTCACACCTAGTACCCGAACTCCTTTAGACAGGAATGCCACTTTAGGCTGAGATCAAATTTTATCTTATATCACAGGCTCGCTACCTAGTTGATAATAAAAGGTACGATGTAAAGTAATGTATCAGAGCTCGCTAAAATATTTTTCGCAATTTTTTTTCTTAAGATTCACTCTTTCCCTTTCTAAAAATTTGAATAAAAATAAAATAAACAAAAATTTCTTATAAAAACTAACAGAAACGTAAGAGAATGCAGTACTGCAAGTGACATCATAATATAGGAGCTTGGAATCGTGCTTTTTGCTTTAAAGGTACTATTTCGTTGCGGCCTCAAGTGTCAAGCCAGACCGAACCAAGAGCACGTTAAAAAAAAGTAAAATTCTAGTGCTTCCGTAAACAATCGCCATTTAAATTACTTTGGAGTTTTGGGAGTAGCTATCTAGTGCGACAGAGGTTTCCACCAGAGGTTTTCACGAGAGATACCCGACTCGAGGCAAGGGTTTCTACTATCAGACACGCAAACATTATAGCGATATTATAAACGGAGAAAAACCGATTAAAATAAAACAAAAAAATATGTTATTTTGTCTGATGCTGTTATCATTCACAAAAAGTTTGGTTTTGATACAAAAAAATAACAGCTTATAGCTATTCGAAATGATAACATTTATAAGAAGATATGAATAGGTCTGGATATTTTAGTTATTATGGTTCGGTCTCTGCTAATTTCGTGGCAATTCTACTAATTTCAAGAAGTCTTTTAATTACAGTGTGTCTGTCTGAATGATGGTATAGAACAGCGTTACTCAACAGGGGGGAGGGCTTGAAAGCTTCGTCGGGCGGCCGCGAAGTCATATAAAATCGAAGCATGAAATTATAATAGAAAACCGCGCAATTTTGCAAGATATATTCATAAATATATGACATTTATATTCATCAAAATATACCTTTTAAACTTAAATAAAATAAATTATACTTATTTTCACAACTAATTTAAACTAATTAAAACGGTTCGCGTTGGAGGTACTTCAAGTACTTTCAAGTAGGTACGACTTGAACTTGCAATATTTTTTGTTATGCTCCGAGTTACTGTTAGCTAAAGAGTAAGGATGCGAAAGTGTTCAAAATGGAAAGCAACTTGGAACAATGGAACACTTGTAAATAAAAATACTTGCAAGCCATTATAGGTAATCGTAACAGATATTAAAAACATGTTTATCGAAGTTGTCCTTGATATCCTGTTCTTCCGGTTTATTCCGAAAATTTAAATACTACCATCCAATTATTTGGGTAAACTATGGTCAACAAATTTTTTTCCCAACTTGCTCACACATCATCTTTTCGAGAAACATCGTGTTTCCTCTATCTTGATACACCTTGAGATTCCTCCCTCCCATATATATATATATATATATATATATATATATACAGGACCGGCGGTTGGGAAACACTGCTCCAGGTAACTATCTGACAGATAAGGTTATATGATACTTTCTGTGCTGAATAAATGTCATCCCGTCTTTCAATACAAATGTATCTATCGGATAGTTATCTAACGGATAATGAGACTGATGTATTGAATTCACTGCTTGGTAATGACATTTATTCAGAAGATAAAGTTCCAGATAACATTATCTGTCGGATAGTTACCTAGTGGTTTAAATGAAGGTGGAAAGACCGGGCCTTAAGGTCATAATGCCCGGGGGGGGACACCTTAGCCCTCCAAATGAACCCGTAAATAAAAAAATTAACCTGTATACAATTCTCGAGAGATAACTCCATTATACTTCCAATAGTAATTTTCATCCCTTTTTGAGATCTCAGAATTATCATCGATAGCCCAAAAGTCATCCTATGCCTAGACCTCTGTCCTCCCATTTTACCATATAGGCCGTGTCTCCAACGCTATAGCTCTGAAATTTTAATAAATCCTCAATCAAAATGTATAACTATTTATATAGAAATACAAAGTAACAAAATATAAACTATTTTAGATCATGTAGTACCAAGTAAGTTCAAAATTTAACGTTATACCTCATCTTCAATAATAAAAAAATAGTGTATTGGGCCCGGTAGTTCAATTTCAACCACCTGTATACTATTGATAAAATATTAATATATATGTTTATTCTCATAAATAATTATTTTAAGCAATTCTGTTCCTTATGTATTAATTGTTAATGACTATATTCCTTAATGAGCTTCAGGATTAACCATGTTGATATGTAATAATACGTGATTTTTGCAAGTGGAGTCTTTATTTTTTTCTGACATTTTTAATTATTTTTAAGTGATAAAAGTGCAGAAAATACTTGAAATAGTGTGTTATAGTATGGACCTTAGTGTTTGGACTCCATGCAGACCAAAATTGGAGCGACTGGAAAGGTATTTGTAGAATTTTTTAAAAATTTTATAATGTAAATCATTGTTATGTAGAATGTGCTTCTATGGACAATATATACACATACATGCATACACTATCGGCTATAACTAGAGAAACAAAACTATTTTTTAAATCATTTTCATAAATCCCGATTATTGACTAAATGAATATTGAATTATATTGGTATAGCAACAACAATTTATAAGTTAGAACCTGCTCTTAAAAATATTTGTTGTACTGGTACAATAAATAAAATAATTAATTTTCTGCTGCAATAGACCATCTGCATATTTCTTTTGTAAGACTTAATAATAAAACAATTTTTTGAAATTTTTGACAATACAGTATCTTGTCCGGACATTTTGGCTGAGTTTGGCATTAAAGTTCCAACAAATGGTTTGAGATGTAGGAACTACTTGTTTAATGTAACCAAGTTCTCTACAAACTACAGTAATAAAACAATTTTGAAAAACAATAAAACAATATATATATATATATATATATATAATCGAAAGAATGTTCTTGACGAAATTTATATAGGTTATTGGATAAAATTCTTATTTAATAATCGTCATAATTTTATTGTAAAATGTTACAGAGACGTTTAGATTGGGTATCCAATCATCCACAGTCTAAATATAAGCTTACACATTGAAATATAACAAAATCGAAATTATTAATCTTGTATAAAAGAATATTTGTAATGAAGAAAATGAAGAAATGAAAAAAAAGTAACTAGAAAACTAACAATGAAAACAAAAACCAAAATGGCGCGAACTCCATTTTGTACTACGTTGCGATAACTAAATATAAGTGCAAAACTAGCATAATAGCTTTTGAAAAGAAACAACTTTTATATAAACATGTTTTTAATATCTATTATGTTTACTTAATGGCTTGCAAGTACTTTTATTTACAAGTGTTCAAAGTTGCTTTCCATTTTGAACACTTTCGCATTCTTACCCTTTAGTTAACAGTAGCTCGGACCATAACAAAAAATATTGCACGTTCAAGTTGTACCTACTTGAAAGTACTTGAAGTACCACGAACGCAAACCGTTTTAAATAAGTATAATTTATTTTATTTATATTTAAGAGGTATATTTTAATGAATATAAATATCATATATTTATGAACATATCTTTTATGACTTCCTAATCTTGACTATCTAATTTCATGATTCGATCTTATATGACTTCGCGGCCCCCCGACAAAGCTTTCACGGCCCCCCGGTTGAGAAACGCTGTCCTATGTCACAAAGGTATGTGCGTGGTATGTACTTATAGCCTATTCCAAACATTTAGGCGGAACTAGATTTTCAATTTTAGTAACTTTTACCTATTAAGTGTGGCTTTTGATAATTTTGTTTAGCAAAAGCCTGCTTCAAATTATAAAAGAAGACCTCATGACAACTTACAAAAATAAAAATTCCAGTTTGTTCCGCCTAAACGTTTGGAATAGCCTATATATACATGTTAAAGTTAAAATAGTGGACGTGAATTTATTTTACAAAATACTAAGTTGCTAAAGATTGTATCTAGTTCAGTTTTTGTAAACTGGTTAGCCCATCTTAATAACTAGCTAGTAAAAAATATATAATATTGACAAAATTATAGTCAAAATATGCCCAAATATGTTTTCAGTTACCAGAAATATGTGAAGATTCACACTTATAGTCGGATTGCTGATAGGTGACTGTTACATGTATGTATCAAGTAATGCATTTATATAATAATCTAGTTACCATTTTTCAGCGATTCTAAAAATGATTTTTGTTATTTGTCTTAGCTGTCAGTGTCGGTTAATAATATTAATTAATAGATCTTGCGGCCAATTATTAAATTTACAAACTTTAATTTTAAATCTGCTGGAATATTTTAAATCCGAAAAAGAGGACAATGGACAACTTATTTCTATATCTTGTGTCCGTCAAAGAGTAGCAACTGCCTTAAAGATTTCGGAATCAACAATTCGTAGAATTATAAAATGTAATAAATCTGAACTTCTCATCACGAGAAAACGAAGGAAATTAAAATCTGAACTAGTTTATTTTATTGATACATTGGTACAAACGTATGGTCATTAAGTACTAAGATTACCTCCTTATCACTGCCAGTTTAACTCCATTGAACTAATTTGGGGTATAACAAAAATTTATTATGATAGACATATTGGTCAAAACGGATATAGTGATAACGAAGTTTTGAAAATGTGGCAAATAGCCTGTGATCAAATTAGTTGTGAAACTTGGGCAAAATCTGTTAAAAAAATCGAAAATTTAATAAATGAATCGTGGGAAAGGGAAAGGATTGTTGATGATATTAATCCAATAATAATAAATACAAGAGATGACAGCTATAGTTCAGATGACGACGATATCATTACAGTGACTAATTTTTTTAAAATAAAAATAAACATTTAAATACAACTTGTAGCAATATATTATATGAATAAATATATTTTTACTTAATATTTTATTACTTTGTACTTAGAGGAAACATAAAAATTTAATTTAATTAAACAACAAATTATAATCCAAAATTTACGTATGAGTATAAGTTTTTCGTTATTTATAATTATTACCTTAAAATTAATAATTTTGTTTGTTTGAGTACTGCTGTAAATTTATTTTCATGCTCAAATTAGTAAAAATATCTCCGAATCATGCCGTTTCTTTCTAATGCTTTGTGTTCGCGCTACTGCGAAACCTATTTCTAGTGGGGGGTTTTTTAGCTTTAATATTTTTTTCTATATAGTCTCGAACAGGCTTGCTCCGACAGCAGCTTGTATCAGTATCGTTAGTGTGACAACTCTGGCTATTGCAGTCTTGTGTACCGTAAACCCCGTTTTTCGGTCTCTACAAAAGACGACCCCGTCTTCTATTATTTCGTGTGTGTGTGTGTGTATCAACGCGGCTGTGTGTCCCATCTCTTCTCTCTCCAGAGCGGACCAACTACTGCAGTTCAAAGGGCCCTTTGATTCGACCACGCTTCAGTACGAGGTAAGTCCATTTAACCGTTATTTCTCCAATCCTATCTTCCATATTCTACAATCGCGTAGATTTGCGCATGATACAGTCCAACCGCTTATTTTTAGTGCCCCTCAGAGCAGGGTTCTGGCCAGTGTCCCCATCCGGGAACACCACCAGATCACGCAATTAACACTTTGTTTTTTATTAAAATAATTTGGAAGGTTAGTTGTCAACTTGCGTCACTATACGTTACTAGCGTATGCAAGTAACTAGGGGCCTCAGCCCGGCTACACCGGTCTTCTCCCCTACGTTGTTAAAACTCGTCGCTTCGCGACTCGTTTTAATATAATTTTGTCGCACTTGTTGATTATAAAACTCGTCGCTCATCTTTTTTTAACACTATTTTATGGAAATTCCCCCTGTCTTAAGTTTTATCGTTAATTCACCTTAAATACTTAATTAGTTTTCTTCTATCAAGAAATACGTTCAAAATGTGAAATCTCGTCCCATTTTAAAATGACAGCTGTCACCTTCTGAAATCTTGTAAGCATATTTCCAATAATGGCCCTGATTCTTTGAAAAATGTTTTCTGATGCCTCAAAATATTATCTCGCACGTCAAATAAGCTATCTTGAACCATTATCACCACTTAACACTTTGATTAACCCTGAAATTTTTAATATCTATAAATCTTTTTTTAACACTATTTTATGGAAATTCGCCCTGCAAATGTCTTAAACTTTATCGTTAATTCACCTTAAATCCTTAATTAGTATTCTTCTGTCAAGAAACACGTTCAAAATGTGAAATCTCCTCCCATTTTAAAATGCAAAAAATTTGACAGCTGTCACCTTCTGAAATCTTGTAAGCATATTTCCAATAATGGCCCTGATTCTTTGAAAAATGTTTTCTGATGCCTCAAAATATTATCTCGGACGTCAAATAAGCTATCTTGAACCATTATCACCACTTAACACTTTGATTAACCCTGAAATTTTTAATATCTATAAATCTTTTTTTAACACTATTTTATGGAAATTCGCCCTGCAAATGTCTTAAACTTTATCGTTAATTCACCTTAAATTCTTAATTAGTATTCTTCTGTCAAGAAACACGTTCAAAATGTGAAATCTCGTCCCATTTTAAAATGCAAAAAAATTGACAGCTGTCTCCTTTTGAGCATATTTTTACCTCAAATTGCTCAAATAATGTCCCAGATTCTTTGAAAAATGTTTTCTGATACCTCAAAATATTATCTCGTACGTCCAAAAAGCTATCCTGAACCATTATTACCATTTAACACTTTGATTCTCGCCGTAGATATCCTGGACCGGCCTTGTGTCTTGTGTTAAGAATATTTTTGAATTATCGTCTGATAAAACCTGTCCGTGCCGATCAATGGTGACTTTGATTCGACACGGATTCGAGGAAAAAATGCATGATTTTTATCAATAAAAATTAGTCAGTACCCCCTGTCGAAATAAAATTAAGCGTAAGCACTAAAACATACATACCACTTTGTACAATATAATAGTAGATTATAATGATATAGACAGAGAAAGCATATAGTATTGTATATCGATACTTGTAGCAACGAACAGTCACCTATCAGCAATCCGACTATAACATTAATTTTTATATTTTAGTATATTTTGTGTGAATATTATGTGTTTCTCTACAGTCTTCAGAGTTTAATATCTAATTGGTCTATAAATTGTGCAAATGTTATGCATTAAAGTAGTGCGATTCTCATAGACAATATTGAAACGTTAACAGATTTTGTCGATTCAGTAAAATCTCAATCTCTTACTATTACAATGTTAGAAATAGCATAAGAGAAGTGCTGGGATTGCTCCAGGAAATAGATATTTGAAAGGAGTATGTGTACTTACTGGAAAAGACACCAGTCCTCTGTAGAGCAAGAATTATGATCATGGGGGATATGGAAAGAAATGTGTAGTTGAAATGAAGTGATCGCATTCAGAATAGGTACATTGCTTTTAAAATAAGGAAATTTCAATGAAATATTACCTCTTGCGAACAAAAAGACTTTACTTCAGGATAAACACAGTGTGGTCCATAATATTATTTACTAGCTCGAGTACCAGTATTTGTAAGGTACATTTTTGCTTAAGGCAATACCCTTTTCACACTAGATCTTTAAGATCGGATGTTAAAGTGAATGTATCTTTAAACGCTAATGTGAAACAGTATGACCTCGGTTAAATACAAGCGATGTTTAAGACAGAGATCTGCGTCTTAAACTTCGTCGGCATTGCCAACTTAATTTCTATTATAAAAAAATACTCCTTGAATTTGTGCTGTCAACATTTTATATTATCATAAACAAGAATACTGTATTATATCGACGTTATAAGAAGTTTATACTTATTGTTATAATAAAATTATTTATTTTAATAATGTGTTTAATAAAATACAGAGCTACAATAATTGAGATAAAATGTATCGACTTACATGTTAATACAGGTGTAATATATTCTTTATTGTAGTGTCTTTATTGTAGAATGAAATGAAATATCCTTATTTGTTTATAATAATTCAAAATGTGCGTCTGCGCAGACAGTTCAAAACTGGTAATTTCATGACGGTAACTTAAGGACAAAATTACTGTAGCTGATGACAGCACCAGAGATTTAAACATCAAGTGTGAAAGCATACAGATCTTAAACATCGGTGAACTTTAAGTTCACCCGTCTTAAAGATCTAGTGTGAAAAGAGTATTAAGGATAAGTGAGATATTTCAGTTTCAAGTCAAATAAAATAATTATTTTTTATTCTCAATTAATCTTTTGTATATATTTTTGATGTTAATAATGAGTGATATTATCATGGGGCGAAGTCAAGAAAGGAATCTTTTCTACAAAATTTATTATATAATATTAAGTTACATAAGAATATAATTAATTGTCAGAATGGCTGCTGGTGTTGTCCGTTAGAAGCTGATGTAAGTCCCGTTCTTCCCCGGCTTCTCCAGGATCGGTCGAACCACCCCAGGTATCCGCACGAGGCGAACACGTGGCGAAGCCCTGTAGACCAGTGCTTCTCAACCTTTTATGGCCTGGGACCCCCCAAATTATATAAATATTGTCTGCGGCCCCCCTATATATATATCGCACATCATATTATATATTTTCTACTATTTTATTTACATAAAACAATGTGCCTTAGCAACGATATAGCACACCATGATCGTCAATTAGGGTAAATGTTGCATAATTATATTTTCGCTAACATATATATATGGTGTATCAAGATAACATGGATGGGAACACAAGTTTTTTCGAAAAGGCGACGTTGCTCACACGTCACTCACACATCAAAAATTTTGAACTAAAATTTATCCACAAAATTGAATGGTAGTATTGAAATTTTCCGGAAAAAAACGGAATTACAGGACATCAAGGACAATTTCGAATTTTTAAATGGGAACGTGTGTCATATTGGATATCTTTGGATAGAGCTTTTCAAACTTTTCCTTAAACATTTTTTTTTAAATCTTTTACGGTTGACACAAAAAACTGTGATATTTTTAAAGGACGATTATAGTCCCTATAACGACTTGAAAGTAAAATATTTTTATTTACAAATGCTCAAAGTGCCTTCCATTTTAATTTAAACACATTCGCATCCTTACTCTTGAGCTACCGTTAGTTCAGAGAGCAATTAAAAAAATATATAATAACAAATATTGCACTTTCAAATCGTACCTACTTCAAAGCACAACTAAAAAACACTTGAAGTGCCTCCAAGGCGAACCCATTAACCGACACCTACAATTTATTTGACATTGATATAGTCTACTTATAGTCTGTTTCTTTTGTTAAAGCGGAACTAGATTTTCAAATCTAGGAGTTTTTATCGATTAAATGAATATTTTGATCATTTTGCTTAGTAAAAGCCCATTTACTCATTATAAAGTTAGCTAGGGACAACTTAAACATTTGAAATAGCCTGTAGTTTAAATTAGTTGTCAAAATAAGTATAAGCTGTTCACTTTTGTAAGAACACACTAGATCTGGTTATTTTGGTTACTTTTATGGTGTGTTACCGACTTTAAATGTCAATTAAAAATATTCCTTACGCTGTAAAACCGACTTTAGGTTGATAGGGTTATGATCATTATAATTAAGATATCATTTTTCATTATGACATATGTCAAATGGATCGACATTTTAAAAAAGTGACATTTTTTAATACCAACATGACATACAGCTTCAAAGGTGCAAACTATTGAAAACAAAATTCCCTCTTAGTTTGTTCTTACAAAAGTGAACTGCTTATATATTAAGTATAAAAATAAATAGAATATTTATTTTATTTATGTTGTGAAAGGTATATTTTTATGAATATCAATATAAGATACTTAAAATACTCGTATTTATAAATATGAATAAAATTTATATCTTGTAAGATTGAGTGCATTTTTATTATATTTTCATGTTTCGATCTTGTATGACAAAGCGGCCCCCCGGTTGAGAAACGCTGCTGTAGACGACACTCACATCTTGGGTTGCCTAACAGTCAAACATTTATAATTGTAATAATTGTTTAATAACCATAAATTATTATTATATGTAAATAAATAAATTTAATTTTTCTAATAAAAGATACGTTTGTTCGCCCAAAAAATATAATGTGTACCTTTGCCAAAAAGATATTTTTCGTCTTTATCTGTTTGAAATTCAGATGCGGTCGAAAAAGATCTACTTTTTGGCCATGGTACACAAATGACTATTAATGAAATATGCATGTTAAATAAAATACTATTATTTATTGGTCAAAAAGCATTTTCCTCCTTCGACGCCTCTGTTGCCAACTATATCCCTCGTCACATTTCAGAGCCAGTGTGTGATTAATTATAACTTAATCATGCGCGATTAAAAATTATTCATGATGGATTTTTCAGAAGGATTATAAATTATCAGCTAATTAACGATTTTTTTACTATGAATATATAATTAATTGATACTATTTTTACGCGATTTTCCGTCAAGTGAAAATGTGCCAACAAAAATAAACTAAAAGTTAATCGTGTAAAGTTGACATGAGAGGAAATTTAATGATATTAACATGTTATTTATGAGTAATTTAATGGAAAAAAGAATGAACAATATAAATATTTAGTGTTACTATAATTTAAAATAATGTTGCGAAATAATTAAATAAAAATTTTGCTCAAACGTGCTTTTCATTGAAGACATCCAAAACAATTATTTAAAACAATAGTTGATGGAAATCATTAAAATTAATGGAACATTATGTAACTAAAGTCAAATTTGGACCGGCTTCGTTGTTAGGCAAATGGTCAGATAACCCTCTGAAGGCCGTAATGGTGGAGACCAAAATGTTAAATTCGGAGCCCTGCTATGCTCCTAGAGATATTGACCAGGTTTCTGCTCTGAGGAGCACTTTCGTGACGACCGTAGGACAAAACTCACGATCTGGATGAAAAACACGAAATAAAGCAAATGGACTTTATTGGGCGCAATCTCACGCGATTGTAGAATACTGGAGATGGGATTCGATATACAGGTTGATGCACTTACCTAGTGGTGCAAACGTCAAATAGCAAAGGGCCCTTTGAGATGCTGTAGGCTTCGTAATACACCAGGTCTGAAATGGAGAGTTTAGACACACAGCCACGATTGATTTCACACCGTGTATTCGCGAAATGTACTAACACACACGAATGTGAATGCATGCGTTAAATGAATTTACAACAACAAAGCAGAGGAAAGGATCTGAGGTAGAACAAGACTAATTCTACATCTGCTAAAGAAACATGATACTAAGAACTCAGAGCTAAGAGCAACTAAAATACATTAAGACACCAGACTAATGTATATGCAACATACATTCGTGAACAGCAACACTACAGGTAACCTAAACGGTCGCGTACAGGCAGAACTGAGTGCAAAAATTAACATGACACGGATGGTTCGATATTCGATATATGGGCATAGCTCGTTGAAGAAATGGTCATACGATATCAGGCAAGTACAGCCGTAAAGTAATAAGATTAACCGTATACGTATGTACACATATAAAAAGAGGCAATATGGGTACATAACGCGGAAGGGGTGACAGTAGCCAATCAGATGCGAGGCGATCAAATTGCTAGGAGCACATTCCAGCAGCAATCGGCTGCTATTGTTCGTTGTTTCGTTATTAAAAAATAAATAAAATTATAATTTCATAACCACGTCTAACCAAAATTGTTGAAAAAATACACGGATTGTGAGGGATTACTGTACTATTATTATTTATTCATTCGAATGGCATGATACATTGGTTTTAGAGATTTTCAGGTAGCGACTAACACCCTCTGATATGACCAAAACTTACTTTTTACAGTAACCATGACCGCCAGCTATTGGTGCCTCATGAAGCATGCTCAATATTCCCGAATATTAATTCAGAGTCACAGGTACTCACTGTAAAGAAGGCTGAGTGAGCGTACGGTTGCAATAGCCAAGATTTTTCAATTTTTTTGCCCGTACTAGGGATTGAGATGACGATCCTACATTTTCAGAGCGAGTGAACTGATCAATACGCAGCTGGAATCACCATGATATACTTATAATGCAACATTCAAACAAAACGTTATAATGTGACACACTATTGGACATAAATAGAGAAACATTTTAAAAATTATAATATGTTTTATTGATATAAATTTTACAGAAAGTTATACAATGTTTTAAAAATATAATGGGTCAAAAGTAGAGACACAAATAAATATTATAAAAAATAATACAAAAATATAATAAATTTTGCAAAATAGTTAATGGAGTAGTTAGTGGAGTATCCTTTATTCTTTATTAATTCCGCCCGACGTTTGATTGTAGTTAAATAAATGTTTGGTCCATTTCCTTCGTCTAATAATTTTTTTATAGCCGATGATAACGCAAAAGGGTTCTTAATCGACACAATTTTAATTATTTTATCAACAATTGAGTCAATTTTTCCAGGTCTGGCTGGTTGTGGTAGTGCTATTACACTATATCTTTTATTAAAATTATGAATAGTTTTACTTACTACTGAAAGGTGCAAATTTAATAGTTTAGCAATCTAAATTTGTTTTTCATTGTCATTATATTTTTTTATTATTAATTCTTTTATATCATTGCTTAAATATACACCCCTTGGCATTTTTAATCTTCAAAAATATTATTCCGAACACAAAAAAATTAACTATTATAACAAACTTCCCCAGTTATACTGAATAAAAAAAAATATTTCTCTATTTATGGCCTAACAGGTTAACATTTTTACAACAAATATTTTTAAGAGCAGGTTCTTACTTATAATTTGTTGTTGCTATACAAAGAATATAATTCAATAACATTTGTTATACTCAAATCGGGATTTATGAATATAATTTAAAAAATAGTTTTGTTTCTCTACTTATGGCCGATAGTTTATATCTACAATTATATTGTACAAGTGTTGGTATGTATGTTTTATTCAACTTCTGGTGTATCTTCATTTTTCCGGTAACGCAGAGATATTTATATATCCAGGTGATATTTTTTTAGTGCGTAGGTTTAATTTTATTTCGACAGGGGGTACTGGCTAATTTTTATTGATAAAAATCATGCAGTTTTTCCTCGCAACCGTATCGAATCGAAGTCACCATTGATCGGCACGGACAGGTTTTATCAGACGATAATTCAAAAATATTCTTAATACAAGACGGCCGGTCCAGAATATTTACGGCGAGAATCAAAGTGTTAAATGGTAATAATGATTCAGGATAGCCTTTTGGACGTGCGAGATAATATTTTGAGGTATCAGAAAACCTATTTCAAAGAATCTGGGTCATTATTTGAGTATTTTGTGGCAAAAATATGCTTACAAAGTTTCAAAAAGAGACAACTGTAAAATTTTTTGCATTTTAAAATGGGATGAGATTTCACATTTTGAACGTGTTTCTTGACAGAAGAATACTAATTAAGGATTTAAGGTGAATTAACGATAAAGTTTAAGACATTTGCAGGGCGAATTTCCATAAAATAGTGTTTAAAAAGATTTATATATATTAAAAACTTCAGGGTTAATCAAAGTGTTAAGTGGTGATAATGGTTTAAGATAGCTTTTTTGACGTGCGAGATATTTTGAGGCATCAGAAAACATTTTTCAAAGAATCTGGGCCATTATTGGACCATTTTGAGGCAAAAATATGCTTACAAGATTTCAAAAGGGGACAGCTGTCAAATTTTTTGCAATTTAAAATGTGACAAGATTTCACATTTTGAACGTATTTTTTGACAGAAGAAAACTAATAAAGTATTTAAGGTGAATTAACGATAAAACTTAAGAGATTTGCAGGGGGATTTCCATAAAATAGTGTTAAAAAAAGATGAGCAACGAGTTTTATAATCGACAAGTGCGACAATATGCCTTATTATATTAAAACAAGTCGCGAAGCGACGAGTTTTAACAACGTAGGAGAGAAAACCGGCGTAGCTGGGCTGAGGCCCCTAGTCATACTTATATCTAATTAAAATTTTCAGCGTTGCTGGACCACAAATATTTATTCACCAATTAGATTGAGGGAATAACTTATACAGCCATTTATTTGAAATATCGTTGGGCGAATAAGATATTCTGGCATTTATTCTGATGTTTATCCTATCCAAACTTTATCCGAGCATTCTAAATCATATCCATTGATTATAAAAGTGACCCTAAGTGGGACTTATACTAAGTGTGTTATTTTTATGTCATATTTATGTGTTCCATCGAGAGGCAACAGCTAGATCCATCAAAATCATATTATTTTAAAATTACAATTAGAATTTTTGTAATTTAATTTTCGTAGAGTGATGCAATATAATCGATTCTTAAGCAGTGCCTTTAGTTGACGTACGCCAATGTCGGTAATCGCTACATAGCCGTGGCTCGGCAGCAGGTCTATATATCCGCATTTCACACTCGACCAAAAGCGATTGCTTTTCCGCCAGCTATGCAAATCTGCAGTAATAATCTACACTTTTCGTGGCGCTCCCCATTCATATTGTAATGATACCATTTGTCTGGCTAAGATGCATAAAATTGATGGCATTACCAATTTCACAGGCGACAAGAACGGTCTACTGCTTACACATCGCAAGACATGGTCAGCATCGAAAAAAAACGAAAAGAAATTACACCCTAACGTTTCAGGGAAATTGTGATGCTATTATTGGTCTAGGATTGCGGAAAGGCTCAAGGATTCCAGGAAATAGATATTTGAAAATTGTATACTTATGCGAATTTACTGTATTTGTGGGAAAATCTATTGTACTGCAAGATTTTTCAGAAGACATCTAAAACGCTCCAATAATTCTTTGGATTCTTAGAAGAATTCTGTTTATTTCAAAGATTTTTAAAGTAACTACGACATTACGAAGAATCCGTAAGTAAAAATGTGAACAAACTGTTTGTGCTTTTACCCGTCAACAATGACGGATTTATAATATAAAAATTTCAATTGTTTGTATATGTATTTGGTTTTATTTTTTAACGTATGTTAATTTCGTCGCCGGTCAGGTAACACCGGACCGGATATCAACAGTTAGCCAATCACGGGAAATGGTGTCACTTGTCAGCCAATCAAAAGACAGGGTGTCTCCAGTTAGCCAATCACGAGAACTTTAGGAAAAATTGATGTCATAATGTTACCGACACTACATACAGACACTTGCTAATATAGTTATTCATAAACTTTTTATGTTTAAAACTATTCATCATTACTCAGTACATTACATTTATATTGTTAAAACTAAAAATAATTTGAGACGTTTATTTATGCCTACGAAACCCTGAGATTTCTGTATGTAATTATATTAGTAGATTCTTAGAGAATAAATCTGCAAAATATTGTTCTTATCGGTTAAAGGATATAGGAGTCTCTTGTTTATGCCTGCAAAACCCTAGACATTTATGTATGTAATTATATTTGTAGATTTCTAGAAAATAAATGTGCAAAATATTGTTTATATCGATCAAAGGATAAAGGATTGTCTAGAATTTCTTGTTAATGCCTACGAAACTCTAGACATTTCTGTATGTAATTATATTTGTAGATACTTAGAAAATAAATCTGCAAAATACTGTTCATATCGGTCAAAGGATATAGGAGTATCTTAGGGTTTCTTGTTTATGCCCACGAAACCCTAGACATTTCTATAAGTTGTTTTATCCGCAGATTTTTAAATAATAAATCTACAAATTATTTTTTATATCAATCAAAGGATATAGAAGTGTCTACAGTTTCTTGTTTATGCCTACGACACTCTAGACATTTCTATAGGTTTTTTATCCGCAGATTCTTAGACAATAAATCTGCAAAATATTTTTCATATCGATCGTAGGATATAGGAGTATCTTAGGGTTTCTTGTTTATGCCCACGAAACCCTAGACATTTCTATAAGTTGTTTTATCCGCAGATTTTTAAATAATAAATCTACAAATTATTTTTCATATCAATCAAAGGATATAGAAGTGTCTACAGTTTCTTGTTTATGCCTACGACACTCTAGACATTTCTATAGGTTTTTTATCCGCAGATTCTTAGACAATAAATCTGCAAAATATTTTTCATATCGATCGTAGGGTATAGGATTGTTTAGAGTTTCTTGTTTGTGCCTACGAAACCCTAGACATTTCTATATGTAATTATATTCGTAGATTCTTAGAGATAAAATCTGCAAAATATTGTTGATATTGGTCAAAGGATATAGGAATGTCTATAGTTTCTTGTTTATGCCTACGAATTTCTGAACATTTCTATATGTAATTATATTCGTAGATTCTTAGAGAACAAATCTGCAAAATACCTGTCAATCAAGAGACCTGAAGAGTCCCCAGTTAGCCAATCACGAGAACCTTAGGAAAAATGACGTCACAGTGTTACCCAGATCACAAACACACACTAGCTAATTATATATGTAGGATGACATATCTAGTACATCTTATTTAATAAAAAATCTTAAGCAGAAATCATATGATTAGCTAATTCTATTTGACAGTCAGTCCTTTATTTACAACAAGAATTGAGAACTGACATTACCGATGGCGCCGCTGTGCTCCAAGGCAATATGGCTGTTGTATCTACTATTCAGCTGTCAATTTGCTGATAGCGAACAGGTTAATTTAAGCGCAGTACATTTTTATTTTATGAAAATGCAAGTAAATATTTGCATTTTTTTTTTTTTAATTTTAAGCGCAACACATATATCGAAGTGTATAACAGAAGGTGGGCATCAAATTACAGTATTTAAAGTTTAATTTCAGTAGATTTATTGAAGTGTAATTTGTAGTTGAGTAGGTGTTAAATGCCGGTCATTTGAATTTACAATATATGGATTCTGTTCCAAACAAGTGCATTATGTTCATTGCCTCATGAAATAAAATTAGTTTTAGTTGGACAGGAACAGCTAAAAATTAAATATGTAACTTACAGGTGCAAGCATATTAGCGCAGTTTTGTTTTTCTGCGAATTTAATGAACAAACTCGCATAGTATCAGTTACTTTTTAACACAAAATATATTCCCATGCCTTCCTCCTGTCCATAACCAAATCTTTTCCCAATCTGGACTTAATATTAACTTTCCCTCCATTTTACTTAAGAAAAGAAAAAAACTAAGATGCCTATCTTTGTCCTGTATTGAATGACAGCAAAAAGCACTACAATTTGTTCTACTTTTAAACTTTTTCCCAACTTCTATCGACATTCTAACAAAAATTCAACACAAGAACATATGTAATAAGTTCAAACAGTACTAGAGCGCCTAGTACAATATTTGACCACCAGACTACGTATTCGAGCGTGTCAGTTCTCAATACTCTCTAGAAACAGTAAAGCTGCGTTCAAAGCTCTTTAAATTAGTTAACTGTTCACTGTGCGTTTAGTAGATAGTTTTAAAATTCAAGACAGCTTTTACAGCTAAGGAAATTAGTCAGTTACGAAAAGTGCGATATCTGTGTGTGTTTAAACGAACTACGGTGGCTTAATGTTTATTATGTATTATCGTTTTCCTAATTCTGCTGTCCTATATTTACGAAACCTAACCAAATTAACTAAATTGATCATATTTACTGTTCGTGTTTGGAATTTTGGGCGAAATTTGTTGCAATAGGTGCAATGACATTTTGTTAGGTTAGGTAAAGGCATACAATGTAAACTTTCTCTCCGATATAGACTGAGATAGCCAATGTATTATATGTTTGTCTTATTAAAACAACTTACTATAAGTTTGTAAAACTATCTACAATCGATAACTTATAATGTATTAAATTTAGAGCTCTGAACGATTGCTCGAGTTACCATATGACAAACTTGTAGTGACAATCAACAGTGCACAAATCATAGCCTATATTTGACTAATTAAAGAGCTCTGAAAGCAGCTTAAGAAAAGATTTTATCAAGTTATAGTTTTCCCTATAGGTTCCGTATGTAATTTTTCGACTTGCAACATAGAACTTCCCCATGTTAATTGGGATTTTTCGACTCAAAATTAGGCACCATTGTGCCTAATTTTGAATCGAAAATTTAATGACAATATTATTGAACAATTTTTATTAATAAAGTTTTTGTCTAAAACTCATAATAGAGATAGAATTTGCAATGGAAAATTTAACATGGGAAAGCTCTAGGTTGCAAGTCGAAAAAGGTAATTGTAGCGTCTCTATCAGTAGCTTCCGCATGAAAAATGGGCACTTCACATATCTAATATATTATATTATAGAAAACATAAAATTCAATTTTTATCTGTGCACAGTTTTTTTTATCTATCATCGAACTTGTTAATATTGTTTTCCGGAGTGCGGGTATTGGTTTCCTAGGTTTTTTGAACTCTCCTTATTTTTCCTATATGTGGGTTAAGGAGTTGGTACAAGCATGCCAAATTTCAACTGAGTGACATTATAAGTATTAGGTGAGTGAATTAATTCGGTCCATCTGGCGGTCAGTTGCTGTACTACGTAATTTTCTAACCTCTAAAGTCTGCAAACGGCTTTATGTTTTAGTGTTGACATATTGCAATAATATTCAGACGATAAACGTTTAGGTTTGTAACAATAACATCTTGTTTATCTGATTCGAAAATGTCGAAATACGAGCCAAAAAAAGCATCCTTTCCGGTAAGTTCGAATTTTCTGTTTTAATTTGAATAAATCAGCCGCTCAAGTTCATCGAATGCTCCTAGAAGCTTATGGTGAAACTGCTCCCATCCATAAATCATGCAGAGAATGGTTTCGACGTTTCAAAAGTGATGATTTCAGTGTCGATGAGAAACCTCGTCAAGGTCAGCCGAAGAAGTTCGAGGATGAGGAATTGCAGGCGCTAATCGATGAGGATCCGTGTCAATCGCAACATGAGCTCGCACAATTGTTGAATGTTGGTCGATCAACAATTTTTGTGCATTTGGTAGCCATGGAAAAGATTTACAAAGAATGAAGATGGGTGCTGAACGAACTGAAAGAAAGAGTCATCGAGAGGCGCTAAACCATGCCTGAAATCTTGCTTGCCAGGCAAAAAAGAAAAGGTTTTATGAAAGCCACTTAGTCAATGTGACGTTTGACCGGTTCTATTATCCTTGTATGAACAGGTACTCATTTATAAGTATTAAATACTTGAGGCTGAGTCGACCCCAGAGCTGTCTGCATAAAATCGGAAGATAAAAATACGAAGGAGATATATGGAGAAAGGTATCGAATCAGCGTCCCTGTACTCCGTAGGCAACCGTCTTACCACGGAGCCACGGCAACTCAAGTTTATTTTTCCAAAAAAATATGGTCACCATATGTAAAGGATCTGAATCCAGGTCTCTTTCCTTCGTGTTTTCCATGGAGTCTTACCCAGGGTGACCAGGTCTCAGGGTTTTCGGTCAGAGTCTCAGGACTCCGGGTTTTGTTATAAGATCTCCGGGTTTGTAGTTTTGGAGGTAAGGACCTTTTTTTACTCATCACTTGTATTTTGGAGGTGAAGACCTTTTTTAGGGTTTTGTAGGTATGACCAAAAAACCCTTATACCGTCATTTTGTCGTCTGTCTGTCTGTCTGTCTGTCTGTCTGTCTGTCTGTCTGTCTGTCGGTCTGTCTGTTCGGTAAAAATTGTAGCCAAACGGCTAAACCTAGAGAGTTGAAATTTAGCATGCTTATACAACTCTTTGACCCGCACATAGGAAAAATACTAAAACATCTAAAAAACGTACCCCCCTAAAAATATAAACAAATATGTGCTCATCGAAAAAAAAATATATTTTTTTTACATTCTGAGTAGGGTATCAAATGAAAGCCCTTAGTACGTGGATTAATGATCAAAATTTTATTGTTGCAAAATAAATTATTTTGACGCGATTTTTGCCAAAATTGTGCAAAAAAATTTTTGTCTCACACCTGTAGCCCAGATGGTTTAAACTAAAAATCTGAAAAAATTCTAAGTAATGTATATTGGTGTGAACCGGAATAGTACAACATGAATTTTTGATAAGATTATGTTTTCGGAAAATATAGCATTTTTTGTGTTTTTAACCAAAATATGTTAAATATTTAATTCGCTATGTAACCAAGTTGATACGTCAGCGCTCATGGCGATGTGCGTTTAGTCATTAGTTTTCTAATTTGCTAAACAGTTAACTTGCAAACTAGAGTTCGAATCCTGTCAATTTTAATTTTTTTGTTTTTTTTTTTGCAGTTTTCTTCTGTTTAAATTATTTTGTAAAAATTCTAGTTATATTTTGGTAAATGTTGCATTTAATTTTTAAAAGCGTAAATTTAATAACCAGTGGGAAGTGCTGAAATTATAATTTAATTCTGTTTGATGTATACGAAATCAGAGGGCGGGGCTAATGATTTAAGCAACCAATAGAAGCCATAGGCGCAATTTTCAAAATCTTAATGAACCTTGCTATGTAAAAAAAATACTGCACATATTTAGATTAAATAATGGTATTAGGCATTCGAATTAAAATTCATAAAAAAATATTTGGACATAAAATTTTTTCTGGCATCCCAAATAATCATCATTCAGTTATTAAATACCTGCAAAACCCTGAAATGTGTGAAAATTCACACTTCACATCAATTTTTTGTTTTGGTCATCACTTGTATTTTTTGGAGATGAGCCAAATTGAATAAAATATACTGTATTTCTATTTTTTTTTTTTTTTTTTCGTTCTTACGGTTTACCTCAACTGAAATCTGATCACTCTGATCGTACCACGGAGCCAGCGCAACTCATTTAGTACTTTTTAGAATTACAAATTTATAATTTAATCCACACCGCAAACGAAATGACAGTTCATAATTTAGTGTCATTTAACCGTCCAATTTTATAAAATTTCCAAACTAAACACATGTTGGAACTATAAAGTTTTTTATTGTAAAAATCATTAAGTTGACTACTTTCACAGTAGTGGAGTAGTTTTGTTCATAGCTTTGATATTCCATGCGGCCGCTCGCGAGCAATTTTGGTCGAGTTTCTACTGCAGCCATCGTTTAACTTGACTCTAACAATAATAGCGACTCGACAAAAGGTTCGTGTACGCGAATGTACTGCAGTTAGAATGTATTTTTTTTTTATTATTTCGTACGCTCTGAACGTTTTTACAACGTGTTCAATCAGGAAACAGGTCAGTTCTAGTTGTCGCCTTCACCAAATTGTACTGTTCATAGAAAAAAATTACTCAGACAACTGAAACCATCTAATAGAGATAGAAGATTTTTTAATTCGAATAAATAATATCTAAGAAGCGTTCTCAGGGAACCACTACATAAAAAATATTATATATCATTTTTAATATCTTTATCTTTATCTTTTATCTTTAATATTTAACATTTATATATATATTAATAAAAAGGTATTTTATGAATAATAAGACATGATTTTATTGATCAACTAATACGTCTCGCACATCATATGATATATTTTATACTATTCTATTTACATAAAACGATATGCCTTAGCAACGATATAGCACCCCACGATCGTTAATAAGGATAAATGTTGTATAATGATATTTTCGCTAACACGGCCAGACTGACATGCGGAACGTTCTCGGGACGCAACTGTATTCTTCACACCAGTAACAGCATTGTTGTTATCAGCAACAGCAATCTGCATACCACCAGTGGTCTTCTCCATACCAACAACAGCATCCTGCATCTTGCATAACAGTAACAGCATCCTGCATACCAGGAACTACATTCTTGAGCTGGTCCACCATTCTTCTTCTACTGGATCTTCAAAGTCTTCACCTAATTCATAATCTATAAATAGAGCAATTTGGGCGCAGAATTGATCTTTCACAAAATCAACCATGCACCAATATCAATTAGTTAAAATAAATATTTGCTTACAACAAAACCTTCCAATAGCAAAGTATATATCTTGATCTGAAAGTTTAGAGACTTTTGTTATCATTTCATTTCTCTATCACGAACTCAGTTACTAGATCAACAAGCTCAGATACTCAGTAACTATTAGTTTCCTTCATTACAGATTGTCTACAGTACAACAAGCTCAGAGACCGTCTATTCATTTCTGCACACACAGTGCTAAGCTCAGAGAGCGTCTATTCGTTTCTGCACACACAGTGCTTTATCATCATCATCATCAGCCCGTCGCCATAGCTCACCATCTGCCACCATGGTTACAGAGCTATTACCGGACTGATGCCACTGGCAGCGGCTTGTCTTGCGGTACTCAACAAGCTTTCAACTCTAAACTCATTATCTATTATATTTCTGAGTTTATTTTGCCATTACGATCCCAGTGATCTGTCATTTGTCTTTTCCAATAAACGTTCAACTTTAAAACTTAAATCTCGAAACTCAGATCTTAATTATCAAATCTCAAATATCATAACTCAGATATTAAATCACAAATATCAAAAACAAAATCTCATGTTTTGATGTCTCAAGTCTTAAAACTCAATTATTAATATCTCAAATATTAAATCTCAAATCTAAATTTTACTCAACTTAAATCATATGGCTAACACGTGCCATATGATTTAACCAAAATGCCTCTTACCATTTTATTCGTCAACAATCTAACCAGTTACCTTCATACCAAGTGTTTGTTAATAACAAAGCAACGCTCGTTCATCCTGACAATTATTAGAGATCTGCTTTGGATAATTAATCCTGACATATTCTGCATTTTTCAAAAAAATGTCACATTTCAAATTTATTCCAATGAGTGTCATTTCCATAGAAATCACTTGAAGTATTTTTTTGACAAAATAACTTAAAATTCGCCAATCTATTATCTAGCTCATAATTATTCATACTACCTTTATATGATTTTCTTTACATAAGCCTTTGCAATATTATACGACAATTTCTTTACGCCTATACAATGGTTGCATTAAAAAAAATATATTTTTAACATAGCGCTTATTTAATATTTCTTGTGGGTGATAGGCCAATCGCACTTCTGATATTAATAAAAAAGGTATTTTATGAATAATAAGACATGATTTTATTGATCAACTAATACGTCTCGCACATCATATGATATATTTTATACTATTCTATTTACATAAAACAATATAGCAACGATATAGCACCCCACGATCGTTAATAAGGATAAATGTTGTATAATGATATTTTCGCTAGCATATATGTTATTTTTTGTTTTTATCTCCCTGACAGGATTTCTGTAATGTAATATAGGCTATTCTAAACGTTTAAGCGGAACTAAATGGAATTTTAATTTTTGTAAGTTGTAATAAACTCTCCATTTAATGGTTGCAGTGGGCTTTTGCTGAACAAAATGATCAAAAGCTTCACATAAACGGCATAAGTTACTGGAATTTAAAATACAGTTCCACTTAAATCAATGAAAGAGACTACCATATTTTTCGGACCATAAGACGCATCTTTTCATGCAGAAAAATCGACTTATAATTGGGGTGCGTCTTATGGTCCGAAGGTATAGGTGCGTTGTTTAAAATGTGTGCAATGTTAATGTGGAATCAATTCAGAGCGCATAAAACAGAATCAACCAAGAAAATATATAAGAAATGAATACAGAATTAGCGATCATTTCTGGAGGCCTACAAGTCAACGACAACTCTTGGATGTGTCGATTAATAAACCATTTAGTTTTTTTTTTTTTACGGGAAGAGTGGAATAATTGAATGATAAAGACAAATCACGATGTGACAGCAACAGGACGTGTGAAAAGCCTACCATTTCAGAAGTATGTACCTGGGTAAAAAATTAATGGTTTGCTGTAAAAGAAAATATGATTATAAAGTCTCTAAGAAATATGGTGTATGTAACGCATTGGCTAGTATCGAAGATTAATTGGTTTTTGAAGAGATTGACAATAATATTTTGGAGAAAAATAATACGAACAGTGACATAAAGGAGACGAGTGATAGTTTAGAGCAGCGGTTCTCAAAGTGTGCTCCGCGGAGCCCTGGGGTTCCGCGAGCTACCTCAAAGGGCTCCGTGAATTATAAATTTAAATCCGCTAAAAATTAATATATATTAACAAAAAATTATAATTATTATTAATTTACATAAAGTTAATTTGTTGCTCTGAAAAGTTTAGATTTATATAATTAATGAACTAAAAAAATCTGTAACAGTTAACTCAATATAGTGCACTCGCCTATTCGATAAAAACAGTAAGTATGTTCTTCAATTGTTCAATTAGTTTCGAGCGTTCCGAATTGGGCACTATTTTCATGAAAAACAGGATGGATTTACAAGAAAGATTGACAGATAAACTATGGTTGTTTCGACTTGGATATCTCGCCGACATTTTTTCAAAGATAAACAAAGTGAATATGTCACTTCAAGGAAAACAAGTAACAGTGCTCAGAGCCAATGATAAGATTCAAGCTTTTAAAAAGAAATTGGAATTATGGATCACTTGCATTCGCTCTCGCGAGCTAGATAGCTTCACAAAACTTAAAGATTTCTGCGATGAAATTAATGGAGAAATTGATGCAAGTGACCTTATTATGTTGTGTGATGAAATTTGTCAACATTTGGAAGATATTCGAAAGAGTACGAAATTTTCATTGACATGATTTCAGATTTCTCACTACAGGCCATATTTGAAAAACTATCTTTGCCAGAATTTTGGTGCACTTTGAGAGAAGAATATGCAGATTTATCAATGAAAGCTGTTAAAATACTTCTTCCTTTCGCTACGACTTATCTGTGCGAATCTGGATTTTTTTTCGTATGCTGCAACAAAAATAAAATACCGCAACAGACTCGATGCAGAAGCTGATATGAGGATTCAACTGTCTTCTATAAAGCCAGACATAAAAGAAGTATGTAAAAATAGGAAACAAGCCCATGCATCCCACTTAAAATGTTTGTTTTTTATAATATTTTGCAATTATTTTCTGATAAATAAATGATTTTATTGAAGTACAAATAATTTAATTCTTTCTTTTTATATATATATATATATAAATATATCTACTCTTCGATGTTAGGTATCGTCGAGTGGAAATTTGTATGCCTTTGGAGGGCTCCGCAGCTCAAAAAGTTTGAGAACCGCTGGTTTAGAGAGTGAATTTGAACAGAATGTTGGTGGTAAAATTTATCGTAATAATAAATATTTTTTCTAAAAATTGTCTCATAAATTTGGGGTGTGTCTTATTGTCCGGTGCATCTTATGGTCCGAAAAATACGGTATATATACAGATCAATTCTGTAAAAATTTACTGTGTAGGAACGTTACTACAAGATAAAATATTATAAAAAGTATAATGACTTTCATTCATGATAGTATCTGACCATGCACATAGTGACAGATTTAGTTCCTATGATCATAGTAACTGAGTTACAGAATTGGTCTGATTATGTCCTATTATAAGCATATATTTCACAAAAGTATCCCTAACATATTTCTTAATATTTGTTGCAGCATTTATTATAATTTTTGAAGCATTTCTCGTGTTATTGTAGACTAATAATGACCACATTGTACTGGCCGAAACGCCGATTTTCTACTGTTTCACAATAATAATTTTTTCAACAGAGAAGTTTTATATGTATATGTATATATAAGGGTTTCCTACGGCTCACGCACTTTTTTCCTTCCTCTGCCAGATTCTCCAGTTATTTTTATCTTCATACTCTTTATTTTTCAGGCCTCTCTTCTCCATGCCCTCATATAATTCATCCCGCCACGATCTTCTTAATCTACCTCTCTTTCTTCGTCCTATTAGATATCAGTCCGTCACTCCATCTCATTTATCCAACTTCATTCATTTGCTTTCCTAACATGACCATATCAAATGAGTCTTTTTTTATGTATGTTAAAATGTTCTTTTCTATATCCATTGTTCTATTTTTTCTTCACTTCTGATCATGTCTATTCTTGTGACCCTACAGCATCGTCTCCAAGTATTCAATTTCCATTGCTGTGATTTTATTTCGAATCCTCTTGTTCAGAACCTAGTTCTCTGCTCCGTATGTCGTAATGCTGTGGTCTATAGTTTTGTGCATTGTAGTTTTTGTCCTCTTTCTATTCCAAAGAACTGGGTTTAGCTACTTAATGCCTCTTCTTATTTTTCGCAGTTGGTTATTTATTTCTTGTTCTGTAGAAGCATTTTTTGAGATCGCGCTTCCAAGATATTTAAATCTATCACACCCTTTTATTTTCAGATCTTCCTGGATTTCCAAGTCATGATTTTTTTCTTTATCTAATTATAGAAACTCCGTGTTACTAAAGTTTATTTCCAAATCAGCTTTTTCGTATTCTTCTTTCAATTTTCGAAATAAAGCTCAAATCTACGCAATAATAAATCACCTTGCGCAATAATAAACTGATTATCTGCAAAACTAAGAGTGTATAGATATTCATTCTCTCTCTCTATCTCTTTATGTGTATCTATCTGCATGTCTGTCTGTTTGTATGTCGGTCTGTCTGCCAGCCTGCCTGTCTAATTGTCTCTCTGTGTCTGTCTGTCTGCCTGTGTACCTGTCTGTATGTCTGTCTGTATATCTAAATTAAAATTATTATGGGGTTTGTCAGGTTTTGACAAGCGTCCACTTATCTCAAACTTCAGCAACCTTTTGAGCCGCGTCATACTAGAGACTAGTGGAGCTAAATACAGACGACTGCATCCCAAACCCTGGCGATATGCAGCCGCGGAAATTACGCTAGATCCAGTGCCGGCAGAATGCGGAGTGACCCGAGCAAAACTGCTTTCTGCATCCTACAGATCAAAGAGTTGGTAGAAGATCTGCAGACGGGAATGGCCTCGATTTCCCTTCGATAGGAGGCTTTTATACCACCCAAAACACCAACTATCAGGACTACAAGCTTAACTTTATACCCGGGATACAGCTTTCTAAGCTCGGACAAAAGGTCCATATACTTGGACCTCTTTTCTCCTACTTGAGATATTCTTCTCAACTGGACTTGAGAATTCGATCACAAACATCTGTTTGATCTCGATATCCAGGAGGGTTATGACCGAGGTGGGGAAGGAGTAATTCCGATAAATTCGTCACTTCGAATTTTCCACCACCGATTCTATGTCAGAAGGGACGTACGGTATAACCGGTATTTGGTCAATACCATAGGCATGACTAAGATGATAGTAGAGCACGCGGAGAGCAGCATTATATCGAGACACGTAGCTCGACGATGCAAGAAATGGACAAGCAGACAGAATGTGCATAATCGTTTCAGAATGGTGGGACGTACGGATAGCTCGATACTCACAAGTGGCCCCTATGACTCCGTAACAACCACACTGGAACCGCTTTCGCATTACTTCGGAGTAGTGTCCGTTTTCGTCCTGCTCGGGCTCCTGCGTTCAATATTTGCCACCCTACATCCCCATCCCCTATTAGTCCATCTATCTATCGATCTATCTATCTATTGGTCTATCTGTCTATCAATCTAGCTATCTATCTAATCTATCTATCAATAACTCAAGTCTGCCATTCATATTATCATACATCTTCTGTTAGATGATATTTTTATATATTCTATTTAAGGATTAAGCGTTATTAGCCACATATTATGTAATAAGTTATTTGCTATTCCGTCCAACATCTACGAACAATTTCCCAAATAATAACTTCTAAAATTATTAAATCACCCTCAAAATTCTCTAATATTCAAATATTTCGCATCTATCCCTTTAAACCCGATTATAAAGTTCATTAGCAACATTTGGCATCTCCCGTCCACGCCTGGGAATATCTATGGGTGTAGCGTTGGTAACCTAACGCCGGTGTTAACCATGGACCCACAATGTCGACCCCGCCAAACTGACGGTAGCTGCCTGGTCTTTTATTAAAGCACAGTCGCAACGAGTCCAGCCTCATCTGTTATCACGGACTGATACTAAATGCAATGTAATTATAATGCTCTTGATAATTTATTTCAAGCTTGCAAACATAGGCGGAGTATAAAGTTTGATAGTTGGTTTTTGGTGGCAGCGCCGAGATAAATAGAGTTTCTGATTTCTCGATCTTTTTCATTTCTCGAGAAATGAAAAATTAGACTTATATTCTCGAGAATTCTCGAGAATAAATTCTGTACCTAAATGTAAATGAGCCTTAAGTAATAAAAGTATATAGACTGGATTGAGAATAAATCATACCAAAACTAAAATTATCACCCATGGCTACAAACGACAAGTGACAATAGAATCCGAGACTGTCGACTGTGTTGACGAATATATATATTTACACACATATATATATATCTAGGACAACTAATATCATTTGGCGACACGATGGAGAAAGAAGTAAATAGAAGAATAAATCTAGCATGGAGAAAATATTGGCCACTAAAGCACATATTTAAAAATAACCTCACCATGAAAATCAAACGTAAAACTTTCTTTGTGTGCATAAGTCCAACTTTAACATATGGCTGCCAGACATTGGCCCTAACCAAAAAACAATTTCAAAAGATAGGCGTTTGTCAAAACAAAATGGAAAAAAGCATGTTAGGGATAACTTGAAAAGATAAACTTACAATCGAAGAAATAAAGCAAAAAAACAAATATCTACAATGTGACGAACACAATCAAATCCTTAAAATGGAGTTGGGCGGGCCATGTTACGAAAATAAAATGAGGATGGACAAGGGAGGTAAATGACTGGACCCCCCTGGATAGAAAACGTAATGTAAGAAGACAGAGGAAAAGATGGGCAGATGAAATTAAAGCAGTCGCAGGAAGTCTATGGACAAGGAGAGCCAAAGACCGACATGGGTGGAAGAAACTAGGGGAGGCCTTGTATCCGTAAGGACTACAATCAAATTTGTGTACCAAATATGTAATTTAAATTTAACTTAATTGTAAAGTAATGTAATGTAATTAACAGTTTTGTAGGGATTTTATAAAATTATAAACTAGATTAATACTAAATACCTATAATGTATCATAAGGGTTGAAATAAAGGCTATTATTATTATTATTATTATTATTATTATTATTATTATTATTATTATTATTATTATTATTATTATTATTATTATTATTATTATTATTATTATTATTATTATTATTATTATTATTATTATTATTATTAGTATTTAAAATTTTATTGTATATCATTTTAAACATTTCGTCAATTCATCAGTGATTTAATTATTACTATTCTCGTTTGTCCAGTTTTCTCAGTGATGTTTACAAAATTAACACATCTCTGAAGGTCAAGGTACAATTATCAATAATCAAAAGCAACCCGTGCTAACATGGTTAGTTGTGAGCTCGTAGTACGTCAGATCTGTATAAATTATATGAATTGCATTGTGGTTGTTGTGGTCTGATCTACAAATCCCCGGTCATAACTGACCTCAGGGGTAAATCATTGGGAGTGTTAGTCTGGTTAATCTAAGTGTCATGCCTTCGAGCAACGCTAGGCTTTTGCCCTACGTCCTATGCCCTACCATTCCCAACTTCTACCCAGGTAATATTATACTAGGCACGATTGAGAATTTAATTAATTGTGTATGAGATGAATGGTATAAACATTAATTCGGATATGTAATGAAACGATTGTGATTAGATTTAATTTCCATGATACGACTTATTGAGAATTAACACGACTTCTCACATATGAGGAATTTCAATAAAAAAATTGTGAATTCTTAAATAGTATGAAAGTAAAATATTTATTATTGCAGAAAAGAGCAGTGTCGTAAGACGGCATCGAAATAGGAGCTGAACAAGATCACAAAAAATGATTTTTTCAAGTGCTTCGAGTATTGGAAAAAACGTTTGCACAAGTGTATAATATCTGGTGGGGATTATTTTGAAGGGGACAAAATAGATATTCATGAATAAATAAATAATTTTTGAAAAAACACAAAATTCGCGATACTTTTTGAACAGACCTCGTATATCTGAAAGGAAAAAAGAAAATTGTTATGAAGGAAGATTGTTATGAATCTATCCTATGGTAGCTCGACTTTTGAGCCACCCTGTGTAACAAAAAACTAGCCTACTTATATTGGTACTGTTTAATAAACTGCCACAGGCAGTTAAAGATTTGTATATTGTATTATTCAAGATATATTATAAGGTCATTTGCTACAGAAGGCTGTTTATAGCATCACTGGGTTTCTGAGTGAAGATTTGAACCTAATAAAGTAACTAAGTACTATTTCCTGGTTAAAAAAAAAACAACAAATTGTGTATTTTTTTTTTATTGTACTTGCTTTATTGCCACTAATATAGATCACTGTTTAAGTCCTACAAAGTTACTTTGACATAATTTTAAATATGTTGGGAAGTATCTGAACTGGTAACGAGATTTTCTCAAATTTGTTAACATGTGACTCGGTCCATATTGACATTTTTTTCATAATTGTCCACATTCAATCAGCTAAAGCTTTCTGAAAAAAATGACCGAATATAGAAATCATTGATTTAAGACTTTTTGCTGAATAAGACATCATTTTAACCAGACTTCACATCGAAACAAAAAACTATATTTTCGTGTGAAAATTTTCACTTGTGTTTCTTTTCTGAAGCGTGTGATTACGGATGATCTAAAATTGGTAAATCATAGACAGTACCGAATATAACAATACATGTAGTGGATTAGATTTTGAGTAAATTTCATGGTAAAAGTAACTCCCCAACTATTCGTCCATACTGATTGATAATTGGCTTAGGCTTAGAGGATTAGTATGCTGTACATTTTTGTGGTTGTATTTTGATTTGTTTTAAAGGCTGGTGATCTGTGCTGATAATCAGTTAAATATAAATAAAATTAACAATATCACAAAACATAAGCATTATAAAATATCGTATGTCAAATGTTAATATTAACGTTTTGTAGCAAACTAAGAGCATCAGGTGACTTCCCTAGATCTTGCAGCCTTAGTTTATTAACTATAACAAAGAAATGAAAAATAAAATAACTTACAATATGGATATTTTAAAATATTTAATTTGTTTGTTCTACTTCCAGTGTCCCACTTTTCTTCCTATTCTCATTCCGGCTTTTCTCTCCAATCTCCATCCTTCTGGCCTCCAGTTCTCTCTAGAAGAAGAAATAAAAAAGTTTATGAACTGTCCCAATTACACGTCAACTTATTATTTTCTAAACTAAAATTGATGGTTTTTGAATTTCAATTTAATAATTTGAATTACAATTAATCTTTTCTTAATTTCAATTGACGGTTTCTAAATTACAATTAGCTAATCTGAATTACAATTGACGCTTTCTGAATTACAATATTCTAATCTAAATTACAACTAACGCTTTCTGAGCTATTATTAATAGTTTTTATTCCTGCCTTGCGGCTTCGAATAGATTACATAGAATTAATATAAATACCCAATACATATTATCATCTCCTATACATTAAATCAAAATCAAAATCTAAATAAATCATTTATTTCATTTGTTTATTTTTTCTTCAGGTCTTTGTTTATTGTTGGTTAGCTCTTTTCTTGCTTTTTTAACCTTCCTCATCCACTCTACTCCTCCTCCTTCGTCATCCAATAGCTGTTCTCTGTTTCTCGTTTCCACCTTTCATCTTCTTGCATTTCCTTATATGTTCTATATTTTCTTGTACTTCTCCGAACATCCTACACAATTTCCTTGTCTATTTCTACCAGAAATTGTTGGTGTTCTCCTCATTTCTGCAGCGAAATCTTGCGATTATTTCTTTACTCTTCCAGTCTGCCATTAAGTATGGCATAGAGTTTTAATCTTTCTGTAGTTTGCGTTGTACCTCGACTTGTCGATTCTATTTTGTTGGTCTTGTTTTTGTATGTCTCTGTCTTTGTCAGTTACTAAAGTTATGAAGTCTTCGCTTTGTTGCTCCTTTCTTGTTTTTTCATGCAGGCTATATCCATTTCTTTCGAAGTAGTTTTTCCTTTCCTTCCACCAGTCAGTCTCCAGTTTCTTATCTCTTTCTGATAGGCATTTTCAACTACTACTGATTTCGTTACTACTGATTCTGCTACTTTATTCAAATTTTGTTGCTATCTTTCCAGTGTCGATTCTTAATTTGTCTCTGTCGGTTTCTGCTAGTATTATGTATGATGGGGTTTGTGTATCCAGTCCGAGTGACCACCGTATGTACCTCTCTTGAATTTGTTATATTTGTTCATATTTTTTCCAACTCCATATCTCTACCCCATACAGTAGTACACGCTTTCTGAGCTACAAATTACTAATTTGAATTATACGACGGATGTTTCCTAAATGCTGGGAATTGTGCTATAATTAAATTACGCAGAGCTTATAGGCAATGTTATTGGTGCCAGACAAGTCTTGACATGTTTATGCAATTATTTAGTGCAATATTGTTCAGTCTGATTTAGGTGTTCGACTGATATAGACGCGTTTTCATAGCACTGTTTTTGTAACCATGGAAGACGCAGCAAAATCTGAAAGAGCAATAATTTTCTTTTTGTGGAAAGAAGGTGTGAAAACATCAGAAATTATTCAGCGTCTGCAGAGAGTATTTGGTGAGTCTGTAGAATCCAAAAGTACTGTTTATCGGTGGATCGATCGTTTTAAAACCGGTAGAACATCACTAGAAGACGATCCACGCAGTGGGCGCCCAAGCACGTCGGTAAATGAAAGAAACATTACTGCCGTCGAAGACCTACTGAAAGAGGAGCGGCGAATGATTATTCGTCAAATTAGTGTGCGCCTAGGGATAGGTACACGACAATTTCATGACATCTTGCATGATTGTTTGGGCATTAGCAAGGTTTCGCCGCGCTGGGTGCCAAGGCTGTTGGGACCAGAACAAGTTTGAAGCATTTGAAGTTCTTTGAGGACGGCTTAAAAAAAATATTTTATCGTTGGGATAAATGTATTCAGTTAAATGGAGATTATGTTGAAAAACTACATTGTAATATTGACGAAAATTAACAAAATAATAAAAATTATAGCTAAATTCCCAGAACTTTGGAAACATCTCTCGTATTTGACGTTTTCGGAATTACAATTTACTTGTCTGAATTACAGTTGGTACAGGTATATACATGATTATTTACTTTATAATCAACTTAATTAAACTTATCCCGTGCGAAGAAAATATATACTAATTATTTATAAGAATAATATTTCCATTGCACTATTTTCATATTGCAATCCCAAAAGCCATTTTTCATTTGAAACCCCAAACAAATTATTCAAAATAATAAATAGAATAACAAAACATAATCTCAGTAGTGCAATAATTCATACTACAAAATTCATATTTATTTTTTTTATCAAACAAAACAAATGAGATCCATAGTTGGAAAGTTGTAATTGGTTAGATTTTACAACATTGTTCCAGCACAATCCATGTGAATGAGGTCTGTGGCCCATGTCGGTTGTTGAAAATGGATTTCTTCTCGGGTATGTAGCTACTACGCGTCCCAAGTGTGAGATTATATTTTAAATTTCACAAATACATATTTCTCTTAGGGCTAATTGTCATAAACCTGTCCAGTTATACTACATTCGTACACTGACCACCATATTTTATACGATAAAGGCCACAGGACTGTTTATTTTTTTATTAAATTTTGTTGAACATTATCACATCGGTTTGACTTTTTGGGGAATTTAATTTTTTGTTTATTATCAAAATAATGTTGGTTAAAATGGTTAAATGTGTTTTATACCGTATATTTGAATGTTTTTTATTAGTAAGGACGTCTTTTTTGAAAAGTTTTTTACGAATAAAATTTTTATTTTGGCATTTATGCCTACTTAACACGCGTTTAACTGTGCAAGAAGGTTGAAATAATAACGAGTAGCATTAAGAAAACCTCTAACTTGCTCTTTTTGCTCGCATACGAGTGCTACCTTTTAAGTTTTTACAAAAACTAAGAAAGAAAAAAATTTTATTTATAAATTTTAACAAACTGTTTTATTGCTTTTCAAAAGATTCGCCTTTAAGATTTATACACTTTTGCATGCGTTAAAACCAATTCTCGAAACATTTTTTGCAGTCTGAAGTATCTCAAAAACATGGTTTTCGAAGGCTTCAACAGCTTCTTGAGATGATGAAAATCGCTATCCACGCATTTTTTGTTTGACATTGGGGAACAAAAAAAAAAAAGTCGTTAGAGGACAAATCTGGTGAATACGGGCAATGAGACATTAATTCGATGTTTTTCTCCTTTAAATAATCAATTGTTTGATGTACTGTGTGGGAGTTTGCATTGCCATGATGAAGAATGATGCGACGTATTTGCTTGTTTTTCCTGATTTTGTCGACTACTTCTGGTAAACAAATTGTTGGCTACCTTTCAGCATTAACTGTTCTCCGATCCTCTAAAGGAATGGTTGCGCCATGTCCAGTATAACCGACACAAGCGATCATTTTCTTGGAAGTGCTTCGTGAAGAACAACTTTTGAGGGTTTCGATTCATATGAATAAATCCAAGTTTCGTCACCTGTAACGATGTTGTATACAGATTTTGTAGTGTCTAGATTGTATTTTTTTAGCATTTCCTTACACCAATCAACACGAGTCTTTTTTGAGCTTTGGTCAAATTATGCGGAATCTATCGGGAACAGAACTATTTCATAGCTAAATGTTCATGCAAAATCGAATCTATTATAGTCTGCGATATGCCAAAGGATGCCTCTATCTCATGGTAAGTGCCATGCCGATCTTCTTCAATCATTTTGCGCACAGCATCGATGTATTATTGAATCACAACCGATTTTCGTCAACCTTCACAAGATTCATCACTGACGGACGCACGACTACGACGAAATTCTGCAAACCAATTGTAAACAGTCTTTTCTGATGGTGCATCATTACCAAAAGTTGAACGAAGCGAATCTATGCATTGTTGTTGAGTTAGGCATTTACTAAAATCGTAAAAAATCATCCAACGAAAACCTTCACGAGTAAAATCCATTTTTTCACAAACTTTTTTTAACGCTCACTGTCAACAAACTACTCGGTCAATTTATAAGCTATCACTGATTTCACAATAACAAATGTCAAATTTCACGAATATAATAATGACATATTTCAATATTGCCATCTAGTGGTCGTTTGTAAAAACATAAAAGGTAACCCTCGTACAAAATGAAACATTATATATTATTTATAGTTGATAGGTAATGGGATTCGGACCAGTCATAAAATAAAACAAAATTTATTAACTTCACTTACGTTTCGATTTAATTTAAATCTTCATCAGAGCTACAAAGATATATAGAATTAATAACTTAGTAAGTTCAAATGTATAAAAATATGATAATGTTCAAATTTAACATGTCAAGTAGTTAAAACAAGCACTACAAAATTATCAGAATTTAAAATATAACAGAATAATTATTACAGAGTAAAAACATATCAAATATAAGTTAAAGTTTAAAAAACAAAGTTAAATTTACAATACCTTAGTTAATAGTCACGATATAAAATAACAATTTAAAAATTAATAAAAAACACAACGTCCGGTCATTGAACTCAGAGATAAGATAATGATTAGCCTCGTATGAATTTGAAAAAGGGTTTGAGATGGTTGAAACAGGAAAGTAATTATCTGTCTCATTTTGTAATATGTAAGTAACAAGGAAATCATTTTTTATGATCACACAGATACAAGTCCGTATACATATCTAAAATATTTGAAAAAATAATGTCGAATAGAATTGTGGAATTCATGGAGAAGAGTGCAGTTATAATATCGGAGCAACATGGTTTCAGAAAAGGACGTTCAACAACCACGGCTCTTTTAAAGATACTAAATTTTATATATGAAAATTTGGACAAAAACCGGCACACATTAGCAGTGTTTTTGGATCTATCAAAAGCATTTAATCGTGTCGATCACAAAATACTGCTAGGAAAACTTGAAAATCTAGGAATACGAGGAAAAGCCTTGGATTGGCTTACATCATACCTCGAAAACAGGGCACAATATGTTCAAATTGGTGAGTCAAAATCAAATCATTTACCTGTAATCCAAGGGGTCCCACAAGGTAGTGTACTGGGGCCTCTCTTGTATATATTATATGTAAATGACATTGTAGAGGGTGCTCTGAGTTCGGAACTTGTAGCTTTTGCAGATGATACCACAGTAATGAGTTTTGACGCAGATTGTCGAGCTCTTGTAACAAACGTTAACAAAGATTTACATTGTTTAAGCAATTGGTTGCAATCAAATGATCTACTCTTAAATTATGAGAAATGTAGTTTCATAAAATTTTCTAAAAGTAAATTGAATTACGATGTTATCCAGGTGATTAAAAATAAGAAGTCTGTTATTCAAGTTGCATCTGCGAAACGTCTGGGTATTCATCTGGACCAGCATCTTACTTGGGATACTCAAATTGACTTTTTGTGCAAAAGAATGTCCCAAGAATGTTGGAAACTAAAAATTATATCCAAAACATGTAGTAAAGAAGTAGTCAGAACTTATTACTTTGCAAATATATATTCTATACTATCTAATGGTATACTTTGTTGGGGTACAGGTTCAGAACTCATCAGATTGTTTCGGCTACAAAAACGTATTCTACGTAATATGGTTGGTTGCAGCCAAAGAACATCCTGTGTTAATATATTTAAAAATCTAAAGATATTGACTTTACCAAGTATATATGTGTATCAAGCCTGTGTATATGTACGACAAAATTTGTCAGATTATAAAAGAAGGTCAGATATACATGCATACAACACGAGGCACAAAGCACATTTACAAGTACCTAAAACTAAATTTGCTATTACGTCTAACAATCCGACCATATTATCAAAGAAAATTTACAACAATTTGCCGCAACACCTGAAAGATTATGAATCACTTAAAACATTTAAATGTCAGCTTGTTGACTTCTTAATAAAAAAGTGTTACTATAATCTTAATGAGTATCTTTTACAACGTCATTAAAACTAATTCATGTATTGATATTTATAAAATTTTACTTTTAATTTTATTTACTTCTTTTTTTAAATTTATTTATAAACTTATTTATTATTTTATATTTGACCAAAACTGTTTTATCAGTCATTGTTTATAAAAGGACGAAATTAATAAATTATTATTTGGTTTATTAATTAATTAAATACTAACGTCTAATGGTATTTCTATTAGTAATGTAATTAGAATGAGTAATAAATAATAAAAAACAACTGATAAGTTTTCTATGACAACTGCACTGATGCAAGATTTTGTATATATTAAAAATATTTTCTGTATTTTTTATTTGGAAGTAATTTTTAACTGTTTTGACCATAATAATAATCAAATGTATTGAAATATGAAAAATAATGACTTGTCCAATATTATGTATTTATATAATCTTCTGGACCAATAAAATAATTATTATTATTATTACTATTATACACCACAAAAGTCACAAAAATCGTCAAATCTAGTAAAGTATTACAAAATGAAACATATACATTATACCTTATCATATATTTTCTATTTATATTTAAACAATTTAACAACAAAGTATCAGTTTAAATCTCTGTTGTTAAAAGTAAATCTTTATTTTATTTTCTGACAGAAGGTAACTGGTTTGACCGGCATCGGTCTGGTCAGACATGCATCGATTCCCGTCAACTTGTTTCAACTACAGTATTTATAAACTCCCTATTTTATCACGATTCACCTGGGGATAAGATTACTCCCATAAAAATAATCCGATCGAAACCCCTCCGTAACGTACCTACTACTAAATCCTGGGTAATTTTCCACCAAAAACTTTCCAGAATATATCTAGTGATATCTAGATGAAAATATTAAACACACTATATATATCACCTCTTTAGTTTCAAGTAGAAATGTTTATTCCACTTGATATGAAATTAGTTTCAAGTTTCTATTTAGTTTTATCGTTGTAGAAATCATAGTATATTTGCCAAGTAGTAATTGCGTCGGATTTTATAACGTAGGGAAATAATTAGGATTTGCTCTGGGAAAAACATTTTTACTTGTTTAAAACTAAAAAACAAAGTTGGAAAATTGTTTCCTGAAAGGTACATTCAGCTAATTTAACTTGACAAGTTTTTTATAAAGAGTTCACATTATTTTGTTTAAGTAAAGTTTTGAAAAGGTTAATATAATATACTCCATTCTAAAAAGACCAATTTTATAACTATTGAAATGAAAAGGAGACATGTAAATAATGAAAATACTGATGATTTGTTAAAGAAAAAATATATATAATTACAATGAAACCTCGAACATCCAACATAATCTGGGAGACGGTTCGACTTTCGAGTTAGTTTCAATAATTAAATGTTTTTATTTCCATTTTCCAGAGTGGGAAAGGGCGCCGTCGCCCCCTCCGCCCCCCCCTTACTGCGGCTCTGGCCTGATGGCATATAATTCCGCAGAGTAGCTGGAGAAAGTTGATGGTAATGAGAATTTTTGTTGTTTATTCGTAGGGCAGTAGTAAGCGGCTCCTGTCGAATTTTTTTATGCATCTTATCCATTTTATCCAAATTTTTTTATCCATCCGTATATGTTTGGGTAACAGACAAGACCAGTACAGACATGCCGACACCTTTATTTTGGACGTTTTCCATTGCTGATAGTACTAGGCTAGAATAGTACAATATAATGAGTATTAGTATCAAAAAGATATAATACTCAAGAGTATATAAAAAATAAATTCGGACGTTTCGGAAACTGCTCAACAATTTGTTTCCGTCTTCAGCGATCACGAGAAGTGATGAACATTTCAGTTTTTCTTCGAGTTTTTATACCGAGTATTGTAAGAGTGGGAGCAGGTTATAGGTGCGTTGCTATTGGTTGGGTGGTTAGGATCAGGTATGGGTAGAGACGGGACTACCTGTGGAGGATTAACGACCGGATTAAGGTTGTTTCGCACATTATTGTGTGGTAATGAGTTGTTTGTTACCGGATTAGTGACTTGAGGATTAAAAGGATTGTTTTGAATAATGGAAAGCCAGATTTCGACAATGCTGTAAAACTGGCCTTCCAGGAATTCATTGACTCTCGTCCGCCAGGATTTTATACCACCGGCCTGAACAACCTGCCGCTTAAATGGCAAAAGTGTATAAACAATATGGGTGCATACTTTGATGAATAAAATAATTCTTCATATTTGTAATTTATCAACCAACTTTGCCTTTTTTTCTACAAATTTCATCCTTGACGACCTAATATCTGTTTTTTTATTTTCTCATTCAGGCTTATCTGTTTTCCAAAACCAGTCTTGTGCATCAATTTTAGTTGATCGGTTTTCGTTTTCCATATCCACAAAAATAGTGGATTGATTAAGCAGAGTGGTGTCATCCGCGTACAGTATAACAATATAATAATAATAAAGGACGTTTCGGAAACTGCTCAACAATTTGTTTCCGTCTTCAGCGATCACGAGAAGTGATAAACATTTCAGTTTTTCTTCGAGTTTTTATACCGAGTATTGTAAGAGTGGGAGCAGGTTATAGGTGCGTTGCTATTGGTTGGGTGGTTAGGATCAGGTATGGGTAGAGACGGGACTACCTGCGGAGGATTAACGACCGGATTAAGGTTGTTTCTCACATTACTGTGTGGTAATGAGTTGTTTCTTACCGGATTAGTGACTTGAGGATGTAAAGGATTGTTTTGAATAATAGAAAGCCAGAGTTGAGGAAATTCTATGCTAGCTTGGCTGACAGCATCTCCAGAGTTTTCGATCAAAGCAGACTCTTTCAATTTTCTTTTGAACTTGTTTTCCTCATACATTAAGGGTTTAGCATCTTTCCATTGGAAATGGTGTTCATTTTCCCAAGCATGTTCAGCCAGTTTGGAACTGTAAGTTTCGCCCTGCTGAACTTTCTTCTTATGCTCGTTTACCCTAATATGTAGAGGTCTGCAAGTCTCGCCAATATATTGTTTCCCGCACTGGCAGGGAATAAAGTAGACACAGTTTTTGTTTAGGACAGATTTGGGTTTCGTACATGATAGGATAGATCTTAAAGTCGAACTCGATTTGAAGGCTACTTGGATATTATGCTTTTTTAGTATCTTACCAATTTTCTTAGATACTCCTTTATAATAGGGCATAGAGACATATATCACTTCGTCAGTTCTAGGTGCGTCATTTATAGATTTACAGCATCAGTAATAATTTTATGACTGTAGCCATTATCCTGTAAGTTGGAACGGATGTTCTTCAATTCAACTTTTAGAAGCCTTTTAGAAGAACAAATTACTTTGGCTCTATTAACTTAGTTTCCGAAACGTCCGAATTTATTTTTTATATACTCTTGAGTATTATATCTTTTTGATACTAATACTCATTATATTGTACTATTCTAGCCTAGTACTATCAGCAATGGAAAACGTCCAAAATAAAGGTGTCCGCATTAATATTGGACCATTGCAAAATAATTTCAAAGATATTAAGTACAGACACTTGCTAATTATATATCAGATTAACATTGCGTTGTTTTTGCAAAGCGCAAAAGTGTAATTGCTATTGTGATTGTAGAAAAATTAATGTATTAATTCTCGAAAGATCCAATCAAATTAATTTTATTGATACACCGAAATGCCAAGTGTCAAACTCATTAGATGAAAACCAAAATAAACATCAATAAACTTGACAAATATAGTAACATAGACGTTTGCGACACGTGCAGTGACCTAATATTGACAAACACCAGAAAAGTACACTACGTATTGTTCGCCGTACAATATTCTTTCGCAAATAGTAAACTAACGCCTCTAGCGACGAGCCGTTCATAGTAGCACAGTAGAACCATGCAACGCGATGTGGCGGTATAATAATAGGATCATAGGCGATTACGAACCCCATCATAGGCTTAGCATGGCAATAAATTCAGCGTATATGAGTGTATGCCTCGTATCTCTGCCTATACTCACCGTGCAACACTGTACTGTTATATTTACAACGTTGCCACACTGTTGGATGGGACCCGTTCCAATTTGCACTGCGAAACGAACCTACTAAATCGGTTTACCGGAGATAGAAGCCATGGTTTCAGAGAGGATTTTACGTTGCACTGTTTTTGGATATATGTAACTAGACACCTTTATCCGATATGATGTTGAACTTTCACGAAAAGTTATAATTATTTTTGTTCAAAATAAAATAAAACAACTAAATAACTGAGCCTTAAAGACAGAGGCGGTTCTACGGTTTGGCTAGCGAGGTACTTGCCCCAAGATGCTAAAGATCAAAGATGCCTTGCTAAAAGATCAAATATTTATTTATTTATTATTAAGGGACACCACAGACAATATGTCCTTGTTTGTGCCCATACACATATACATGCATACGGCATTTGTACAATAACATACATTTAGTTAATAACATTTTTGGTATTGCACTTAGATATACATACACGAGAGAAAAAAAAAAAAAAAACTGTTAACAAATTGGTACACTTAACCTAAACTAACATTTAAGAATATAAAATAAACTTACAAATAACACTCATTATAATCATATTCGTCAATACTTTTAGATTGAAATGCAGATAGTTTAAGAAAATAACGTCTCCAATAATCTACGAAACTGTGAATAACTTTGTCCAAATATATCCAGTGATCTGTCTCTAGAAAGAAACATATTATACATTAAATTCCGTTTAAATTAAATATCTGGTGTTTCTTAGGCCCAGACTTTCCACCTTCGGGTAAACCTCTAGATAACTATGTAACAGATAAGGTTATGTTAAACTTTCAGTGCTATTATCCCAATGTCTGTCAATACAAATTTATCTATCGGATAGTTATCTAACGGATAATGAGACTGACGTATTGAATTCACTGATTAGTATTGACATTTATTCACCAGATGAAGTTCCAGATAACCTTATCTGCCAGTCAGTTACCTAGAGATTTACCTGAAGGTGGAAAGACCGGTCCTTAATCCATGATATCATGTCGTCAAGGATGAAATTTGTAGTTAATAATATTGCCAACTTTAACAGCTTGTTATTTGACATTGGCTTAATATTTTACCGTTCGGTTATTTTTTTTTTTTTTTTGTTTGAAAGTTACACATCTCGCCTGTTTAAAGAAATCATTGTATGCATTAAAAAATATCAATTTTTTTTTTTAAATTAATTTTGTTGAAAATGGATCGGTCGGAAATTCGCACTATTATGAAGTATGAGTTCTTACGTGGAACTACGGCATCGCAGACCGCGCCAAACATTAATAGTGTATTTGGCTCTAGTGTTACTACGCAGCAGACAATCAGACCAATTCTGTAACTCAGTTACTATGATCATAGTAACTAAATTTGTCACTATGAGCAAGGTCAGTTACTATCATAGTAAGTTTGGGGTATTTCGTATTCCGTAAGACAAAAGTTACTACAATATTTAGTAACATGTTACTATAAAAGTCCCTATCATAGTAACTACCAAATGCTAGTGTTCATAAGTAATAACTTAATAAATAATATAGGACAATAAATAAATAAATAAATAAATAATATAGGATAAAAATGTAGGACATTTGATTTTAAGTGTAATTTTTAGTTATAATAGAAAATGAAGAAGATTAATAAAGAAAATTATATAAATTAAATATATATGAAATATGTATGTATGAGTGTAGGTAAATGTTTATATTGCAGGAGATGATATATTAAAGATCAAAAAGTCTTTTCCAATGCCTCATTTTTAATATGATTTTTTTAAATTATTTAAAAAAAAATTGCTTTTGTTTTAAAAAAGAGAGTCTTGAGACGTATAGAAGTAATAACAAAACAAGGAAAATGCATCGAAGTAATAAAAAAGCCAGCTTCATCCCAAATCCCACCCGCCTGCGCCACTTGTTTTATTGTCGAGAATTTGTCTTTGCATTCCGTTTTTTTTTTTTTTTTTTTTAATTTCTTCACTCATTTTGTTTTTTTTTAAACATTTTATAAATGTATATACCATAATATATATTATATAACAACAAAATAATGTAAGCAATACAATATTTTGACATTTTTAACCTCAACTGTCATCTGTATACAACCAATGCGCATGCGTGTTGAGCTTCTGTAACTAACTTCATTCTTTTCTCAGTAACTGTCACTAAGATATAACTTTCATAGCGACGTCACTACAGTTGGATATTAGAGAATACGAAAAATGTTAAAGTTACTATGAAAGTCACTATAAAGGTTATCTTGTAGGAACTTTACAACACGGTAACTATTATAGTAACTTTTTACAGAATTGATCTGAATATCAACTTGGTTCGCCAAATTTCGTATAGGTAACTTAAAAACAAAAACAAAAAAAGCCTGGCTCATCGATCACAGCAGAAATATACTGCAACCAACTGGACGAAATGATACAAAGACTTAAAGAAAAACAACTAGATTGGTCAACAGGTCGACTCCTATCTTATTGCATGATAATGCTAGACCACACAATGCATAAATGACTGTGACAAAACTACATAAATTAAAGTTGGAACTTCTTCATCATCCTCAATACTCACCAGACCTAGCCCCCAGTTCTTCCGCAATTTGGACAACTTTTTCATAGGAAAACAGTTTAATTTCGACAATGCTGTAAAACTGGCCTTCCAGGAATTCATTGACTCTCGTCCGCCAGGATTTTATACCACCGGCCTGAACAACCTGCCGCTTAAATGGCAAAAGTGTATAGACAATATGGGTGCATACTTTGATGAATAAAATAATTCTTTATATTTGTAATTTATCAACCAACTTTGCCTTTTTTCTACAAATTTCATCCTTGACGACCTAATATCTGTTTTTTTATTTTCCCATTCAGGCTTATCTGTTTTCCAAAACCAGTCTTGTGCATCAATTTTAGTTGATCGGTTTTCGTTTTCCATATCCACAAAAATAGTGGATTGATTAAGCAGAGTGGTGTCATCCGCGTACAGTATAATAATATAATAATAATAAATTTATTGTATCAATAATTAGATACAAAAGTTTACAAAACATACAAATCTTATACATCTAGCTTATATAGTATATGTACATTATAAATAATTTTATTGTACAATAAATAAAGAAGAAAAATACCCCCAAGGATAAAGGGAGATATTTTTCTTACCACATAACTGTAGGAACAGTTGTGTGTGGTTACAAAAAAATTTAATAGAGTTTATTTAATGTTAATGTGTACGAATGCAATATGTAATAATTTTACTAGTTTATAGAAAGAAATAATAATAACATTTTAACAATGAAAAAGATAGTAATAATAACAATAATAAGAAATCAGTAAATAAAGGGAAATAATTGACTATGATATGTTTAAGAAATAGGTTGAAATATAAGTTCAATCTCATTCTCATTTATATTCCGGACAAAAGCTTTGATGATGTTTTTGGCATTACTTTTATTAATATTAAAGTTGTTTGCAGATAAGTATTCAGTAAATTTATTGTAGATTTTTGGCAAATGGTACGTAAATGAAAGCTGACCTATTTTTTTATGTTTTCTTTCGAGTATAGTTAGCGCATGTATGTTACTTCTTGTTTTGTAATTATGGCTGACAGAATTTACAACATTTGGATGTTTTTGGATGTACTTCAAAATATCGGTAATATATAATTTTGGATGAGGAAGCAGATTGGATTCGGAAAATATTAGCGTGGAGGGATACCGATAAGGTTTTTTTAAAATTGTTTTAATTATTATTTTTTGCGTTGTTGCAAGAGGTTTTAGGTACGTCTTACAGGTTCCCCCCCAACCAATAATTCCGTAAGCAATAAGCGATTCTACCAGACCATAATATAACATGTATAAAGAATGAATAGAAAGCACGTTTCTTAGCTTCTTAAAAATAAATATAGTCTTCCTTAATCTAGTACACAAGCTAGTATGGTTGTACCATTGTTAATAAAATGTGGCAGATCATTTATGTACACCGAAAACAAAAGCCAGTAAATGTCGGTGTTTAATACAAATAAAATTCAGGAGTAGGACATTAATCAATAATCCTTGATATAAAAAATTAAATAACCGTCACACATTCTTTTTTGTGTGGTAGTTTTATATGAAAGCGCGTTATCTAAGTCATTTTCTGGTTCATCAAGCAATCTAGAGCACACCTTATAAACCTCTATTCATTCTTGGAAAAAGTTTTCTCTTCTCGAAAAAACCTCATTTCGATTAAAGAGAACAATCTCCTCTATCTATCAAGTGAAATCAGTGTTTTAAAACTACGACAAGTAATCAGGGCCTGTCGATATTTCCTTGACAGTTTCCTGCATAGAAGTGAGTTCGGTTTACACTAGATAGACCTAAGGGAGCTTCTCCACTAATAAGGAAATCGTTTTTCTTTCATCGATAATGAAAAGGTACTTCTTTGCATCTTTTAAAAGGAAGTTAAGATGAATGAATTTATTAAATTATAGACATTTATTTCATTAACCAACGATAAATATTTTAAATTACGTAAAAGCATTCATTAAACAAATTCATTAAATAAGACACTACTACTCATTAGTCTAGAACAGTGTTCTTCAACCTTTTTGCCCCCGCGGACCGGTGAAAATAGGATAAATATTTCGCGGACCGACTGAAAGCTAAGGCACAAATACCTAGTAGGGACATAAATACTGTTACAAATATTTTATGAAATAAAATGAAAACTACAATTAAGTTTTTCACCAAATTTTATTGACATTTGTACTTATACATAAGTTATTCATAATTGGTATAATGATTCAAAATGACCACCTTTGGCTTTAATGCAGGCCTTGAGTCGTACAGGCCAATCATCGATAGCCGCACGTACGACTTCCATGGGAAAATTGGCTACAGCTCGAGCTAAAGCCTGTTTCACAGATTCAATATTTGGCTATCGTTTGTGGCAAACCATGTTCTCTAAAACGGTCTATAGCTTGTAATCTAAAGGATTAAAATCTGGACTTGCAGCGGGCAAATCTTCTACGCCGATAAAATCAGGAACATTGTTTAAAAGCCACGTTTGGGTTGTTTTAGCCTTATGGCCTAAACTGATCCATGACTGATCTTGAAAGAGAATATGATTGAGGGGTTTCACAACATCTTCCACGACCGTTTGTTGATAGACTCTGATAGCTGATGTTTTCACCCCTTTTTCACAAAAATGAAGGTCAGTTACTCCATCATAGGAAACGCCCCACCAAACCATCACTGAAGCTGGGTGGTGACCTTTTTCTATCCTTGGAACTACTTCCGAGGCTTCAGTAGATGACCTGGCATAAACCCTGTCATTTTGTTTGTTGAATTTTGTCCTGTATAGTAAAATTTTTCTCGTCGGTAAAAAGGATTTTCTTGTGTTTGTCGTTTGCGTACTTGATTAACAAGCGTTTCGGTTTTTCGACCCTATCTTTTTTAAGACGCACAGTTAGTAATTGTCCAGTGCGGCGTTTGAAGGCCCCAAGACTCAAGTCTTTTTTCAAAATGCGCGACATTGATACTCGCGAAATTTTCATTTCGCGGGACATAATTTTTTGTTTTCGCAACGGATTTCTTACTATTCTGGCCTTAACAGCTTTGATAGCTTGTAGCGTGCGTACTGTTCTCGGGCGCCCGGATCTTTTTCGGTCTTTTATGTCCCCAATTTTCTCAAAAAATTTAATGCACTGATACACAAACATTCGACCAATGCCGAGCGGACGTAGCGTCTTAAAAACGTTTGATTTTTCCATCTTACATTTATAAAGCGCAATAACTGCAATTCGGTTTTCTTTATCTGACCATTCCATGGTAACACACAATACAAAATCAAATTCTTTCCACAGTAAATTAATTTATAGGTTAACTCACGATTACCAACTGTCTAAATTTGGGTGCGCTCATTTGTATTATTTTTATTGGGTGCGTTCATTATTGTAACGGTATTTATGTCCCTACTAGGTATATACTAATATATAGACAGTATTTTATTATTATATAGGTATATGTTACACAGTATACAATTACAATTTTAGTGCGACATCTGCGGCTGCTTCTGAAAAATTTGATATACTGTGGCTGCGGAATTATTTCTGAGAGACGAAGCGCTGCGTTAACATCCGTTCGATTTCTCTGTTTGGTTTTTGATATTGACAAGGCTAAAAACGTCTTTTCACACAAATAAGAAGTCCAGAAAGTTATCAACAATTTATTAGCTTTAAAATTAAAAAATGGATAATTTTTCTAGCATATCCAAAATTGAGACAATGATTGGATTTTATGTCTGGACACCAAAGTGACATCAGAAGACAACTCGATCAGCTTTTCTTTTTCACGAGGATCAAGTGCACATGACTTTATATCTTCCAAGAATTCCAAGAATGCAGTCCACCATACAGCCATCAGATACACCAGCGGAACCTTCAGAACCAGCCCTATCCCAAGTGTCCTTTGTGAGGCAGGCGAACCACCACTGCAAGCAAGAAGAGACGAAATAACCCTTTCCTATATCAAAACCATTGTAAACAACTCCTCTCACCCCACATTCCCACATTTATTCCAAAATAATTATGCAATGAAAACCTCAAATGAATTCCAAAATAAAATCCAAAACATATTAGCAAACCTAAATCTTAATATTTCAACCATCCAAAAATCAATGGTCAAAAATTCTCCGCCTTGGACAAGAAAACAACCTAAATTCATTTTAAACCTGTCCGAATATCCGAAATATTCCACATCCCCATCCTTATACAAAAGTCTGTTGCAGGAAATAAAAGAAGTATACAGTGGAACGGAACTAGAGAATATCTACATAGACGGATCGAAAATTGACGGCAAAGTAGGAGCCGTTTTGGTTACTGACACTGAAACAAAAAAATATCACCTCCCAGAAACTGTATACATCTACACGGCTGAAGAATTTGCACTTCTAAAGGCTGTTGAGTACATTAACAGTAATAATACAAATAAATTATTTATAGTCCACACCGACTCACTAAGTGTAATACAAAATTTACAAAAAATGTACTCAAAAAGCCCTACTATCGAAGAAATTCAACAAAACATACACGAGTCAGTTGATAATGGGAAAAACATTTCCATAATATGGACACCATACTGAGTGGGTGCTAATAGCCATGGCAGCTGAAGCACCCCAAAATAAACTATAAAAAAAATGGATTATTAATCCAGAGGTTACCTTTACGAGGATCTTTATTTTAAGGGAAATAAATGTTGACTTATTATGTTGAATATGACTTAGGCCCGGTCTTTCCAACTTCAGATAAAGTTCCAGGTAACTATCCGACAGATAAGGTTATTTGTAACTTCATCTGCTGAATAAATGTCAATACCAGTCAGTGAATCCAATACGTCAGTCTCATTATCTGTTAGATAACTATCCGATAGATACATTTTTATAGAAAGAAGGGACGACATTTACTCAGCAGATGATGTTACAAATAACTTTATCTGTCAGATAGTTACTTGGGACTTTATCTGAAGGTGGAAAAACCGGGCCTTAATGGTTGACATCAGCAGCAATAAAAAATTCTTCCAAAAGTGGAAACATTTCTATATCTTCCTCTTGTAAGCGATTATTCCAAAGAACTAGCTTCTTCGGAAGTATGAAAAATAACTGTGAGAGGCGTTGTATTGGGAATAGTAAATATTAAATAAATCATGGTTAGGACAAAAGTTAGCTTCTGCGTCGATTAAAAAAATGTGCTCTATACTCATGAACAGAAGTGTGCATCTACATGATTCGATCGAAAATTTTCGCGGACCGGCACCGGTCTGCGGACAACAGGTTGAAAAACACTGGTCTAGAAGATAGTAAACGTGATTCTGGATGATATCGTATGAGATGGTAAGACATTGTTTAGAACGTAAACTGATTGCACTTGACTTGACTTTTTGAAAAATGGTACATATTTTTCAGGGACAAAGCAGTCCCCTTCAACAACAATACATTTGGCTATTATTTCCTTCCAATTCTTAAAAGCTCCCAACCAAACTTCTGTCGGAATACCTTCATAATAATCATGAACTGCAGCATAAAACTCTTCCTCAGACGAAAACCTTCAACCCTGTAAAGCTTTAAGCCGAAAAAATTTCGAAAAGCTGCAAATTGCCAAATCAGGTGATTGTGGTGTGTGTTCTATATTACTTTAATAATTTTTCCGCCAATAGCTGGATAATTGAAGCTGCCGTATGTGAAAACGCATCATCATGATGTAACATAATCCCTTCCTCTGGAATTCTATTGAGAATTTTAAAACATTTTTCAGTGTACAATATTTAGCTGTATTGTCTTCTGTCCATCTACCTGAATTGCCTTTTACCAAGCCCGTACTTCTTAAGATTGCTGCATACATTTATTTTTTCATGGCTCGCTGCTTCTTGGTTATTGTTGGAGTTTTCCAATCTTTATGAACACATACACGACTTTCTTGGCATGTGAGTACTTAAAAAAAAAAAACAATTACACGTTCCATTTTTTTAGAAATTAGAAAGCTGATATGGGTTAAAACGATAGACAGTTTTTAAATGCAGGTGACTGTGTATAATTCTATTAATAACTGAAGATCTAATTTTAAGTTGATGCTCTATTACCGCATAAGTGGCTTTATTGTTTCCTTCAATTATTTTCTTAACAGCAGCAGTGTATTTTAGGGTTTTTTAGATATGACCAAAAAACCCTTATACCGTCATTTTGTCGTTTGTCTGCCTGTCTGTCAAGTCTGTTCGGTAAAAATTGTAGCCAAACATCTAAACCTAGACAGTTGAAATTTGGCATGCTTATACAACTATTTGACCCACACATACGAAAGATACTAAAACATCTAAAAAACATATCCGCCTAAAAATATAAACAAATAAGTACTCACTGAAAAAAAAAAATATATATTAAAATTCTGTGTAAGGTATCAAATGAAAGCCCTTAGTACGTGGATTAACGATCAAAATTTAATTTTTGCAAAATAAATTATTTAGATGGGATTTTTGTGAAAATTGTGCAAATTTTTTTTTGTCCCACACCGTGTAGCCCAAATGGTTTAAACTAAAAATCTGAAAAAATCTCAGTAATGTACATTGGTCTGAATCGGAATAGTACAACAGGAATTTTTGATCAGATTATGTTTTCGGAAAATATTTTTTTTTTTGTGTTTATCACAGTACTCAGTACACAGTACACCAATACACTTTCATGATGTAATGGTTAATATTCTCGCTTTCAAAATTGAAAACTAAGGTTCGCTTCCAGTCGGAGACAATTTTATTTTTTCTGTTTTTTTTTTACATTTTTATTTTATTAAAATTATTTTTTTCAAAATTCTAGTTATATTTTGGCAAATGTTGCATTTAATTTTTAAAAGCGTAAATTTAATAACCAGTGGCAATTGTTAAAATTATAATTTAATTATGTTTCAATGTATACGAAATCAGAGGGGCGGAATTTAGGACTTAAAACAACCGATGGAAGCCATAGGCGCAATTTTCAAAATCTTAATGAACTTTGCTATATACAAAATATACTGCACATGTTTAGAAAACTAATAGTGGTATTAGGCATTCGAATTAAAATTATAAAAAAAAATGTTTTAACATAAAATTTGTTTTGGCATCCCAAATAATCATAATTTACTTATTAAATACCTGCGAAACACTGAAATGTGTAAAAATTCACACTTCACATCAATTTTTTAAATATCCTTAAACAAATCCTTTGGTATAGTATTTCTCTGAAATTGCATTCTTCGATATTTTTAAAATGTATGTATCTATAAGTGTACACACTTTTTTCTATTGTATATTTTCCAACAATTTTAATATTTTAAAAATCATTTATTTATAAAAACAAATCTTAACTGAAATCTTATATTCCCCTTTAAACCATCTACGTACAGGGACAATCCAGCTTTTTCTTTGGTCTATTAGGAAACCTCCTTTTATTTCTTTCAATTTTCTCTTCATTCTGTCGCTGAGTCCCTGGGGAGAAGGTGTGTAGGCGGTAGGCTGGAGCAGACGGGAATACGGCGGTGTCAGAAGTGGAGAGAGACGAAAGGGAGGTGCTCCTCACTGGCAGACACTGGCCATCATCATCTACCGCTGGGTTTACACGAGTAACAGGTTGGGATAATATTACTTTTAATGGGGCTTTTTCTAAATAGATGAGATCCTAAGATTTAGGATAAAATAAAAGGGGTTAAATAATGTTAGTTGGGAAATAAGTTTTCTTTGTTTTTTCTTCCCGTCATTATAGTTTTAATTAGTCTATTTTTTTTAATTCAAATGTCGTAGAACCTTGTTAACGGCACGTATAAGTCAGACTGATTAAACGTTTTTTATACAAAACTAACTATCTGAAATAAAATTAGTAAAAATCTATGCATCAAGATTTGTAGAGTTTATCTTTCTAATTTAATTGCAGACAAAAATATTGTCGCTTAATTAATAACACAGGTCAACAAAAAAAATATTTTTTTCTGAGTCTTTATTTTAATGACTATTTTCTGATTCTTTATATCGAAAAATAACTAAAACCTTCTTTTATTTTTGAAAAACTTTTGTACATTTTACAACGATCAATATATATATTTATTTATTTTTATGACCATATAAGGAGAAGCGCGTTATATTAAGTAAGGGTGGGGACGAGCGGGTGGAAAGCAAGTGGCATTTCACTTACATGGTTCATAGTGGATATGCGCATGCGCATTGCAGCGATAAAACGCATTTTGTGTGGCGGCAGATCCAAAAATGGCGTCAAAATGTTGTAAACACGAGGTAGACTCATCCTGCTATATTTGCGGCGAATTTATCAAAACAATAGAATGGCTGGATTTCTGATGAGAATGCATCCCATCAGAAATCCAACCATCTTAAAATCCCCTATCACTGACCAGGTATACTCATCATACTTTAAACTCTCAAGCACCATTTTCACACTTTCGTATTTTTCTTTGAACGTTACGGAATGAGCCAAAGGAAGAGATGGAAATTTATTTCCATTGTGAAGAAGGAGAGCTTTTAAACTTTTTGTAGAACTGTCTATGAAAAGACGCCAGTCAGAAGGAATACATGAGATTCCGACCGCCTTGCATAGGCGGTTATACTAAATATCCTTGCTACCTTTATTTTTGTCGGACCACAAATAAAGAAAATAATGGCCAATGACGAATTATCACAGATACTCAATACTCATGAAAGGAAAGCCTGAAAGCAGTGGTTCATGGTTTTCTCGGAAACGACAGAGCAGACAATTACAAAGAGCTTATTGCAACTATGCTTGATAACTTTAAACTCATGGGTTGCAGAATGTCCCTTAAAGAACAAATGTTACATGCGTACTTGGATCAATTTAAAGATAACATGGGAGCCTATTCGGAAGAACAAGGTGAACGTTTTCTTCAAGACGTGATGGACTTTGAACGTCGTTATCAGGGGCAATACAATGAGAGTGTAATGGGGGACTATATTTGGGGGCTAATACGAGAAAGTCCATACAATCACAGAATAAATACGAAAAATAATCATATCTAAACTTTTTTATATATTCTGTTACAGTAGTTGTTTGTTTCGAATGGTTTTCTTGTAAATAAAACTGATTCAAATTCATAACAAAAGTTTGTATTATTTTTACATACAATAAAGGTCTGGAAAAAGGTAAATTTTCTTAAAATCCGTAATTTCATTATGATAGCTACAATAGCAAACTTTTTCGGGTTAAACTATTTTTTCTTTTATTAATAATGTGGAAGAAATAAAAATCAGATATGCAGAACCCAGACTCAAAATTCCTGTTGACCGGTGTAATAGATATCAGACAAAAATTTTCTGTAATTTTTAAATATATCTATGAGTTTTGGGTAAAATTAGTAGATTGGTGTAAAATTGTTCAATTAATACGTCAACATTTTTTTTGACTTGGTTGTTTATAGTTATTTTATATTTTATTTATTATTTAATTTTATTTTACATTATTTGGAACACAAACAGGACAAACCCAGTGAAGTGTTCGCTATCAAATTTTTTACACATTTACATAAAATGTGATAAGAAATTATAACATATTAATGTATAAATATACAATTGAATAATGAAATGTTTATTAAAGTATAGAAGTATAGAATGGATAAAATGGAAAAAAGTCTATTAATTACTGAATTATCAAATGATTTGGTGTTCGACAAGGGTGGATGAAAAAGTACCGTACCACGGGTGTTGCATCTCGGAATTAGAAATGTTATTAATGATAATAATTCCTTAGAAGAAATATATATAGTTACAATACACCTTATATATAGTTACAACTTTATATAAGGTCAGCAAGTCTGTATGTAAGCGACGATAGATCAAATGTAACATGTTAAAGGAAAGACATGCCGCATCATAGTTTACATATTTTGTAGAGGATTTATAGCAAAAATATTTAAGAGCTTCTTTTTGAATTCTTTCCAATTGACTGATGTACTGAAGATAATTAGGATTCCATACAACAGATGCAAAGTTTAAATGACTAAATACAAAAGAAAAATACAGTTACTTAAAGACAGAAATAGACTGAATTTTTTTAGTAGAATGGATTATAAATCCCAACATTTTCAAGGCCTCACAACAGATGAAATCAATATGATGGTCAAATAAGAGTTTTGAATCTAAAAGTACCCCAATCTCTCACACAGTTGGATGTTTGGAGAAATTTTTCGTTTAGGTTATAATTATATGTTATTCTAGTTCTATTTCTAGTAAAGGTTATAATCTGGCATTTATCATAATTTAAATATAATTTATTTACATCACAAAAAGTTTGACAGTTATAAAGATCCTCTTTGGAACAATTGAGAATCGGTTAAGCTCTCAATTTTCTTATAGAATTTTATATCATCGGCAAACAAGAATATTGGATTGTTTTATAACTGAGAGTACATCGTTTATAAAAATTGTAAATAATAATGGCCCAAGGTAAGATCCTTGAGGCACTCCAGGTGTAATGTTAATAAATGAGGAAGTATATCTATTTATTTGCACGGCTTGACTTCTTTTGGAGATGTAAGAGATGATCCATTGTAAAAGATCGCCGTGTATACTCAAGTGTATAACAGCAATTTGTTCATGAAAATATTGTGATTATTTTTATCAAACGCCTTACTGAAGTCCGTGTACACTGCATCAATTTGCTTCCGTTGATCCATATTTTTTAGTAAAAAATCAGTATATATTGTTAGATTTGTTTCAACGGACCTGCTGCGATAGAATCCATGTTGTTGTGGTATAAGATGATGCTTTACTGATTCATATCTAAAATTGTAAATTAAAGATTCTAAAATTTTCCCAAAAATACACAATTTGGAGATAGTACGGTAATTTTTTATCAAACTTTTATCGCCAGATTAAAAATGGGCACAATGATAGCTATTTTCCATACATCCGGAAAAGTATTTTCTTTGAGGGCTTTGTTAAAAATTATATACCAAGGTAAAGTGAGGTTGTCTGTTAAGTTTTTAATAAATAGTGATGGGATATTATCTGGGCCTACACTTTTTTTAGTATCAAGATTAGCAAGGTAGTTCAGAATACTATAATACTACTAAATACTACTAAACTACTATACAGAAATACATAATACTACAGAATACAGAATACTACTAAAATACTTTAAGTACTTGATTATCATCAATTATATATATTATCATACAATGCCACTTGGTACAGGAATTCTTTACAAAAATTAATTCATTTTTACCCGCAAAATTTATAATGGCGGCAAAAATATAACTATCTGACAGATAAGGTTATCTGGTTAGTCTCATTAGGTAACGATGGATAATTTTTTATTGAAAGACGGGATGATGGTAATTCATCATTAAATGATTGAATTTTGTATCAATATCAGCTGGAACACTCTCGTTCCAATTTAATTTACACATCCACAACTCTCTCATAATGATTCTAGCAGTTATAATTACTGGACTGAGCAATCCTAAAGTATCAAAAATTTGAGCAATATGGGATAAAATATTTCTTTTCGTTACAACTTACGTTTTCTGACATTGAATGTTGATCTTAAAGAATAATTGATCTTCCTTGTTTGACCAGTATAATCCCAATAACTTATATATTTCGTATTCCTGTATCTCCTAAATGTACAATTCTTCAACATTTTCTGTATCTTTTTGTAAAATATCTTTACTATTGGACACATTTTCTTAAATAGAAACAACCTTTCTTTAAAACTTCTGCTACCTCTTTCACTATTTCTAAGAGTTCCTCCTTTTCAATTACTTCAAAAATTTCTTTAAAAATCATTTCTTTTAAAAATGCGTGTACCTAAGACTCAACTCGTGCGCACCTCGGGTTTACGGACTTGATTTCCTCCAAGCACTCAAAAAACATATTGAACGTAAGCCAACCCCAAAAAAATTTTAGCTTTTGATATCCTTTTGAAAAAAGGCTGGGTACATACCTACCCAGAATCAATCATCACTTTTTAGTAACTTGCCTTGGGCAATCCTTTCTGCGATTTTATTTCTAATGTTCCACTGTTTTTTTTGATCTGACTAGTATCCGTAAGTTAGTGTAGTGACCAGCGTGTGTTAGATAAAATATTGATTTTAATTGAAAAACCCCGTAACTCTTTCCTAAGAATCATAGCAACCAGCTAGGCAAATACGGGAGTTCATATCCGACCCGCTCGCAGATTATGTTCATTGTGTGGGAGACCTTGAGTTTTGGGGGAGGTACAGAGTAAGTAATAATGAAGTATATTTATATCATATTCAAAATTAATCAGCCAACCGTGTATTCAATTCATATTATAAGAGATGCCCCACAAGATCGATAGATTATTTTCAGTAATATTTTCGCTTAACATGGAGTTTAACTTCTGTATATTATATACTATTGCGGTTATATTGTTACAATTAGTGAAACCTCTCAATGGAATACAAAGCAAAAAGTTAGTTTTATATTTTTTAATTGTTGATTAATCGAAATATTAGTTGTGAATTTAAAGGCACATTAAAACGTGCATTTGAACGATTAATGAAATTATGGTTTGGTAAAATGAAAATGGAGATTGATGTATAGAATTACGTTGTTAAATCTATTGAATTGACGTAATAGGCAGATAAATGACATTTCTGGCCCAGCGAAACACTACACATTAAATATATTGCTAAAAGCGTACTGCATAATCATTTACTTAATTTCAACGTTCTATTACATTTATTATTAAAACAAAAAGTTAATTTAGCCATTAGTTTAACATGATTATAATGCCAAACCTGCCGTTGCTCCGCCGTAAGGTATACGAAGCATATGGACACAGGTTCAAATTTCAAGCTGCACTTGAATTTCTGCAATTTAGAATTTTTACCTTCCAGTACTGTGCTATCAATTCAACTCATGGCCATCCAAAATACGAAGGGTAACTGATAGGTCAGTGACTTCAAAATGAAAGATTTTTTTACCAAAATGCAACACCTTTTTTACCATAGTCTCCTTTTACCTCAATATATTTTGACCAACGATATTCAAACAACTTTAAGCCATCCGAATAGAACGATTTCTCGATCACTGTAAAATAGGCATGTGTTTCAGCGATGATCTCCTCGTTCGATGCGAATTCTTTTTTCAGCGAGACATTTCTTCATGTTTGGAAAAAAAGTTGTATTGGCAAATCTGGAGAAAAGGGTGGATGATGGTGTAGCTCGTAGCATATTTCGACCAATTTGACAGTTGCAATTGCGGACGAAGGAGCTGATGCATTGTTATGATGGACCAGAACTTTTGTGTTCGCCAAATGGGTCTGCAATTTTATCAATTCAGTATGTAATCGATCCAATAAAGTGGCATAGTATTGTCCTGTGATCGTTTTTCCATTTTAAAGAGGTCGATGAAGATTATGCCTTTCGAATACCAAAAAATGTAGTCATAACCTTTCCGGTCGAGAGAACCTTTTTTCCTTCTACGGAATACATATCTACTGTTTGGCTGTTCTTTCAATTCTCGTGTGTAGTGATGGGCCCATGTTTTATCAACGGTTATAAAATGCCGCAAAAAATCAGCTGGTATGGGTTTGAGCGTGTCCAATCATTGCTTCAAAATGATCACGGAATTCCGTTTTTATCCACTGTAAATCGACGAGGCACCCATTTTACCGATAGCTTTTTCATACCCAAATGTTCGTACAGTATATCAAATACACGTTCATTTGAGATGTTTATCATATTGCCTAACTCGCGCATCTTCTCTCGATGGTAGTCCAACATGATAACAAGAATATTATTGACCATCTCTACAGTTGTGACCACATTCGGACATCCCGTGCGCTTAGCATAATTCGTGTTCGTACGACTATAACGATTTTCAGTGAACCACTTGAGAACCATTTCAAGCGATGGAGCAGTGTTCCCATAATACTTTTTAAGCTTTGCTTCATTATTCTCAGTAAATACGAGGGTCACTTTTAATGATTTTATAAACGACCACTAGATGGAAATATTGAAATGTGTCATTACTATATTCGTAAAATTTAAAATTTGTTATTGTGGGCGTTTAAAAAAACAAGTTTGTGAAAAAATGGATATTACACGTGAAGGTTTCAGGACAACAATGCATAGATTCGCTTCGTTCAAGTTTTGGTAATGAAGCATCATCATATAAGACTGTTTACAATTGGCTTGACAAATTTCGTCGTGATCGTGCGTCCGTCAGTGATAGATTTCGTGAAGGTCGACTAAAATCGGTTCAGATTTTAAAAACGTGATTAAAATTTAGTCCTCTGTAAAGACACCTGAAGTCTCTTTCAACTACACAGTAAGAGATTGTTTCACATTAAAGATATTTTAAAGGGAGTTATCAACACGTTTAAGAGGATCCTGCATAGGAAAATTATTACATTCGTAAATAACTCAAGGGACATAATTAATAATCTATGATATTTACCTCTATTTTTCTTTGATTTTTGATCAATAAATAAGATATAATACGAAGGATATTTTTTATGTTATTACGAACGACCACTAGATGGCAATATTGAAATGTGTCATTACTATATTCGTAAAATTTGACATTTGTTATTGTGAAATCAGTGGCAGATTATAAATTGACAAACTATTTTTGTTGACAGCAAGCGTTAAAGAAACAAGTTTGTGAAAAAATGGATATTACTCGTAAATGTTTTCGTTGGATGATTTTTTACGATTTTAGTAAAGGCTTAACTCAACAACAATGCATAGATTCGCTTCGTTCAACTTTTGGTAAAGAAGTGCCATCAGAAAAGAGTGTTTACAATTAGTTTGCATAATTTCGTCGTGGTCGTGCGTTCGTCAGTGATGAATCTCGTGAAAGTCGACCAAAATCGGTTGTGATTCAAAAAAACATCGATGCTGTGCGTAAAATGATTGAAGAAGATCGGCTTGTGACTTACCGTGAGATAGAGGTATCCTTTGGCATATCGCAGATTGCAATATATTCGATTTTGCATGAACATTTAGCTGTGAAAAAGATCTGTTTCCGATAGATTACGCATAATTTGACCCAAGCTCAAGAAAAGGCTCGTGTTGATTGGTGTAAGGGCAAGCTAAAAAAATTCAACCTAGGTGCTGCAAAATCCCTATACAATTCGTTGCAGGTGACGAAACTTGGATTTATTCATTTGAACCAGAAACTAAGCAACAATCCACTGTTTGGGTGTTCCAAGATGAACCAAAACGCACAAAAGTTGTTCGTTCACGAAGCACTTCCAAGAAAATGATTATTTCTTCGGTTTTACTGGACATGTCGCAACTATTCCTTTAGAAGATCAGAGAACGGTTAATGCTGAGTGGTGTACAACAATTTGTTTGCCTGAAGTAATATACAAAATCAGGAAAAATAACCAAAAACTTCGCATTATTTTTCATTATGACAATGCAAGCTCCCACACAGCACGTCAAACAAATTTGAAGGAGAGAAACATCGAATTAATGTCTCATTGCCCATATTCACTTGATTTATCCTCTAACGATTTTTTTCCAAAAAACTCGTGTACTGGCATTTATTCCAATGTTTATCATATCTGAGCTTGATCCGAGCATTGTAAAAATATTTTTTTGACTTTCTAGCTGGAATTACTTTATCCAAAGTTTGCAAAAGCGACCCTAAACGCTACAATCCACAAATAGATCGGGAGCTCATGACAGTTTTTGGTCTCCGATTTCATACAGCATGCCTTTTGCAGGAGAGAATATTTACCCTGTGACAACAAAAAAGGGATGGTACTAAACCCCTGCACGCTTTCCGGTCATAGGGAAAATTGCATTTCCACTTAAACACAAAATTTTTGTGCTTTTCTCGGATTTAATATTGCTTGCCCTTTTGTCAAAAGAAAGTTATAACAAATTTAAAGTCTTTTAAATATATGCATGCGATTCGGAGGGTCCCTAAGGGTTCAAACGGTCATGTGATCTTGTAATAAAAAAATATGATTTTCCGCGTTTTCATACAGCATGCCTATAATTAAAAGACTTTAAATTTGTTATAATTTTCTTTTGACAAACGGGCAAGCAATATTAAGACAGGGAAAAACACCAAAATTTTGTGCAAGTGGAAATGCAATTTTCCCTATGACCGGAAAGCGTGCAGGGGTTTAGTACCATCCCTTTTTTGTTGTCACAGGGTAAATATTCTCTCCTCCAAAAGGCATGCTGTATGAAATCGGAGACCAAAAATGTCATGAGCTCCCGGTCTAAAATTTCGAAGGTAACTATTGAATATTGAACAAAAAATCTTTCAGTTTAGCAGATAATTTGACTCCAACTCTTTTGTGCATTCGATATTATAGAATTCTGTAGTTTGCGCGTAGAAACAAATATTTTTATTACTAGGTAAATAGGTTAATTTTTATTTAAAAAGCTGACAACGTATTTTGACAGTTTTCACTAATTTGAAAGCACTCTATGTAATTAATTAAAAGTATTTTGTTCTGCGCGACAATTAAACAATTTTGCAGGGGAAGAATTAAATGTGCATTTTCACAATAGGAGCAATTTGTTCATACATATTTTGTGTGCAAATTAAGCGACAGATGGCAACGTTTTATCAATTGTAATATTTTGCATTCATTCTATTTTAACTGGTAAATAATTTCAAAATTTCATGTTTAGATACATATTTGATAGAGATTTTTTTATTAGTACAATAGTTCTAAAGCGGAATTCCAAAGTTTTTTTCGGTTAACGTCAAAACTGAATTGAATTTTCAATAAATTTGCTCGAATTACCAAATATTCAATATTTAACTATTGCTATTCGTACAGAGCTTTTTTGTTGTCAAACTAAAATGACACTAGATGTCAGCACTATACACTAAATCAGAGGTTTCCATCGGGGTCACTAGCGACCCCTAGGGGTCATATGGAGTGAAAGTGGTGATTTGCAAATCGATTGGGAGCGATTGTTCTTTTTTAGATATCAGTAGCTGTAAAAGTTTTAATTATTAATATTTAAATATTAGATTTATAGTCAAATTTAGTCATTTTTTTGAACAGACGAGGCATGCGCCCTGGGGCGCCGTGGCTAGGCTACAGGGGCGCCGCGAAGACCTAGGATCTTTTTTTTTGTGTGATCACTTTCTAGTTTAGAAGTGAGGACCTTCTTTGGGTTTTGTAGGTATGATCACTAAAAAAACCCTTATAACGTCACTCATGTGTCTGTCTGTTTGTCTATGTGATAGAAATTGTAGCCAAACGGCTTAACGTAGAAAGTTAAAATTTGGCATGCTTATATATCTTTTTGACTCACATATAGGAAAAATACTGAGTTCAAAAAAACACATTTAGAAATAAATATAAACAAATATGTATTGAATAAAAAATAAATATTTTTTTTAAATTTTGAGTGGCATACCAAATGAAAGCTCTTAATGCATGGATCAAAAAGCTAATTTTTATTTTTGAAAAATCAATTTTTTTATTGGATTTGCCAAAAATGTGTCAAAAAACTTTTGTCCTCCACCCTATCTCCCAATTGATCTAAAAATCTAAAAAAAAATCTCCGTAATGAACATTAATGGGAACCGGAATAGTTCAACAGGAATTTTTGATCAGATAATTTTTTCGAAAAATATCGATCTTTTTGTGTCGTTGATAAAAAAAAATATGTTAAAATTTATTGTGTGGTATCAAAAGAAAGATCTAAAGACGTAGATTATGGAACGATAGATAGTTTTTTGAAATTCGTTTCTTTTAACACGAATTTAACCAAAAATGTGCAAAATTTCTTGTTCCGTACCCTTTTACCAAAAAAGGTTAAACAAAAATCTGAAAAAATTATAGGTAATCTATATTGATCTGAGCCGGAAACGTACGAGAGGAATTTTTGATCAGATTGTGTTTTTGGAAAATATGGCAGTTTTTAAAAAGATTAATTACTTTTTTAATTCATGGTTAAATTATGGCTAATAATGTTATGGATTTTTTGAACTTATAGCTAAGATAGTGCGTATATTTTTTTGGAATTAAAAATATTAAAAAATAATATATTTTTTTAATAGTTGCGAACTGAGTTACTCACACCACATCACACTACATTCTATACTGTAAAATATTTTATGAAGACTTGAATACGAAGTAAATTCAGAAAAAATGCTGGGATATTTAGCAAATTACTTAAATTTTGTTTTAGAAAATTAAATGCAAGCTCTTAATTCTCAAATAACGAATAAAAGTGATTATCAAAAAAACTGTTGATTTTGATGTGATAAATATACCTAGATATCCAGTATTATGGTGGCTTCTTACACTTATTAAATACCTACAAAACCCTGAAATGTGTGAAAATTCAAACATAACATGTGTGAATTTGTAGTTTAGAAATGAAGCTCTTTTTTTAGATCATCACTTTTAGTTTCATATCTTCAACTGTCTAATAAAATAAAATGAAAAATTGAATGTATTGATTAGGGGCGCCGCGGGATAATTTTAATAAATTAAGGGCGCCCGGAACCAAAAAAGTTTGGGAACCACTGATCTATACTAAACCCTAAAAATCTTAACACCATCACTCATATGGCTCGGTAAAAATTATGGCTAAACATCTATACAGTTGAGAGCTCTCTGTAGAGATTTTGAGATGAGGATGTTGAACGTCTGGGCGTTTTAGTCAAAATAACTGGGTCAGTTCTCACAGACTGTTGCTTGGGCAGGGCATATTTAAACTGAAAAGTTTTCTCTAAATATTTGCTTTATGAGGTTCGTGTTTAACTGCTTAATAACAATATACTTTGCAAAAATGGAGTTTCTAGAATTACAGAAATAATCTAAATATATATAGAACGTAACAGGATGCACAACAATCATACACGGATGTAGATAGACGAGAAAAAAATATTTGTAAAATAGATTACAATTTTATCACCACCCACTGACAATTTCGAAATAATAATAAAAATATATGTTATGGCATCTTAATTTACATCATCAAGAAAGTTTGTATTTTAACGTTAAAGTTAACGTAAACTTTAGTGGTTACGTTAAGTAATTGTTATTTTAGTGATACTTAAAATAACTGTTACTTAACATATGTATGATATTTAAAAAATGCATTCAAACCACAATTAAATATAAATATTAAATTACGTACACACAATTCCATCGACAGGATGTAGCATAGTGGAGTACGTCATGTAACATTTTTATATAATACTAGCTGGAATACCCGGACTTCGTATGGTTTTTGTAATGTAAATTTTTGATGTAATGCAAATGATAAGTGAGATATTTCTATTTCAAGTAGAACAGGAAATAATCGTTTCTTTATTCTAAAAAACTCTTTTGCGAACTGAAATTGCGACCTAAACAGGCCTGTTTCAGAACAGGCAGGTCTTGTATAGATCAAATTAATTCCCTCAGGATTATCATCGAACAGGCAGTCGGGTTCCGTTCCCCTTTGTATCTCCTTTCCGTCGACTATGAAAAAGCATTATACTCTGTCGATAGAGAATGCATTTGGGCTGAAATGCAAAATATTGGAGTGCCTGACAAAATAATATCTCTGATTAGAAATAGCTGCAACGGCTTCACGTGTAGAGTTCTACACAATGGTAGCTTGTCAGAACCCTTTCCAACCATTACAGGTGTTAGACAAGGTTGTGTGATGTCACCGCTTCTTTTTTAGGGTTTTGTAGGTATGACCAAAAAACCCTTATACCGTCATTTTGTCGTACGTCTGTCTGTCTGTCTGTCTGTCTGTCTGTCTGTCTGTCTGTTCGGTAAAAATTGTAGCCAAACGGCTAAACCTAGAGAGTTGAAATTTAGCATGCTTATACAACTCTTTGACCCGCACATAGGAAAAATACTAAAACATCTAAAAAACATATCCCTCTAAAAATATAAACAAATATGTGCTCATCGAAAAAAAAAAATATTTTTTTAAATTCTGAGTAGGGTATCAAATGAAAGCCCTTAGTACGTGGATTTTGCAAAATAAATTATTTTGATGCGCTTTTTGCCAAAATTGTGCAAAAAAAATGTTGTCCCACACCCTGTAGCCTATATGATTTAAACTAAAAATCTGAAAAAATTCTAAGTAATGTACATTGGTGTGAACCGGAATAGTACAACAGGAATTTTTGATCAGATTATGTTTTCGGAAAATAACGCATTTTTTGTGCTTTTAACTAAAATATGTTAACTATTTAATACGTTGTGTAACATACCAGATCAGTAGCTCTCGTGGCGTGGTTGGATTTGTCGTACGCTTAATAATATAACTTAACTTGCAAACTAGGGTTCGAATCCTGTTGATTTTATTTTTTGTTTTTTTTTTTGAATTTTTATTTTGTTTAAATTATTTTGTTAAAATTCTAGTTATATTTGGTAAATGCTGCATTTAATTTTTAAAAGCGTAAATTTAATAACCAGTGGAAAGTGTTGAAATTATAATTTAATTCTATGTTTGACGAAATCAAAGGGCGGGACTTATGATGTAAGCAACCAATTGAAGCCATAGGTGCAATTTTCAAAATCTTAATGAACTTTGCTATATAAAAAAAATACTGCATATATTTAGAAACTTAAATAATGGTATTAGGCATTCGAATTAAAATTCATAAAAAAATATTTTGACATAAAATTTGTTTTGGCATCCCAAATAATCATCGTTCAGTTACTAAATACCTGCAAAACCCAGAAATGTGTGAAAATTCACACTTCACATCAATTTTTTGATAGTTTTAGACGCTGTGGCTAGACGATCAACAGCCATCAAACCGAGAGGTAACATTTAGAATCCGCTAACACCAACAGTCAGACTGGAGTCACTGGATTTTGCAGACGATAAATGTGAGTTATCGCATAAGCATTGAGACATGCAGCAAAAACTGAATGACCTTACGATTGAATCTGCAAAAGTTGTATTGAAAATTAATAGCTCCAAGACAAAAGATATGTGGATAAATGCAGAAACCGATATACCTTTACTACTCGGTAACCATCAAATCGAGCGTGTGGATGATTTCCAGTACTTGGGGAGTATTGTGTCTGTGGACGGTGGCGCGGATATAGATGTGGAAAGCAGAATACGCAAAGCGAGAGGCGCCTTCATCCAACTTTGCCGTGTATGGAATTCTGCGATCTACAGTACTTCCACGAAAACTACCATATTCAGGGCATGCGTGACGTCAGTTCTTCTGTACGGCTGCGAGACTTGGTTCGTAACAAAAGCTATCAAGAGAAGAGTGCGAGTATTTGTAAATCGATGTCTTCGAAGAATCCTTCGCATTTATTGGCCACGTAGAATATCTACCGTAGAATTGCGGGAAAGAACTGGTCAAATGGATATTAATTTGCAAATAAAAAGAAGAAAGTATGGTTGGTTAGGGCACTCTTCGAAGGGTTCCTAGCGAACTGTGTCGATATGCACTAACATACAACCCTCAGGGCAGTAGGCGTAGAGGGCGACCCAAGAACACCTGGCGTCGATCAACCCTACTAGAAATAAATGCATGGAGCTCTCAAAACTAAGACAAAAACTTTATAACAACATCACCTATGGCAGATAGACGAGTTCGATGGAGAAATTTTATTGACAGCCTATGCTCTTTTTAGAGGTAGTCCAAAATCACCCGATGATGGACAAGGCTTGATGATGATGATGATGAAACAACTCTTTTGGATATATTTTCATTAAGTAATTAATAAGTCTCCCCATAGATCCCCATAGCTCCCCATAGCTCCTTAAATACAGCCTTGGACAAATGTATGGAGCACCCTACGTTTTATTGAATTTTAGGATTATTGCAGGAATAATGGTAAATAAAATAATACATACAGCTTGTAATGATAACTTTAATCAACATTTTTAATATTTTGTGGTACCTCCTTGTGCTTTAATTACTGCACGTACCCTTTTAGGTATACTCTCCACAAGTTTTTTACGTACATCGGATTGTACATTGAACCATTCGTCCACAATAATTTTCTTCAATTCTTCTTTTGATTTGCATTTGTAAAAAGACACCTTGTTTATCAGAATCGACTATAAATTTTCAATTTGCGATAAATCTGGGGATAAATCTGGTTTGATTTTGTGACAGGGGGCATTATTTTGTTGAAAAACATATTCTGGATTGTCAATAATTTGAAATAATTTTAATATTGATGGCTCCAAAACTTCATTAAACATGGTAATATAATGAGCAGAATAATGCGTCCGTCGCCCAAAAAGATTTCGCCTAAGCCAATAGCTGACATGCAGCTCCAGATCATGATGCTACCACCACCAAATTTGACCGTAGGAATGATGCTGTCAGCATGAAAAGCTTCACCTGGCCTACGTTTTACAAAGATGGCTCCAGATTGTCCAAAAAGCTGATCCACAAAAGAAAAAAACAAACCTTAATTTCGTAAATTTATAGTACATTAAATTTTATATTGTTAGTGCAATAATTGCTTATAAATTTATTTTTCTGTTAAATTCGTAAGTACATTAAACCATTACACTGCTTACTTCTATACTGGACTCATCAGATCAAATAATTTTCGCTCATTCATCAGGTGTCCAATTAAAATGTGTTTTGGCTCACTCAAGGCGAAGTTTTTTGTGTCGCTCGGTCAACAGTTGATTTTGGCGAGCTATTCTTCCATGCAAATTAGATTCCACTAGACGTCTTCTAATTGTTCTAGAAGAAACTTTAACTTCTCTATGCTCCAACTGATCTCCAGCCAGCTCTTTTCACGATATTGAGCGTTTACAAAGAGCACTTCTCTTTATAAAACAATCATCTCTGGAAGTGGTTGCATGGTTTCTTCCGGTTTTTGGTCTGTTTTCAGAAGTATCAGTCTCCTGGAACCTTTTGATGGTAATTTGCACAGCTTTTCTTGAACACTCCATTTTTTTTTAAATTTTCACCTGCGACTGTCTTTTTGAATGGAGCAATACAATTTGATTCCTTTCTGCCACTGTGAGTTCACGTTTTTTAACCATAGTATAATTAAAAATATTCACTTGAAGTCAATAAAACATAAGAAAGACAGTGTTCATAAATTACTGTTGTTATTAACAAATTTTATCTGCAATTTCCCGAACAGTGCGGGTAATCTGCTAGAATAGTATAATACTTGATAAAATTGTGCTTTGAGCTGTGGGGGAAGCGAGGCCCATCCCCCCTTGTCTGCGCCACTGAAGGAAAGACAAGACAACCTCGATGCAACTTCTGATCTACACTGTATATTCTTACTACATTCTGATAAAATCATGCGATTTTCCACGTGACAAAATAGTCTTTGATTTGAATATTTACCGTCCAGTAATTTAATATTCAAACATGTCTTGATTTCTTAGCAATTTGTGAAATTTTCTTGATCGAACGACAAGGCATGTTAACCATGTCACAAGCTGACCAACTGCCCGAAAACGACGTGCATTGTTCAGCCGTTACGTAAACACAATCACGAACAGCAAATAATAATTTGATTGGTAATGCAATTTCCATGAATTTGACTATTGAAGTGAATCAGTGTCGGCTGTCCGTTAAATAAACAAGAATTGTGTCCAGAATTTCTTAATAACAAATATCCACATACATTTCATATTATTTAGGCTTCGTTGATTACGGGATTTTACAATGTAATCAATTGGAATTACGGACGAATATTATTTTGAACAATTCTGTTTCAACTGTTTCAAATATTTTATGTACTATTTTGGTAAAAGATTTGTTGATTGAAGAAATAAGAATAAAACAAATTACTATTCTTACTAAATAGAATACAAGCTGTTAAATAATCTTACTTAGCACTGTATTCTCTGCTCAAAACGAAACTTATCTCTAGAAATACTAATACCAAGAATTAAAAATTAATGTGATAAGGAGGGTATTATCACCCATTTCAGGATTTTGTACGTATTTAGTAAGTGATAAAAATTTATGGGTACATATTAAAAATCATAAATTTCGATAATTTTAGAAAGAATAATTCACGTGTTGCAAAAAATTCGATAATTTGCGAATTAATGATCAGATCAAAAATTTCTTTTGTTCTGTATCCGCACGAGGTGGACACGTGGAGAAGCCCTGTAGACGGCACTCACATCTCGGGTTGGTGACTTGACAGCTGGGCTGGTCCTCGGGTAGCGTGCTCACAAAAAATGGTCGAATGAATAACTAACTGACTCAATGAATCACTAACAGACTGACGACTCTATTCCCTAAGACCATTTTATAACTGTTAACCAGGACACTATGACGTCAAGTCCTACCTCAATTGTTTTGGAAACATTATTCATTTGTGTAATTGTTGGCAGCAATTAAAGACCATAGTCGGCACAATTGAATAATGTTTATCAACACATTAGAAAGTAGTTCAAAACTTATGTTGACAAACACGCAACACTTTGCACATTCTTTAATTCCCAAACCCGCAAGTCAGCAACCGCGACCTACACGGCTTAAAGGCCGCTCAAGAATTGGGACATTAGCACACATATCATAATTGTGACAATATTAGAAGGCTTGTAGCGTTTCTAGGAAAAAGAGTTTAGGCACTGTTCAAGGAGATGCTAGTGTTCACAGTTATTAAGCAATAACTCTGAACAAATATCTCCTTAAACAATGATCCATTTAAAAATATATTTCTAAAGTTACAGGTTTCTAATTTTATTAAGGTTTCTAATTTTATCTGTCTGATTTTTATTATCTGATTTTGTTTAATTTTTATTATCTGATTTCTCACAAATTTTGACTGCAAAGTACCCTTTCAAATCCCTAAAAAACAATTGCATCCCCTTTCAAAGAAAATCTTGCGACTGGTGGTTTATGAAAGTTTGGCCGGTCGGACTAGTCAGTTCGTTACACTTTATATAACCTAAAAACTACTGTCACACATATTTCAACAAATTTCGGAAATCTTGAAAGGAAACATAATTGCTGTAGTTGCGATTATAATTTTGTTATTAAAATTTAGTAAAAAATCACGATTTCGCTGATGGCGGGTTCGTCAAAAGTCACAAAAGTTTTTATTCTATCGTAGTTGGTTTGAATAAACGTAGATGTCGCAACATTTGTTACGCATTCATTTTCAGAGCCGTAAATGTTTTGGTTAAGCATAAAAGCTATCTACTAATTTTATCCACAATGCACAGTCTATAGTCGACTAATTTAAGAGCTTACAGCTTATAACTTCATAACTTCGGACACACCGTTATTCTCTTAGTAAACATATCTATTTTAAACCTCCCTCTTCTTTAACATCTCATTTATCGCTCCCTCTCTTATGGAGTAATATAAAAAGAATGAAATAATAAAAAAATTATACAAATTTGTAATGCAAGAATTATATTTAAATCTCTGTGAAATCCCCAAGACAATTTGTTGTGACTTTATTTAACCTACAAGTAAAATTTGAAAGTAATAGCTTTATGTCTGTCATATCTGACGTGTCAAGGAGTCGCGTTGATAGGCATTTGACGTAGCTCGTCTTCCTCAACTACATAACACGAAATATTCTCTTTTTTTTATCCAAGTCAAGTTTTCATATCAGATTCAGGGGTACTCTTTCTCTCGTCCCCACTCCTTTTCCAATCTAAATCTGCTTCAGCTTCAATTCAGAGCAATTCTCTTCTCAAACAACTTTGTAAAATGAAATTTTCCTGCAGGTTGACAAGTCATCTAATCGGTAGAGCGCGGAGGAAAGTCTCGGAAGGATTTCTTTCTCTTTAAGCCAAATACATGTTTCGTCTTTATCGTGAAAAATTTAGACGCAAACAAACAAATTTGAAACGAAAAGAATTACACTACAAACAATAAAAAGACATAAAATATTTGATTATATAAATATTATTAATTGAATTATTTGAAGGAACTCGTTGAAACATTTTGAACAAGATAAAAATAAAAACACTGTCATTGTTTCAAAAAAATGTAAATTATTGTATTTATACGTATTTCGTCTTCCTAGGCCATCTTCAGAGTAAACAATTTTAAATATGTGACTGAAATACCAGTATACAGGGTGTTTGTTTGAAACGGGGCACCCCGAAAATCTCCTTTATTTGTAAAGATACAAAAAATCTTTAGAACAAAAGTTAAACTAGACAAAAAGGCCCATCCAAAGGTTACTATAAGAATTCTGAGGCACTTCCGGTTTCACCGGAAATGATGTCAACTTTTGATCTAGCATAGGGAATCGATAATTTTATATTTTTTTCCTAAAAGTACATTAAATTACCTTTACAATGACACCAAAAAATCATATTTTTATGTTAACCATTTCAAAATGGCGACCATTTATTTACAAAATAATAATCAACATAAGTTTTACAACGTTGAACGTATCAAGCTTTGAAAACAATAAAAAAAGAAACAAAATATCTCTAAAATAAACTATTTGACTACTTAGAAAAAAAACTATTACTTTTTACAAATATTTTACAAAAAAAAAAAAATACAAATGTTCGATCAAACCACCATTATTGTCCACACATTTTCACAAGGGCGATGGACGAGTTTTTATTAAGAATGAGAAAATGTGTAGACAATAATGATGGTTTGATCGAACATTTGTATTTTTTTTTTTTTTTTTTGGAAAATAATTGTAAAAAGTAATAGTTTTTTTTCTAAGTAGTCAAATAGTTTATTTTAGAGATATTTTGTTTCTTTTTTTATTGTTTTCAAAGCTTGATACGTTCAACTTTGTAAAACTTAAAATTGATTATTATTTTGTAAATAAATGGTCGCCATTTTGAAATTATTAACATAAAAATATGATTTTTTGGTGTCATTGTAAAGCTAATTTAATGTACTTTTAGGAAAAAAATATAAAATTATCGATTCCCTATGCTAGATCAAAAGTTGACATCATTTCCGGTGAAACCGGAAGTGCCTCAGAATTCTTATAGTAACCTTTGGATGGGCCTTTTTGTCTAGTTTAACTCTTGTTCTGAAGATTTTTTGTATCTTTACAAATAAAGGAGATTTTCGGGGTGCCCCGTTTCAAACAAACACCCTGTATACCTAAAACTAGTAACTAATTATTTACAATACAACAAACAATATTTAAAAGAAAGGAAAATCCTAAAGGATTAAAAAAGTGTTGGACGCAGAGAACTAATAAGATCTAGCTGTTCATTTATTAAATTTTGTTATTCTTTCGTTTGTTATGACTGTGTTATTTATCTATGTGTATTAATAAAATTGAGAACGGTCGTAGCTTAGTTAGTTAGTGTGTGGACTACAGAGCGGCGGGGCAGGTTTAATTCCTCGGTACCGGCAAAAACACCTTACATTTATCCGACCGTTTTTCCCTCGGAAGGCATCGGGCAACCACAGAGGTAAAAGCACTTGCCCAAATTAATTAGCGGTTCGGATTCCACGATAGTAAATTGTAGGTTCCATACAATTGTGTTACACAGGCAACACACACAACACAACTATATGCGGGGAAATGGCCAACGCTCGGAATATGCTCAATATGAACGTATGAGTTCAGAGCATCGAGTATAGCACTCTAAAGCAAACGTTAAACCGTTTGTACCTGCTATTCTTTCGCTAAGCAAGGGCACGGATGTGAGTTCAATTCCTTCTTATGTGAAATAATTTGTGTAAAAATAATAATAATAATAATAACTTTTATTTACATTTTTTACATTGACCTATGTTATAAATGTAAATAAGAAAATATATTTCTAAAACCTATTATAATTTCTTAGACCTAATTTTTATACTTATTGACAATTTTATTTATATATACTAATTTTTTATCATTCTGTCCAGCATCACTAAGCTGGTTTCGCAGGTATATAATAAGTGAAGGCGGTATGCTGAGTGTGTAAGACAAATTTTACTTTGTAGTAATCACGGCAAAATGAACGATATTTTTAAAATAATTTATCGTCTGTTAATCATATAATAAGACTGGTTATTAAATTTACGCTCTTAAAAATTAAATACAACATTTGTCAAAATATAACTAGAATTTTGACAAAATAATTTCAACATAATAAAAATGCAAAAAAAGAAACAGAAAAAATAAAATTCACTCCGTACTCGAACTCGAAACCCTTCGTTTTCCAGCGCATTTTAGCTTACGACACCAGTGCTCTAACCCATTACGCTATCGCACGCCGTGCGTGTGAGTGTCTTACATTGGTATAACTTTTGTACTTTGTGAACCAAAAACCACAAAAAATGCGTTATTTTCCGAAAACATAATCTGATCAAAAATTCCTGTTGTACTATTTCGGTTCACACCAATATACATTACTTGGATTTTTTTTCGATTTTTAGTTTAAACCATCTGGGCTACAGCGTGTGGGACAAAAATTTTTTTGCACAATTTTGGCAAAAATTGCTTCAAAATAATTTATTTTGCAAAAATAAAAATTTGATCGTTAATCCACGTACTAAGGGCTTTCATTTGATACCCTACTCAGAATTAAAAAAAAATATTTTTGTTTTCGATGAGCACATATTTGTTTATATTTTTAGGGGGGTATGTTTTTTAGATGTTTTATTATTTTTCCTATGTGCGGGTCAAAGAGTTGTATAAGCGTGCCAAATTTTAACTCTCTAGGTTTAGCCGTTTGGCTACAATTTTTACCGAACAGACAGACAGACAGACAGACAGACAGGCAGACAGACAGACAGACAGACGACAAAATGACGGTATAAGGGTTTTTTGGTCATACCTACAAAACCCTAAAAATGGACGTAACACTGGCTATATTACTCCTGAATGTACACAGATTGAAAACTTGGTCCTGAAACTAGGAAACAGGAGGCCTAGGCTCACCTAGGGCAGTCATGCCAATGACGTTATTAATTAAATTGGTTGCTATATCTGTTTTTTTATTTTAACGGCCTCAATTTGGTTTCTATACGTTTCAGATGATTATAAGATAATAGCACCAAAAAAAAAAAACAATTTTTGTCTTTTTGTCTGTCTGTCTGTCTGTCTGTCTGTCTGCCTGTCTATCCATCTGTCTGTCTGTCTATCTGTCTGTCGGAGATTCAAGCAAAAACGGCTGGGCATATTTTTACGAAATTTGGTATGATGATATATATATATATATATAGTAAAACCAGGATTCGAACATAGGCTATAAGACATTTCAAAAATTTTATTCTAGGGAAGTGTTTTGGGGTTAAAACTGTTTATTAAAAATTTTAAATGTTTCCCTTATTTTTGACTTAACAGAAAAATATAAACATCAAAAATTATTTACAGTAAGAAAACAAATATATTTGTTCAACGCATTTTTTTAATATGATGAATATTTGGGCGATTATAGGGAGACACTCCAAATCTAATTTATACATCATCATCATCATCATTAATCAGTCTTTCTTGTCCACTGCTGAACGTAGGCCTCCCCAAGCTTTTTCCATTCGGAACAATCTTGTGCTACTGATTTCCAGTACTCTCTTTACGTCGTCCGTCCACCTAGTTGGGGCTCTTCCTCTGCTTCTGTTGGTATCTCTGGGCCTCCAATCTAGGATCTTCTTTGCCCATCTGTCATCTTGAAATCAACAAACACCTCCTTTAATATTGACAACATTTATAATGCAAAGTTCTTTTACATCAATTGTCTCATCTGCACTAATCCAAACATAATTTTCAGCGGTGTTGGATTGGATTGTTTCGATAGAATTCTCATATTGTTTTGATATGTAGTTTTTTTCGTGTTGTTGATTCATCCGGAATTTTTATTTATTACATGGAATGCTAAAAGTATCTCCATCAACAATTGAAAACTGATTCGGAAAATCTCTAATTAAACCATTCAAAACAATTTATTTTTTGTCGATATATAATAAACTAAATAAATTAAATTAAACAATAAACCATAAAAACAAAATGATCATTATAAACTATAATTTAATATATTCTTAAATTATATGCCTAATCTAACCTAATTATACCTCAACTCTATTACATAGAACAAAATATTTAAACAAAAACCAAAAACTGTGTACTAAAATATAATTATATGCAATAAAACATTGCTTCAAAAATCAATAGAGAAAAAATAAACTAATAAATTAAACAAAATAATAAAATAGAAATTAATACCAAAAAGTATAATAATTTTTCTAATATAAATAGCTATATAAATAACAATAAATTCCAAGACCGATAATACTAAACTGACAATGACCTGCATAAACTAACAAGTTATTGCAACGCATTCACGTCATATATAAGTAGACAAATAAGATATAATGTTAGATAATTTAAATTTGTTTTAAATCTATTGCATTAAAAAAATATATATGTATATTATTTTCATAAATTTTTGGATAACTTTTAAATTTGAATGTTTTATTTCATTAAGGCCCGGTCTTTCCACCTTCAGATAGAGTACCAGGTAACTATCTGACAGATAAGGTTATTTTTAACTTTATCTGCTGAGTAAATGTCATCCCTTCTTTCTATACAAATGTATCTATCGGATAGTTATCTAACGGATAATGAGACTGACGTATTGGATTCACTGACTGGTATTGACATTTACTCAGCAGATGAAGTTACAAATAACCTTATCTGTCAGATAGTTACCTGGGACTTTATCTGAAGGTGGAAAGATCGGGCCTAAATTCATTATTTTATACGGCGCCAATGCCAAGCTAATTATAATTAATCCAAGTTCGAACTATCCGGTCTCTGCTTATCAAACACCGCTCGTATTTGTATAGATCAGAATTACCCAAACTTTTTCAGCCGCGGAGCACTTTTAATGAGAAGAATTCGTCGCGAAGCACTATCACTGCTACATATATCAGGTCTGGGAAAAAGTTCGTGGCGTTTTTTTAGTAAAATTCAACTGGTTTTGTTATAGTGTAAAAATGAATTTATTTAAACCAAATATGCTCCAAATATACTCCATTATTATCGACAACGTTTCGCCATTTTTCGGGTAGAGCCATGATGGCATCGGTGAAGAACTTCTGTGGTTTCTGGTTGAAAAACTGAAGCAAGTGGTTTTCACAGACTTCTTTTGAAACCAGCTTAATTCCATTGAGAGAATTCTACAGAGATCGGAATAGGTGATAGTCAGCGGGTGCTATGTCTGGACTATATGGTGGCTGCAACAAAAATTCCCAAACAAGCTCTCGCAATTTTTGACGGGTCATCAAAGAAGTGTGTGGTCTTGCGATGTCATTATGAAAGACAACACCTTTCCTATTATTCAATTCGGGCCGTTCTCTTTCAATTGCCTGGCGTAATCTCTCTACTTATCTACAGTAGAGTTGAGAATCAATCGTCTGATCAACTGGAAGTAGCTCATGGTGGACGATTCCCTTCCAGTTCCACCACACACAGCATCACCTTGTTCGGCGTCAATCCTCGCTTCGCGAACGCTTTTGACGGCTCACCATCCCTTGTCCACGATCTTTTACGCTTCCGATTGTCGTACGTGATCCATTTTTCATCACCGGTTATGACACATTTCAGAAATGGCTCGATTTCAATGCGTTTCGGCAGTGCATCGCAGATGTTAAAAAAACATGATAGACGAGGTCTATCATGTTTTTCGCGCTCAACTCATGATGAACCCATATATCGAGCTTCTTTTTGTAGCCAGCTTTCCGTAAATGGTTCAATACAGTTTTGTGGTCAATGCCTAGCTCCGTACCAATATCGACACTGCTGATATGCCTGTCTTGCGGGACTTTTTCAAGAATTTCATCAGCTTTTTCACTGACTGGACGACCAAAACGTGAGTCATTTCACATTAAAATTACCAGAACGAAAGCGAGCGAACCATTTCCGCGCAACAGATTTTGATAACGTACCTTCACCATACACAGCACAAATTTTTTCACAAGCCTGTGCAGCTTTCTTTTCTTTGTCGTAATAATATTGCAAAATATAGCGCAATTTTTCATGACTTTTCTCCATTTTCGAACGCAAACAACTTTCCAACCACTGCACAAATTTTGTAACGCTCGAACTGTCACCTTTCCATCGAACGCTTAGTGTCGCAGTGATCTGTGTTTCCTGAGTTATTTGCAATTGGCGCCGTCTATCGGCAAAAACGCCACGAAATTTTTCCCAGACCTGATATAACAAAAGTAGTAGATTGAGGAGCACTAGTAGACGCTCGCGGAGTGCTCCGCGTTGCACAGTTTGGGAAACTCTGGTATAGATAATATCTGTTAAATCCATTGTACACTTATTAAAATAAGGTTTATTACGACTGGCTTAAATAGGGCTTAAGCCACTTCATCGTTTTACGATTTTTCACACATGTTGAAGATCTCTATACTGTTCTAATGTATACGAACTGTATTTGAACTGTGCGCAACTACTCTTTTTTTATGCATTCTTCTGATTCTTTCATTTGTGATGTAATTTAGGATTTTCTCAAATTCTGGTAGTAAAACTGTAAGCTTAGTAGGTCATGCAATTAATATTAGATGTGATGAAACCACGAACGTCCATGTGTTGTCGTCAGTGGCACGCGTGCCTGAGTTTCACGGTTGAAAGCCACCGAATCTCTAATAAAAATGCATTTTTTATTAAGCCATTTCCAGTGCAGTGATTTTATTGATTTTATAGTATTTATTGAGTTCTAGTACAGGAGATATATGAGATAGAATAATGTGGACTTTTACGCTTTTGTTCGAGATTTATACACTGAACTGGTATGCTGGCCTAGTGTATTATACAGAACACAATGTGCACACAAATGGAAAATTGAAAAACTTTAATATTTAATTTATTTATTTACACTTGTACTAGATTTTTATTTCTTCCTTTTAAAGATACAAGAGCGATTGAATTTCCTTCTTTTTGTTTTGTAGAAATAAATGTAAAATATGAATTGGAAAACATTTATATGAATTGTGATTTTCAGAACTTTCAGGATTTTGTTGGTATACACCTGTAGTCGTAAATTCTATTACACAGATTTTTGGGTTGTGTAAGTATGACCTACAAAATTGCAATAGGATCATGCAAGACTGATGCCATTTCCAGTAATATTGGCTTTAGACACGGAGACGCACTTTCACTCACGCTCTTCAACATGGTGCTAGACACCATCATGAGGAAAAATTCGATCCAGTACGAACGCTACCTATTCAGAAACCGAAGTTAAGTGCCGGGCTATGCAGATGATCCCCTCATAATAAGCACATCTCAAATCGTATAACTCACTAAAGGAAACCGCAGAAGCAGAAAAGGTTGTGATAAACACAGAAAAGACAAAGTGCCTCAAGGCATCGAGAACATTAACGAACATGCCTAACGAACAAAACGAACAAAGAACAACAATCGCAGAACTACAAATAGAATTCGTAACACGCTTTAAATACCTCGGAAGCACCAGCAACAGCAACAGCAACATCACGAAAGAAATCATTTTAAAAATCCTTTCTGCAAACAAAGTCTATTATGCCCTTAACAGTCTGCTCAGATCACCCTTGCTATCCTAGCACACAAAAATATGATTATACAAGACCCTTCTTCGATCCGATTCACGGTAAGTTCATCGAAAATCAATTCATCGAAAATCAATTCATCGAAAATCAATTAATCGAAAATCAATTCATCGAAAATCAATTTATCGAAAATCAATTCATCGAAAATCAATTCATCGAATGATCAATTCATCGAAAAAAAAATATTTTGTAAATATTTGAGAAGAATGCCGAGGGGATCGGAAAGCCAAAAAAGCAGTGGTCAATAAAAGTTGACAGACTACACTTATTAAATAACTATCATACTTGGTCTATTAATAATTTTTAAATTTTCCATTTAGAAAATACGCCAGGTAAAAGATATCTGTTGGATTATTTTGAAATCGAACAGGGCTCCTTACATCAGAAAAACCCGGTTAATGGAATCATAAATGTACACCCATTCTTAAAGGATTATAAAAATGGTATTTCTCTATCTGTTAAGTCTTAAGGGTTTTGTGTTTCGTACATAGTTTTACTATTCATGTTTACTATACCACACATGATTTGTTCAATGTACGGTGATTCTAAACAGGTGGCATTGTTATGTTAGTGTGAGTTTGTTTTGTCATTAACTAGATGATGGGTAGCTCGCTTCGCTCGGCTTCTTCTAACCAAACCCTTACTAACCTAACCTAACCTTAGATAGTGTTTTGACATTAAACTAGAAGATGGGTAGCTCGCTTCGCTCGGCTTCTTCTAACAAAACCCTTACTAACCTAACCTAAAAACTTGCTCTGCTCGGTTTTAGACTTTGACTAACTAAACCTAACCTAATTACCTTGTTTTTAGGCGCATATTACTTTATTTTCCCCCATATTAGCCCAATTAAAATGCGTATCATTGTGTATGAATTTATAAAAATTATTTGCGTGCAATTGCCCATAACCTCTCTTATTAAGCCTTAAAAACAAAACATTTATTTCTTTTATTATATAAGTTTTCTTATTATATTTCTTTATTTATATTCAAACACTATGTCACCATATAAAAAATTTTACGTAATTATTTCTTAGTATGTCTACTTTTATTGACCACTGCTCTTTTGACTTTCCGATCCCCTCGGCATTCCTCTCAAATATTTACAAAATATTTTTTTTTCGATGAATTGATCGTTCGATGAATTGATCATTCGATGAATTGATTTTCGATGAATTGATTTTCGATGAATTGATTTTCGATGAACTCGTCGGTTACCCTTCGATCCATATTCACATATGAAAGTGAATCTTGGAAACACTCAAGAGCAAGAACGCCGGCTGAGAATCTTTGAAGACAAGATTCTACGGAAAATTTTCGGGTCTGTCCAAGATAATAGAATGCTGCGCGACCTTTATAATGAACCGGATGTGGTTTGCTTCATAAAAATTTCCAGAATACTTTGGATCGGGTACGGCATTAGAATGCCCAATATCATGCCAGTGAGAAGAGTATTCGATAGCGTTGCAGGTACAAACAAACCAAGAGGAAGACCTCGAATGAGATGGGTGAACAATGGGCAAAAGACATGCAAAGAATCGATGCCCATAATTGGAGAAGATTAGCGCGTGATCGCGGAAGATAGAAAAAGTTTGTGGAGGCGGCAAAAACCCTCTAAGGGTTGTAAAAGCCAATTGATTGATTAATGGTTATGACTAAAAAACTCTTATACGACTTGTTATCTGTCAACGAGTCCTATTATTTATTATTTTATTTACATTGTGAGTTGTGAGTATTTTATTTACGTTGAACCGGATTAGTTCAACGGATTTTTTTTTGAAAATATCGAATATTTTGTGCCATTGAAAAAATAATAATTATATTTTAAATAATTTATTGTGTAATATCAAATGAAAACTCTTAAGATGTAGATTTCAGTTCACTATGGCGTAGTGGTCAGCTCATTTGACTGCTAACCTTGGGACTCGCGTTCGAATACCGGTTATGGCATGGATGTTTGTATTTGTCATAAAATTACTAAAGTATTCAAAATACAAATAAAGATATACTGGTTACTGGCCATTAGTAACTAAGACAAAAAAAAAAATATATATATGTGAAGTGTGAATTTTCACATATTACAGGCTTTCGCAGGTATTTAGTAAGTGAATGATGATTATTTGGAATGCCAAAACAAATTTTATGGTAAAATATTTTTTTATTAATTTTAATTCGAATGCCATTATTACTATATTTTATTACCATACCATTATTTGGGTTTCTAAATATTTGCAGTATATTTTTTTATATAGCAAGGATCATTAATATTTTGAAAATTGCGCCTACGGCTTCCATTGGTTGTTTAAGTCATAAACTCCGCCCCTCTAATTTCGTATACATTCAAACATAGAATTAAATTATAATTTCAACACTTCCCACTGGTTATTAAATTTACGTTTTTAAAAATTAAATGCAAAATTTACCGAAATATAACTAGAATTTTTTTAAACAAGATAAAAATGCAAAAAAAAAATAAAAAATAAAAATTGACGGGATTTGAACAGTAGTTTCTTACAGTAGTTTCTACTCACGAAGCGACAACGTTACCACTGTACTACGCAGGTTCACTCGTTTACTATGTTAAATAGCGGATTAAATATTTTAGATATTTTAGTTAAAAACACAAAAAATGCGTTATTTTCCGAAAACATAATCTGATCAAAAATTCCTGTTGTACTATTCCGGTTCACACCAATGTACATTACTTAGAATTTTTTCAGATTTTTAGTTTAAATTATCTGGGCCTAAATCGCCTCAAAATAATTTATTTTGCAAAAATAGAATTTTGATCGTTAATCCACGTACCAAGGGCTTTCATTTGATATCCTACACAGAATTGAAAAAAAAAAAAAAATTTTTCGATGAGCATATATTTGTTTATATTTATAGGGGGATATGTTTTTTAGATGTTTTAGTATTTTTCCTATGTGCGGGTCAAAGAGTTGTATAAGCATGCCAAATTTCAACTTTCTAGGTTTAGCCGTTTGGCTACAATTTTTACCGAACAGACAGACAGACAGACAGACGACAAAATGACGGTATAAGGGTTTTTTGGTCATACCTACAAAACCCTAAAAAGATGGGGATTAAAGAATTAGAAGTCGTTTATTCTTTTTTTTCTTTTAGAGATATTTTTGCAAAAAATGTGTTAAAAATCTTTTATCCCAGAGGGGTTAGTCTAGAAATCTAAAAGTCACTTGAGAACTGGTTAATTAGAGTTGGGTCTTGATGCGAGCGCAGCTCTGAATTAAGTACGCTTGTTAGTCTCTATATGGAAGCACGTTAATTAATGTTTCAAAAATTATAAAAATCTACGATTTTAATATGTACTCACAATTTGTTATCAGTTACTAAATACCAAAAAATCAACTGTGGCCACCACAGGACCGACCGCCATCATAAAGTACTTGCATAAAACACATTCTAGCAGCAGAGTAGAAATAACTCGGCCTAATATTTTCTAACAGAGATATTATTTATCATGACCATGGAAACGTTACATATAAGTATGCAAAAATAGATAATCAGAAGAAATGTCGAAAAAAATTTCAAAACTTTTTGGTTTTATCAAAAAATGTCTCAAATAAAAGTTATTAGTTATTGCTTTTATAGCAACTTTTGTCATATAAATGTTTTCGAAATATTTTTCTGTTGCTAAATATTCGCAAAAATCTTAAAATCGACAAGAGTAAACTCCCATTTCTAATCAACCGATTATTACCAAAAGTTGATCAACTTGTGCCATTGATGTCAGAAACTTAAATATGAAATTTCATAAAAATCCTTTTAGCCGAATATGCTCTGCACGTGTACACACCCAGACGGACGGACAGACAGACCGACAGACAGACGGACAGACGGACACACAGACAGACAGATGGACAGACAAACCGACAGACATCATGCTAAAAATAGTCAAAACGTTATGTAGGGACCTCAATTCGTGGAGATCCATCGAAATCTCGAATTGTCAAAATCGGTATGATCACAATACCTCCCTTACATATGTTGGCGGTCGGTAAAAAGTGATTTTGAAAAATTATATATTGGTCTATAACCAAATATTTATGTTAATCAACATATTAGCTTCCTTTAGACACCTGAAAAAAAAGATAAATGCATATTACATAGTCATGTAATGGTATATAATTTTCAGGCATTTTTTATTATTTTCGTAGTGTTAGCACTTTTCCTATAATCCTGTCAAAAATATGTATATACAAGCTTAATTTCAATTATCAAGATTTAGCCATTTGGTGACAACTTCAGTTTTTCATTTTAGATACTTCTTTAAATTTACCCCGTCCTTTATCACCCGTCTTTTTTCTATTTTCCTAATACCCTTTACAATCACATTCTATCAGAAACCAAACAAAACCTTTAAATTCCTTCGAACCGTAGTTTTCTTAACAATTCTCTAAGAGTTGTTAAAGACAATGAAGCCAGAATACTTGCTATAAAATCTTAACCGAAAGGGAAGTACAACAGACTGAAGAGGCCGACGCATTCTGGCTACAAAGTTACCGAACAAAGTGGAATGCACACAATAAGACAGTAATAAGATGGAAACTGACCGTTACACAAGGGTTAAGATAATTATCAGGGGAATTGATGAATGGAATAATTTGATGAATATTTAAACAGGGTTGTAATTTATATAAATTATATATTTTATGTTTAAATATTAAATGTCAAATCAGAACTAAGATTTGAGTGTGACAATCATGATACGTTTCCCCTTCAACTCATAGAGAATAATCCGCTAGATTAACTATTTAGCCTCATTTATAATAGATAAATAGCAAAACCATAGCATAAAAATCACACTCTTTGTTCTCTTTATTAGAAACTGACGTTCCGAACTGAAATAATTTTCGTCCCATCTTTATGGATGTGCTACGCAATAAGTTATGGTACTTTTATAAGCGAGGCTGCAGCCTTACCCCCACAAGTAGCCCACATTGCTTTGCTAATAAACTTTTCAAAAAAAAATGTGAATAAATAATTTTTAGGGTTTTGTAGGTATGACCAAAAAACCCTTATACCGTCATTTTGTCCTCTGTCTGTCTGTCTGTCTGTCTGTCTGTCTGTCTGTCTGTTCCGTAAAAATTGTAGCCAAACGGCTAAACCTAGAGAGTGGAAATTTGGCATGCTTATACAACTGTTTGACCCGCACATAGGAAAAATACTAAAACATCTAAAAAACATACCCCCCTAAAAATATAAACAAATATGTGCTCATCGAAAACAAAAATATTTTTTTTAAATTCTGAGTAGGGTATCAAATGAAAGCCCACCGTACTTGGATTAACGATCAAATTTTTATTTTTGCAAAATAAATTATTTTGAAGCGATTTTTGCCAAATTGTGCAAAAAAAAATTTGTCCCACACCCTGTAGCCCAGATGGTTTAAACTAAAAATCTAAAAAAATTCTAAGTAATATATATTGGTGTGAACCGAAATAGTACAACAGGAATTTTTGATCAGATTATGTTTTCGGAAAATAACGCATTTTTTGTGGTTTTTGGTTCACAGAGTACAAAAGTTATACCAATGTAAGACACTCACATGCAAGGCGTGCGATAGCTTAATGGGTTAGAGCACTGGTGAATACGCTGGAAAACGAAGGGTCTCGAGTTCGAGTACGGAGTGAATTTTATTTTTTCTGTTTTTTTTTTTTGCATTATTATTATGTTGAAATTATTTTGTCAAAATTCTAGTTATATTTTGACAAACGTTGTATTTAATTTTTAAGAGCGTAAATTTAATAACCAGTCTTATTATATGATTAACAGACGATAAATTATTTTAAAAATATCGTTCATTTTGCCGTGATTACTACAAAGTAAAATGTGTCCTACACACTCAGCATACCGCCTTCATTTATTATATACCTGTGAAACCCTGAAATGTGTGAATATTCACACTTCACATCAATTTTTACTTGCCCGACCTTAATATATAAGGGGCAAGTATTGTAATCGCGAAAATTTTCGATGTCGAGATTTTGACGGATGACCACGTTTCATGGTCCAGGGAATCCAAAAAACCTATTTTCGAAGTGCCGTCCGTATGTGTGTGTGTGTGTGTGTGTGTGTGTGTGTCTGTCTGTGTGTATACACGATAACTCAAAAACGGTTTAACTTAAAGAGTTCGTTCTGGTACTAAAAAATTCTCCTATTAAATAGGAAGAACCCTATTGTTTTTTATGAAAATCGGTTGACTAGAAATGGGAGTTTACTCGTGTCGATTTTAATATTTTTGCGAATATTTAGCAACAGAAAAATATTTCGAAAAAATTTATTGAACAAAATTTACTATAAATGCAATAACTAATAACTTTTATTTGAGACGTTTTTTGATAAAACGAAAAATTTCGAAAATTGTAAAATTATTTAAAATTTTTCCAAGTCTCAATTTTTTCATACTTATATGTAACGTTTCCATGGTCATGATAATTAATTCGTAACTAGTAAAGCAAGCCTTGGACAAAAATTTGTATAGAACATAATTTGATGTATTTTTGAAGATTTATCTAAATATTTAAATTTTTTTTTTTTTTTTTAGTTTCTTTTTAAAAAATTTTTTTTTTATGGGAGGGCAAGTCTAGCGGAGGTTTCCTTTCGCCACTGGTTTAGCTATATCTAGATCTTGATTTCTTTATAACTATACTTGATTTTTTTAAAGTGCGAAGTTGTTAGCTCTGCTTTTGCAAAACGTTTTATTCACTAAAAGTGTTAAAGGAACTACATGGTACACTAAAAATATTAACTTTTAGTGTACCATGAAGTCCCTCGCTTTTCGTGTTAATTATTTACACTTCTTTTTTGGTTAAATTTAGTGTAAAGTTTACATTTACATACTGATTAAATTATAGTGTTAGAAACGAAATAGTGTTAAAATAGTGTTAATTTTAACAGTTAGTTAGTTAAAATTTTTGGCGCACAGCAACAAATGCTATTTGCGCCTTGTTAATTTTAACACTGAAAAATATATATTTCATAAAAATATCACTATCTAAATAAAAGAAGATTTACACGGTGATCTGGCTACAAATCGTGAATTTGATACTTTTTTCAAGTGAAAATTTAAATTAAACTTAACACTAAAATTTTAGCCAAACTAAGAATGAACTTTTAAACTTATGAATTTTCTGCTGTGTACACGATAACTAATTAAACAAAATTTTGCGGTAAATTCAAATTTTGAATTTCAAAATGAAGCATTAAATAATAATAATAATAAGTATACGTAGACCTCTAGTCTACTAGTCTCTAGTATGACGTGGCTCAAAAGGTTAATGAAGTTTGCGATTAGTGGACGCTTGACAAGACCTGACAAACCCTTAATAGCCCTATTTTAGCTCAGTCGAGCTATATATCAAGACACAATCCTGCTTCACGAGTATTTTACTTGTTTTTGAGACAGAAATATGAAATTAACATACATTATACATTAACTATGTAAATGTATTTTTGTAAAGTTATAATATATGTAAATAATATTTTGTAAATTTTTATTATTAGCTAGAAACTATATAAATAAAAATTATTATGGGGTTTATCAGGTTTTGACAAGCGTCCACTAATCGCAAACATCAGCAACCTCTTGAGCCGCGTCATACTAGAGACTACTGTAGCTAAATACACACGGCTGCCTCTCAAACCCTGACGATATGCAGACGCGGAAATTACGCCAGTCCCGTGTCCGCACAATGTGGATTGACCCGAGCAGCACTGCTTTCTGCATCCTGCAGATCAACGAGGTGGCAAAAGATTTGCAGGCGGGAATGTACTCGATTTCCATTCGATAGGAGGCTTTCATGCCACCCAAAACACCAACTATCAGGACTACAAGCTTAACTTCATACCCTAGATACAGCTTTCTCGGATAATAGATCCATATATTACTTCTTTTCCTCCTTCTTGAGAGAGATTTATTTGGGGTTTGTTTGGTCTTGACAGGCGTCCACCAATCGCAAACTTCAGCAACCTTTGGAGCCGCGTCATACTAGAGACTAGTGGAGCTAAATACACTCTACCTCCAAGATTTTCTCAGATGTTAAACTGGACATCGTCCTGCTGGATTTTAAGACAAAATACATTTTTGCCATCAAATTATCCTGTCCAGCTAATAACATCACTCTCAAAGACGACGTGCAGAAAACTAATCACCCGAACCTCTTGTCCGAGCTAAGAAATATGTAACCGGGTTATTCTGTGAAGCTCGTAGGCTTGATTTTAGGTGTATTAGGTGGCTTTAAAGCTCCTTTTAAGAGGGAAATCTGCAGACTATTTGCTACATCTCTGGTCTATATAAGGCAAAAACAGTGCTGATAGGATCGCTTCGCATTTTGCGAACGCTGGATTTGGTGTTAGCCCATCGTTTGCACCTTGTAATTAATCTGGATCTTAGCTGTTCACTTAATTTCTTAAAGATGAAACGTAAACCTTCACCTTTAAGAAATTAAGCGGTTATTATAGACACGTTAAATAAGACGGTTTAAAATTATTGAATTTGATTTATTATAATACTAATTACAAGAGTTAAGTTTGAAAGATTAAAATATAGGTAAAAGTAATGACAAAGATTAAAACAAATAGAATCGGGTAGTCCACCAGAATGCCGACACAGGGCCTCTAAGAATTCAACAACTTAGATGTTTACGCTAACCGGACCGAATATTTTCTGCCCACGTGTTTAGAGACACGGGTGTTTTTATAAGACATATCTAGGCTTTCCTATGAAGAGGGGTAAAAAGATTGTTCAAGGAAGTGTCAAAGTTATTAGGTACTAACTTTGAACAAAAGTTTCCTTGAACAATAAACCATAAATAAAATATTTTAAAGTTACGTGTTGTTAACGTAAGGTTCTCACAAATATTGTCTGTAATGTACGCTTTAAAATCCCTAAAAAAATGCTAGAATGCATTCTAAGAAATTCTCGGGACGGGTGGTTTGTGAAAGTTCTAGTCATTGTACCGGCGTTCTAAGGAATTTAAATACTAGCGATAAAGACAAAAAAAAGTAATAATCAAAACATATTCCGTTTTGGTCTATAAATGACAGAAGGTCTACAAGGTCATTACTAAGTAAAACTATAAAGGAGACGGTCACTAAAAAAACTATTCGTACCGTTTTTCACAAAGAAATGTATAAGGCAAGATATCGGATTTTATATTTCTGGTGTTACTAAGGTAGTAAATTCAGATATGTTTCCATATTCATTCTTAATTAATTACACCTTTTACAGTGGAACAAATGAATATGAAGAAAGAGATAATGGGAAAAAAGATTAAAAATCAGTTGATATATTTTTAGAGATAAATCCTCTAAAAATATAGAGAGAACAGTTATTAGAAAAATTAACAAGTATTGGTGTACAAGATATATTGTAACATCTAATATTTAACAGATCTAGGAAGAAGAATTGCGTGCGTCAGACCAAAATGTAAACTCTTCTGACAGTGCTCAAAATAAAAGAGAGAGATATTCGAAAAATACATTTTGTAATACTTAGAAAATTGCTTTTATCATTTTTGGTGAAATTTTTATGCAAGATATTAATAAAGTTGACTAATTTTGTTTATTATAAAGCGGTACAAATAGACAAAGGTCTTAAAATAATCAACTCATTAACGCATATTACCCATTTCCTTTCTAGTTCATTTAATCCCAGCGCAGTTCCTTCCACATAGTTCCGTAACAATCTTATAGGGAATCAAATATGGCATACAATGTTGCGCTTCATTAGTCACTGGCGAGGTCCACATACGTCCCCTTCTTAATCAGCGGACCCTCCACTGGTCACTAGCTGTCTTATAGATTATTGCTTACATCCCCTTCAAATGCATCACTGAATTATTGCATTTAGTTTAAAATTGTTTGTAGAAATGCAGGGTGGACAGTATTAAAATTGGGTAGGCCGGGCATTGTAATCAGATTACATAACAAGTTAATATTAAACCAGTTTATTTCCATTCTTATTACTTCGAGGATAAAGGGATTTAATGAACCCAAGGATTCGATCGCTAGTATTTTATATTTCGGGCAAAATAATAATAATAATAATAATAATCACTCAAGTCAAGACATACATTTAAATACACAATTATTATTTCAAGTTTAACATTACAATTTTACATTTTTAAAATTTATATTTGAATAATTCTTCTGTGGAGTAAAAATGATGTTCGGTAAAGAACTGTTTCATCCTTTTCTTGAATTCGTTAGAACCCAAACTTCTGAGTTTTATTGGTAATTTATTCAGTAATTTGGCTGCGTAGAAGTTGTCACAGGTACGGGGTTTGGTAAGTCTTAGAAAATCTAGGTATAAATTCGACTTGCCTCTTGTGTCGTATTGGTGAATTTCCGCATGAGTTTGAAAACTTCTTATTTTTTTATGTGTCAAAATTAGGGAATGGTACATGACCGCAGATGGAAAGGTCATTATATTTAAAAAAATAAAATTATTCCGACAATCAGCTCTATAGGATGAGCGTTTCAGTACTCTAATTGCGCGTCGTTGTAATGCCATAAGTCATCTGGGAGTGAAACAATGCATAGTATGCAATTCTTAGGACGTCAGTACTTACAAATGGTGCCAGGTTTCTTAGCAAATAGATTGCAGAACACAATTTTTTTGCCAGTGCACCAACATGCTGATCCCAAATGAGTTTCGGATCAATAAGTACCCTCAATAGGTTCACAGATAGCGGGTTGTCAAAATTATTTGCTCTTAGCGTTAGAAGAATTTGTTGGGTTTTATTGAGGTTTAGGGAGAGTCGATTGGTGTCGAACCAGTACTTAGCTCTCTGCATTGCGATGTTATTAATGCTGATAACATCAACAAGTGATGAAGATCTTGCAATTAATGTTGTGTCATCGGCGTATAAGATACTGGTTCCACCAATATACGAAGGGAAGTCATTGACATAAAACAAAAAGAGGAGAGAGCCGAGGATAGATCCTTGTGGTACCAGTAAAATACCATAAATACCTCAAAATACCATGTACCTCAACCTCCAAACTGTAAACTAAGGCTGAGGTTTTACATGAACCCATTCTGTAAAGAGTAATAGTCTAGGACAGTGTTTTTTAACATTTTTGTCCCCGCGGACCGGTGCAAATAGGATAAATATTTCGCGGACCAGCTGAAACCTAAGGCACAAATAAATAAAATTATAGATAGTATCTTATTTTTATATAGGTATATGTTATATAATTATAATTTTTAATGCGACCTCTGCTTCTGCTTCTTTCTTTTTATATACGTAGCTGCAGAGTTGTTTCTGAGAGACGAAGCACTGCGTTAACATCCATTCGATTTCTCTGTTTGGTTTTTATTATTGAAATGACTGAAATACTTTTCGCACAAATAGGAAGTCGAAAAAATGACAAATAATTTGATAGCCTTATAACTCAAAGATTGATATTCTTTTTCTAGCGATTTCCAAAATTGAGACAATCAGATCAATTCTGTAAAAAGTTACTGTGTTATAACGTTACTACAACATAAAATATTATAAAAAATACAATGCGTTTCATTCATGATAGTAACTGACCTTGCTCATTGTGACGAATTTAGTAACTATTATCATAGTAACATAGTTACAGAATTGGTCTGAATGATTGGATTTTATGTCTGGACACCAGAGTGACATCAGAAGACAACTCGATCAGATTTCCTTTTTCACGAAGATCAAGTGAACATGACTTTATATCTTCCAAGAATGGATTATTAATCCAGAGGTTACCTTTACAAGGATCCTCATTTTCAGAGAAATAATTATTAAAATTTTCAGCTAATGCTCTTAAATGTTGACTTATTATATTTAATATGACTTTCTGGTTGACATCAGCAACAATAAAAAATACTTTCAAAATTGGAAACATTTCCTGGCAAGGATGCAAAAGGTGACCCCGCACCCGGGCGGCTGGATCAAGGGGTGGCAGCCTGTAGACCGTTTGTGTTGTGGGAAATGATCTGAAAGGACTTGAATTATTTAACGAAGTACTTATTATATTGTATATGACTTAATGGTTGACATCAGCAGAAATAAAAAATTCTTCCAAAAGTGGAAACATTTCTATATCTTCCTCTTATAAGCGACTATCCCAAAGAGCTAGCTTCTTCAAAAGTATGAAAAATAGCCGCGAGAGGCGTAGTACTGGGGCTAGTAAATATTAAATAAATCATGGTTCAGACAAAAGTTAGCTTCTGCGTCGACTAAAAAAATATGCTATGTACTTGTGAATAGAAGTGTGCATCTACATGATTCGGTCGAAATATTTCGCGGACCGGCAGGAATTTTCTGCGGACCGGCACCGGTCCGCGTACCATGGGTTGAAGATCACTGATCTACGACAGCGTTTCTCAACCGAAAACGTACCATATATGAGAGCTTTGCGGGATGTTTGTGAAATACGTGAATTCACGAGTCAATTACTAAGAAAATTTTATAATAAAAAAAATATATATATATTAAAATCATTAATGACCGGTATCTAAAGTACGAATTATCCCTAACTCAAGTTAAAATAATTAGTTTTTGTATGGTGTAGAATACCCGCCATCGGTGAAGTATTAAATTTACAAAAGAGTTAAAATATTAATTAAAATCTCAAATGACGATATAAAACCGGTATCTTCAAAAGGTAGAAATATTTTAACTGAACTCCAAATATGTATATTGCTTTACGTGATTTTTTTAAAGTTTCATATTGTCACGTGGGTGGTTTGATTGAGATACAACTCCTGGTTTCAACATAACAAATTTATTAAACATCAAAACTACAATAGTATGTTTCAATTGGTCCATGGAGTTGGGGAAGTCTTCGGTCCACCCCGTGTTCACCAGGATCGGCTTGGAGCTATCTCCGAGGCGGGGGCTACCCATCCGGGAATCGAGAAGCCTAGAGAAGTCTTCTCCCACTCACATGGTCACTACTTGCTTGGCTTCACCCTCGATACAAGAATCTGGCGTCAGTGTCTTGGTCGTCACCTTGTGGACTAATACGTGCAGCGGAGTTTGCTATGTTCAATTGCTTCCATATTTCGTGACTTCCAGCCTTTTTGTAACGACAATTAACCCAGTTCCAATATTCATTCGTCATGACAAATATTTCCTCATTATGAAAATGCGATGTCTGCATTTTGTAATCAGGCCACGTCAGACGCTGAAGAATAGTTTTTAATCAGACAGCTGACTGTCACAATGTCTAGATGTCCTAATTCTGACCTAGGATTACCTATGTGACATTACCCCCTTCCCCATCAGCATGGCGCCCCGACATGCAACAAAATAAACAAAATTTAAAAAAATCAAAATAATAAAACCAATGGCAAAAAATAAAAAGTTTTGAAGTTAATAAAGACTTAGAAACTTATCAGGTATTTCTACGCTGTTGGCTCATGTGACGTCTCCAGATGGCCACCAAAATGCGTAGACACAGCTCCCCAATACCTGACTGGCGGCTAAGGGCTCTTTGGTGCATGGCTCATGAACCTTAGGAAATTTGGAAAATTTGAATTTTGATCGACATTTGTGATTCAGCCGTCTGTTTAAAAATGGAACTTCTGGAACTATAGTCGGATTGCTGATAAGTGACTGTTCGTTGCTACAAGTATCGATATTTAATACTATATGCTTTCTCTGTCTATATCATTATAATTATTTGCATACCAATAGTAACGTATAGTGACCCAAATTGACAACTAACCATCAAAATTATATGAATAAAAAACAAAGCATTCGAAAGAAACAGCATGATTCGTAGATATCTTTACTAATTACAGCGCGAAATAAATTTACAGCAGTACTCAAACAAATAAAATTATTAATTTTAAGGTATAATTATAAATAAGGAAAAATTTATACTCATACGTAAATTTTGGATTATAATTTGTTGTTTATTCCAGCAGATTTAAAATTAAAGTTTGTGAATTTAATAATTGGCCGCAAGCCATATTTTAATCAATATTTATTACCAGACACTGACAGTTAACAGACAAATAACAAAAAACATTTTTAAAATCGCTGAAAAATGGTAACTAGATTATTTTATGAATGCACCACTTGATACATACATGTAACAGTCACCTATCAGCAATCCGACTATAATACCCAACGTATTAAAAAAATAAACATAACGAAAAACGTGTAGTGTTGTATTTTACGTGTTCTAAATAGACCGGGAGCTCATGACAGTTTTTGGTCTCCGATTTCATACAGTATGCCTTTTGGAGGAGAGAACATTTACCCTGTGACAACAAAAAAGGCATGGTACTAAACCCCTGCACGCTTTCCGGTCATAGGGAAAATTGCATTTCCACTTAAACACAAAATTTTTGTGCTTTTCTCTGATTTAATATTGCTTGCCCTTTTGTCAAAAGAAAGTTATAACAAATTTAAAGTCTTTTAAATATATGCATGCGATTCGGAGGGTCCCAAAGGGCTCAAACGGTCATGTGATCTTGTAATAAAAAAATATGATTTTCCGCGTTTTAATACAGCATGCCTATAATTAAAAACTCAAAATATATCATACTCGAAACCTGTAAAAGTACAGTACATCTGGTTTTTACATAAATATTTACATACAACTGATTAATTTCCAGATGACTTGTATTCTTACTGGGTTGTGGTACTTGCAAAAAGGAAGAGTAATAGATTAAAATTTTGATACCCGTTACGTTGGTTATCTGTTCACCAAGCATGCAGTTGCCTTGGATAGTTGCCTAGGTGCCTAGGTGCCTAGGTGCCTAGGATTACCTATGTGACAATATCAACAAGATATAGATAACTAGTTAGTAATAATTAATTAGGTACCATTACATATTTACTTATAATTCTTTTAATATATCCATATTTATTGTTAAAATAAATTATTGACGAATAAGTTATTGACGCATCTTCCATCTCTTTTAACATGTTGTACAGTGCATATGTCTATCTCTTTCTATCGACAACTAAAAACGTTGCTAAACGTACTTCTCTATTAGTTAAAAGATCGTAGTATAGAGATGATGAACACTACTAACGTTAGCATCACACTTTCTAAATTTAACAAGTAATGCTTAATAGCAATATTTAGTAAAAGATTATGAACATGGCCCTATATTTTTTGTTTTTACATTTGGGGACGTTACATGATGTTTCTAGTTTCAAAATTTATAAAAGTATGTGAAAATTTACACTGAACACTATTGTTTAATAGGGGAAAACCAAATCCATTCTGTAGATTTTCTGCCCAATTACTGGTTTAATGCAGTGTCTCTAAACCGCCAGTCTGCGGACCGCTGCCGGTTCGCTTCTGACCCTATGTGGGCTGCGAAATTTTAAAAATACGTATCTAATAAAGTTTTTTTGCAAATTAATTTACGGCTAGTAGAACTTAGTATTTAAAAAAACTAATAGTATATAAAATTATATTTTTTACGTGTTGTAGTAATTAAAAAATATTTATTTATTTAATGTTATTTGCAGTTTTACAATAAATTATAAATGAAAAAAAAATAGTTTCACTGGTTCACGTAAAAAGTTAGATATTTACCGGACCGCACAAAAAAAATGTCTTTCTGTCGGTCCGTAATCAGATTTAGGTTGAAAACCACTAGTTTAGAGGATTCAGTCACTTCAAACTCTGAATCTGGTCAAATTTCCATGACTGAATGTTGCTAGGGTTTGAGATTAGAGATGGGTCGTTCATGAACGAACCGGCTCACTGAGCCGGCTCAGTACACTGATCGAAGTGACACGGTTCACCAAATTGAAATGAGCCGGCTCACGGCACACTGTATAGTTTCAAGTTTCAAGGATACGATTGGTCGGGCGATTGTGAGCAGTGACCGGAGTGATCCGGATCTGGATCGATGTCATGTTGAACTTGGCTTGTAATGTATTATCATAAAGTGTATTTTGTCAACAATTTGTAGGGCAGTTTATTTGAAACTAATAGGCTTAGTCTGTATTTTCTTATAAAAATATTGCCCAAATCCCATATGTCCAATTATAAGGGCAATAAACATCGCCATAAACTTAACACATCTGGTTTAAAATACAGTAGCTACATAAAGTGAATTGTTTGTTTCAAGAGCCGGGGCTAAACGACGTTCTACCTACGAACGAATGACTAACCGACCGACAACTGACCGACTTGTGTCTCGGAAACATGTTTCCAGTTCATATAATGTAAGAGCCGGCTCTAAGCGACGTTCTATCTACGAACGAACGACCGATCGACCGACAACTGACCGACCTGTGTCTTGGAAACATGTTTCCAGTTCATATAATGCAAGAGCCGGGGCTAAGCGACGTTCTACCTACGAACGAACGACTGACCTGTGTCTCGGAAACATGTTTACTTAAGGCTGCGTATAACCCCCGGAGGTTACTAGTTTCTTATACAAAACTAACAATCTGAAATAAAATTAGTATCAACCTATACATCAAATTTTGCACCGAATTTGTATCTATCTAATATGATAGTTTTAATTGTAGAAACATTTATTGTAAAAATATTATCGCTCAATAACTTAAAAATAGACATCAGCGATATTGTTCTGTAATTTTTTAAATCTATTTGTGGGTTTCGAATAACTTTTATATTTATCTAGTTTTGTGTAGAAATGTTCAAATAATACATCAAATTTTTTTTCGCCTTGATTACTTATAGTTTAGAGCCTTCGTCGAAAAATATTATACTTAAATATAATAAAATTCCACTTGGTACACGTATTCTTCACGAAAAATAAATCATTTTTACTCGTAACACCAATTTTAAAAACTGCGGCAGATTCAAGAGAGCGGCAAAAATAGATTACCAAGTTCAATAACTATAAGTAATTTTCACAATACAACAAAATAGCTAGAATCATATTTGCTGAATGAAGCTTTAGGTACAATTTGCCACATCGTACTCAAATATACGTCGATTGGTTTACAAGATGGCGTCTATAATGCAATTTGCTTATTTACAACTACCTAACAGTTTTTTCTACAATTAAAAATATCCTATTAGATAGATAAAAATTCGCTGAAAATTTTGATATATAGATTGTTATTAATTTTATTTGTATAAGAAACTATTGAGGACTATAGGGTTGTGCGCCGCCTTAACCGGATCACTGAGCCGGATAAATGAACTGACTCAACAAACTGAACGACCTCCACTGATCCGGTTCCGCAAACTGATCCGAAATTCCCGTCTCTATTTGAGATGCATATGTATTCAGCTGGATTAGTTTTTAGTATAACGTATTCTTATTTAAAGCTTGTTAAAATTCTATTAATACTTTATTTAACTGACATTATATTGTTTAAATCAGACAATTCAACAAAATTTATATTTAATAAGTAAAGAATATAATAAAAAAAATTGTAATTGTTAAAAATTTGATTGGTATTTAAAAGTCTTTGATGTAAGTTAGGGTGCCTCAGTTATAAAATAATTTCTCCGCTAATGGTGTCTTGAGCTATCGTCCAATTAAATACCTCAATCTTCCGTAGAAAGTCTTTGGGTATTGTCTTCTTTTCAGTAAGTCTACGTTGGTCCGTTCCATTGTTTCCGTAGCTTCCCGATTCGTTAAGCAGTAGAAAGAGCAGCAGATAAAGGGACTTCCTTGGAAAAGACACGCTTCTATAACGTAACTATTTCAATTGCGAAACTTTTATAAAAGCGAAGAGTTGTGTGGTGTGAGTGGTAACATTGTCTAACTCACTGTACGGTGAATATCTTCTTAATCTTTGGATATATCTCAAACCTGGAACAATGATGTTACTTTAAGAATTCTTTGATTGAGTTCTTTTTTAACATGTCTGGTCTGAGAGATCACGGTTCACCTTCATCAAATCAAAATCATGTATTACTACAATTTTTTAACTCTATCTGTTAGTAAGACACTGAAAAATAAAATTATTTTTATAAATGTTAGAATATAGATAGCCAAGAAATTCTTGTACCATCACTTATGTGTCTTTCTATCTGTCTATTGTCAGAAAGAGATTTTAAAATCTAAAGTCTGTTCAAGATAAGTTATTTAGTTATTTAAAAATTTTGGCGCACAGCAACAAAGGCTATTTGCGCCTAACGCAGCTCATCTAAATGATTACACTACATATTAAAAACAATAAATGAAACAATAAATAAATAAATAAAATCATTAAAAATACGCATACTCAATAAGAGATTTTGCACAGACAAATACAAATAAATAACATAAAAAGTCTGTTCAAAAAAATGAACAGACGCAGGGTGATGGTAAGAGGCTGTAAAGGGGCCAATTACCATCGAATATCACAGGTTAATAATAAAACACATTAAAATTAGGCGCAAACTTCACAAATAAAACAGTAAGTTCAATTATCTCAGGAAGAGTATCAGCCTGTCCATGAGTAGTCTGTCGTCACCTAAAGCATCTGACAGGTCGTAGCACAGGCCTAACCTCTCCCTAACATCCTCGAACTCTACACATTCAGTTAAAAAGTGTAACACAGAAAAATCTGCGTTACACGTCTTACAGATAGGAGACTCTTCACCTCGAAGCAGGTGTCCATGGGTCCACCAACAGTGGCCTATGCGAAACGTCTGATGGCGGTTTCCTTTCTGCGGTTAATCCTGCAGGAAGAACCCCATGGTTTAACGTCTCCCTTAATCTGTCTCAACTTAACGTTCTGTGTGCTGCACCACTCATGTTGCCATATGGCTAAAACCAGATGTTTCAGATGACTCTTTGCGTCATCTGGAAATATGAAAATCACATCAATCATAGGTCTGTGGGAGGCGGCTTTTGCCGCTGCGTCTGCCGCTTCGTTGCCTTTAATACCAACATGTCCCGGTATCCAAGACAGCTCTACCCTCACATTCTGAGTATTCAGATTATGGAGTAGCAACCGGATCTTTAGTATAAGAGGATGCACTGGATCTGGATCTGGGATACTGTTTAGACCGCTCAACGAGTCTGTCAAGATAACACTTGACCGACTTTGCTCTGACGAAACGAAACACAGGGCCTTGAAAATAACGTACAGCTCAGCAGTGTACACTCGTTATGGAGTGCAGACGGTACTGAAACTGTTGACGTGGGTTCAATACCACGAACGCACACCCAACCCTGGTTCCGGATTTTGATCCGTAGGTAAAAATGACAGTATCCTCGAACCTATGGACCAGTGTTCTCTGTTTTTCATGTTGGTATTTGATAGGCAACGTAGTATCTTTATCAAACCTATTTAATGAGAGATTCACAAGCGGACTGTTCAAGATAACTATGAAATAATGACACACTTGATTAATTTAGTTGTCAATGTTAGAATGTAATGTAACTAACATGCAAGCGTTACTGACTTGTTACATTTTTATTTCACAGGTTGGTAGACCTTTATTACGTTACCACACATTCTTAACGTTGCGTATAACCACCAGAAATTTGTAACCTAATTTCTTATTTAAAAATAAAATATTTAATTTAAATTAGGGAGATAGAGAGAAACAGAGAGAAAGATCATCATAATACTTGGCACTATACCAGGTCTACAAGTATGAAATGCGGATTTTTTTTTTAAATAAAACACATTAAACTCAAAAGAACAGTAAAAGTTAATTTATTTAAAGTATGGTCCATTAGAAGTTATACATTTTTCCCATCTTTCAGGCAATTTGTGAATACCTCGCCAGTAGAACTCTTCCCCTTTCCCCGCAAAACATTCATCTAGCCATTCTTTCACATTTTCATATGAACAAAAGTGCTGCTCGGCAAGTGCTCCCCATCGATGCGAACAAGTAGTAATCTGAAGGGGTCAAGTCTGGTGAGTAAGTGGCATGGGGTAGCACTTCCCACTTGAGTGCCTTCAATGTGTTGCAAACTGCTTTTGCCTTATGTGATGGAGCGTTATTGAGAAGAAAGATTACCTTGTGCTGTCTTCTTTCGTATTCTGGTCGTTTTATGAGCAGCGAATGGTTCAATTCGATCAGCTGTTGTTGGTAGCGTTGGGTATTAACTGTTTCACCAGGTTTTAACAATTCATAATAGACCACACCCTTTTGGTCCCACCAAGTACAGAGCATTGTCTTTTTGCCAAAGCGATTCGGTCTTGCAGTTGATGTGGATGCTGAGCCTGGGTTCACCTATGATTTTTTGCGTTTGGGATTTTCAAAATAAATCCATTTTTCATCGCCAATAAAGATACGATGCAAAAAAGACTTTTGTATCGTGCAAGCAAAATTTCACAAGTGTTTTTGCGTTTTTCCATCTGCCTCTCATTCAATGCATTGTTACATATTACCCATCTCTCGTAGGCGATTGGAAACAGCTTGTTGACTAACGCCTAACTGCTCTGCTAGTTGTTTTTGTGATTGACTATCGTCTTCCTGTAGCAATGTTTCCAATTTTGTATCTTCATATTTTTTTGGAGGTTTTTCATGTTCTTTGTCTGTAAGATCAAAGTCACCACTTTTAAAACGCCGAAACCATCGTTCACACGTATCTTACGATGGAGCATATTCACCATAAGCTTCTCGAAGCAGTCGGTATGATTCAGCAGCAGTTTTTTTCAAATGAAAACAAAACAGTAGTACTGTCCGCGAATGCTCTTTAATTGGCACAAAATTTGACATTCTTAAAACAGTAAAACAAAACTATATGATCACTTTTCAAATTATAACCTATACGCATTTGACACTTAATGATAACTGAACAAAACGCCATATGTGTTGAAACTTTGAGCTATACACTCTGTTTGCGCGGCAAGTTTGAAAAAAATCCGCATTTCATACTTGTAGATCTGGTAACCTTTTACGAGACAGAAATTTCTGCAAAATTTTTCGCCATTTCAGTCATTATTTAGCAATATTCCACTAGTTCTATACTCAGTTATGATGTCCTTTTCACATTTCAGCGATCTTAAATTAGGCATTCTTGTCATCCCTTTGGTGATACCCATAATATTTTAACATTTTTTAAACCTCGCTCTCTCTCTTTCTTTCTCTTTGAACACTGTTCTTGAGACCTAAAAACATACAATCACAATAAAAAACCTCTAACAAGCAATAAAATGTTAAGATAATCTAAATTACAAATTCCCTTCAAAAACTTTATAATAAAAACTAGATAAGACTTAAAATCAATGTCACTCCTGACAAAATTTGTTCAACTTTAGATAAGAACTTAATAGTTGAGTCGTGTTAATGACTTCTTCCCTAAAATAGTCTACATACATGTAATTAGTATGTAAATGGCAAGCAGGACCGTAACATTAAAAATAAAAGGTGCATTGAGATTGATATCGGCGTTGAACAGCGGACGACCAAATGCTTTCAGTTTTTGAATGGTTTCTATATTTGAACTTTGATGTAAACGCAAGGAAATTGCAGTATTTATAATATGAAAAGATAATGTAATATAGTAGCACAATAAATACAAAGTTTATATTGAAATGTGCACACATAACGGAAAATGAGAGGCAGACGATTACAATAGATATATACGTGATGTGAATGAAAGGATACCGCATGCAGACGAAAGAGAAAAAATTTATGTGAAGTGTGAATTTTCACACATTTCTGGATTTTGCAGGTATTTAGTAACTGAACGATGATTATTTGGGATGCCAAAACAAATTTTATGTCAAAATATTTTTTTATGAATTTTAATTCGAATGCCTAACACCATTATTTAAGTTTCTAAATACATGCAGTATTTTTTTTATATAGCAAAGTTCATTAAGATTTTGAAAATTGCACCTATGGCTTCCATTGGTTGCTTACATCATAAGTCTCGCCCTTTGATTTCGTCAAACATAGAATTAAATTATAATTTCAACACTTTCCACTGGTTATTAAATTTACGCTTTTAAAAATTAAATGCAACATTTACCAAATATAACTAGAATTTTAACAAAATAATTTAAACAAAATAAAAATGCAAAAAAAAAAACAAAAAATAAAATCAACAAGATTCGAACCCTAGTTCGCAAGTTAAGTTATATTATTAACAGTACGACAAATCCAACCACGCCACGAGAGATACTGATCTGGTATGTTACACAACGTATTAAATAGTTAACATATTTTAGTTAAAAACACCAAAAATGCGTTATTTTCCGAAAACATAATCTGATCAAAAATTCCTGTTGTACTATTCCGGTTCACACCAATGTACATTACTTAGAATTTTTCAGATTTTTAGTTTAAACCATCTGGGCTACAGGGTGTGGGAGAAAAAAATTTTTGCACAATTTTGGCAAAAATCGCATCAAAATAATTTATTTTGCAAAAATAAAATTTTGATCGTTAATCCACGTACTAAGAACTTTCATTTGATACCCTACTCAGAATTTAAAAAATATATATTTTTTTTTCGATGAGCACATTTTTATATTTTTAGAGGGATATGTTTTTTAGATGTTTTATTATTTTTCCTATGTGCGGGTCAAAGAGTTGTATAAGCATGCCAAATTTCAACTCTCTAGGTTTAGCCGTTTGGCTACAATTTTTACCGAACAGACAGACAGACAGACAGACAGACAGACAGACAGACGACAAAATGACGGTATAAGGGTTTTTTGGTCATACCTACAAAACCCTAAAAAGGTTTTGCAAGGAATTAAACATTCGCCAATAAGTAGAGGCCTAGCAGAAGATGGAAACGTCGACAGACAAAAATATGCGAACACCGTTATTCTGGACGTTTGCCATTGCTGAGAGTCATTGGGACTCCGAAATCTAACGTTAGTTCACGCCGGCGTGACATTTGAAAAGAACCAATTAAGAACGTTTATTTCAAAATATATGCAGAGTGATTGGTTCTTTTCAAATTTCACGCCGGCGTCAACTAACATTAGTTTTCGGAATCCCATTCAGTACTTGGCTAGAATAGTACAATATAATGAGTATTAGTATCAAAAAGATGTAATACTTCATGAGGAATATAAAATTCTTTCGGACGTTTTGGAAACTGCACAACAATCTGTTTCCGTCTTCAGCGATCACGAGAGTGATAAACATTTCAATTTACTTCGAGTTTTTATACTGGGTATTGTAAGTGTGGGACCAGGTTATAGGTGTGTTGCTATTGGTTGGGGGGTTGGGGTTACCTATAGCTTGGGACGGGACTACCTGAGGAAGATTAACAACCGGATTAAGGTTGTTTGTCACATTATTGTGTGGTAATGAGTGTTTTGTTACCAGATTAGTAACCTGAGGATTAGAAAGGTTGTTCTGAATAATAGACAGCCAGAGTTGAGGAAATTATATCCTAGCTTGGTTGACAGCATTTCATGCTATGATCGAAAACTCTGGAAATTCTGGTAATGCTGTAAAGCCGTAGGCTAGGTTTGTAATCTTCCGAGTGAAATATAGCGATTATATGCAAGTCAAATACAATATTTTATCTACAATAGTAAATTTGATTTAAAAACAGAAATTCTGAGCATCAATTGCTGCAGAACCCACGTCATCAAGATGGTTGCCGAACCATCAGCTGATTGTATTATACAACAATGTTTAAAATACCATTATTTATTGATTTATTTATTCTAACTAAATAATATACTAGTTATAAAGAAAGGCTGTGTGAGGCGCAAATAGGCTTACTAAATAAAATATTGCAGTATAAAAAAACTTTTATGTTAAGCCGTTTGGCTACAATTTCTAGCTTACAGACAGCACTCAAGAGTGATATAATGGTTTTTTTGGTGATCATAATAATAATAATAATAATAATAATAAATTTATTGAAGGCTAAAACAATACATAAATTGCATACCTTAAGTCTAGGATGCATAATTATACAAAATACAATTACAAAATATACTCAATTAATAGAAAGAAAACAATTCATCGATTAAATTAAGTTGGTTTGTAGATATTCTGGTACACTATAGAAACAATATTTCAATATCAGATTCTTCACTGCCACTTTAAACTTTTTTTTATTTAATTCTTTGACATTAACTGGCAATTTATTATATAGCAAGGGCCCGTAATAAGAAGGACATTGTTTTGTTAGGTTTATTCTTGTTTTTGGTATAAGCATGTTGTTTTTGTTTCTCGTGTTGTGTGAATGTATGTCTATATGTGTACTGAATTTGTGTATGTGTTTTTTAGTAAGTGTAAGTATGCTAAATATATAAACACACGGTAACGGCATTATTCCAAACATTTTAAAAAAAGTCTGCAGTAGTCCCTTGACTTTGCATGTGCTAAGATTCTGATAGATTTTTTTTTGTAAAATGAATATTCTGTTTGCATAAGGGCTTGCTCCCCAAATAATAACTCCATAATTAATATGCGAATGGAATAATACAAAATATGTCATTTTAGCCGCTGCATTTGTGATCAAACAAGATGTTTTTCACAGTACAAATATAACTTTCGATAATTTTTTGCAAATACTATCAATATGCTCTCTTCAAGATAACTTTGCATCTATGTAAATTCCTAAAAACTTAGCACTGTTGCTTTGTACTAAATTGATATTTTGGGTGGTTATTATTAAGTTTGTTGTTTTATTGTCATTAAATATTATATTATTGACAGTGAACCAATCGGTAGCTACTTTTAGGCAATTTCCCTTTTTTTGTTGCGCAAAGAAACGTCGTGTCATCAGCATATAAAACTGTTTCAAATTTAATGTTTGCTGGAAGATCATTGATGTACAAAATAAAGAGAAGAGGACTAAGAACTGAACCCTGTGGAACACCCTGTGTGACATGACCAGTCTTAGAAAAGGTTCCACCAGAGTATACAGTTTGTTGCCTACCAGTGAGATATGATTTCAAAAGTTTATAGGCTACGCCTCTTATTCCATAGTGCTCAAGCTTGTTCATCAGTGTTATATGATTAACACAGTCAAACGCCTTTGTTAAGTCACAAAAGGTCGCTGAAATTATATTGTTATTATTAATATTATCATAGATAAATTCGAAGGCTTTGATTAGTGCATCATTTGTGCTTCTGTTGGAAATGAAACCAAATTGTGAGTCATTAATAATTTTATGTTTATTGAAGAAAGAAGTAAGTCTATTTTTAATTAAATATTCAAAGACCTTGGAGATAACATACCTACAAGACCCTAAAAATTGACGCGTATGCGTGCTTGGTCGTGAAAAGTTATTTAAACTATACCCTTTTTCTGGAGGGCGTCGGTCAAGTAAATCCTCCCAAACCATACTGCTTTGATTTATCTTTATGCGATGTACGTTTGTGCAATGGATCTGTTATAAACGAAACTGTAGAGTTGTTCATAGTAGATCATAGCTATTTACGTTAGAGGATTGACTCATTGGCAACTCTCTCATCTGGACCAGATCATGATAAAGGACTTGTGTGAGTGAGGTCAATATTCAAATAGATTATCTAGGAAGTAAAATAAATAAAGAGATCCAGTAAAGTTCTCATCCGTAAAATACAAAAATATTTTCCAGAATTTCCTGTTGAAACAGTTTCTTCAAACATTTTAATGGCAGAGATTTTCTATCGTCCATCATCGTATCAAATTCAATAGTAAAAGTATAAAACTCTTCTTTACCACTCATATTTAGTTTCTATTTACTTTGATATCTGGACATAAAAAGCATTTCACGAAATGAACAAACTACTCAAAATATTAAAAAACACCGTATAAAATTTCATTGAAAAAGGAAGGTGCATCAAAGAAATGTTTTTGGTGGTTAGTGCGGATAGATAAAGGAAAAACAGTTTTATCTATATGCTTTCCATCAGGTAATTGCAATCTCTTTTAACTTTGCCTTTATACATCAGTACTAAAAGTACTAAAACTATTTCTAGAGTAGGATTAAGAGGTAAATCCACCCAGTAAACGTATATTAAGAGTGGTAGCTTTCAGATACATTGAGAAAAACTATGGGGGGTAAGATACATAGGTTTAATTTTCGATGGGCAAAAGTTTTACAGCTCTTCGTACCAATCTCCTATTTTAGTACTCAGTTAATTAAGCTATTAGATTAGATTTAGTGGAAGGATTATATAACGGCTACAACAAATTGACAGCGTTTTATTATCCTCATCATCGTTATGTACAAAGTCTTATTTATGATAGACGCATATAATCGCTATATTTCACTCGGAAGATTTACAACCATCGCCTAAGGCTTGGGTGGTAAATTTCATCTTCGTAAAACATAGCGCCCATTATATGCTTGTTATAGTCGGATTGCTGATAGGTGACTGTTCGTTGCTACAAGTATCGATATACAATACTATATGCTTTCTCTGACGATATCATTATAATTATTTGCACACCCATAGTAACGTATAGTGACGCAAGTTGACAACTAACCTTCCAAATTATTTTAATAAAAAACAAAGCATTGGAAAGAAACGGCATGATTAGTAGATATCTTCACTAATTAGAGCACGAAAATAACTTCACAGCTGTACTCAAACAAACAAAATTATTAATTTTAAGGTAATAATTATAAATAAGGGAAAATTTATACTCATACGTAAATTTTGGATTATAATTTGTCGTTTAATTATATTGAATTTTTATGTTTCCCCTAAGTACAAAGTAATAAAATATTAAGTACAAATATATTTATTCATACAATATATTGCCATTTTTTTTTATACAAGTTGTATGTAAATGTTTATTTTTATTTTTAAAAAATTAGTCACTGTAATGCATGATATCGTCGTCATCTGAACTATCGCTGTCATTTCTTGTATTTATTATTATTGGATTAATATCATCAACAATCCTTTTCCTTTCCCACCATTCATTTATTAAGTTTTCGATTTTTTTAACAGATTTTGCCCAAGTTTCACAACAAATTTGATCACAGGCTACTTGCCACATTTTCAAAACTTCGTTATCACTATATTCGTTTTAACCAATATGTATATCATAATAATTTTTTGTTATACCCCAAATTAGTTCAATGGGGTTAAACTGGCAGGGATAAGGAGGTAATCTTAGTAGTTACTTCATGACCATACGTTTGTGCCAATGTATCAATAAAATAAATTGGTTCAGATTTTTCTTTCTTAACAATTTTTAAAAAATCACATTTTAAGTAATTTTTTGAAAACGTTGTGTTATTATTTATCAGCCAATTTTGAATTTAAATTTTAGATGAGTTACTTGTTGGTGCTTTATTAATTATTCTAGAATGGTATGATGCATTGTGAATTTAATAATTGGCCGCAAACCATATTTTAGTTAATATTTATTACCAGATACTGACAGCAAAAACAAAAAACATTTTTAAAATCGCTGAAAAATGGTAACTAGATTATTATATGAATGCACTACTTGATACATACATGTAACAGTCACCTATCAGCAATCCAACTATAAATAAAATACTATTATGGGTCCACCGCAATCGTAGGTTTTTCATTTTTGCCTAATAGAGAACAAGTTGTTTCTATTAGCTAAAACCGTAATAATTCAGATCTCACAAGCGACAATGTAACACTGGAGTCTCACAAGGTTCTATTCTTCGCCCAGTTTTATTTTTCTTATATATAAATGATTTGCCTGCATTATTTCCAAATAATGCTATTTGTCTATATGCGGATGATACTTCACAATTACTTCATAATGCAGATGCAACTTCACTAGCTTTCGATGGTAAAAGTAACTTGGAATCAATGAGTCAATGGTGCTATGAAAATGCACCTATTACCAGCCCATATGTCCACTTAAAAGAACAAGAAAGGACAAGTCCAGTGTTCCCAATCAACTAAATTTTTAGGTATAATGATAAGTGATAATCTGAGCTGGCAAAATCACGTTGGATATATGCTACCTAAACTTAGCAAATCTTGTGTTATATTAAAAAAGCTTAAAGATATGGATAGAACTGCTTACTTTGGAACGTTTCACGCTACAATAAGCTATAGCATTTTGTGTTGGGGAAGTTCCTCTGAATCGTTGGTTTCTTCTGACATACTTAGAACTGCTTACTTTGGAACGTTTCACGCAACAATGAGCTACAGCATTTTGTGTTGGGGAAGTTCCTCTGAATCGTTGGTTTCTTCTGACATACTTAGAACTGCTTACTTTGGAACGTTTCACGCAACAATGAGCTACAGCATTTTGTGTTGGGGAAGTTCCTCTTAATCGTCAAAGGTTTTTGTAGTTCAAAAACGTGCTAATCGCATAATAGCTGGTGCCCCCTTTAGATCATCTTGCAGATCCATTTTTCCTATTTTGTCTATATTAACTCTTCCATCTGTTTATATATTAGAGGCTGTAATATTTGTTAAAAATAATCCGCACCTTTTCGCTACCAATTCTGATTTTCATTCTTATCATACCCGGAGTAAACACTCAATTGTATGTCCCTCTCAAAGCTCTGCAATGTACAGTAAAAGTTCTCACAACATGACTTTAACATTATTTAACTGTGTACCAACTGCATTAAAGTCCAGTTGAGCATTTAAATTTAAATTTAGACATTTTTTACTATCTAACTGTTTTTATACTATAGGAATATTTACACCATAAAGGCTAATATTGAATAATGTAATCTCTTAACTGCACTATTTGTTAAATTTGTATGTATTGTTTAACTCATGTGGTTTTATATTATATGTGTCATCTTGACTAAACCACGATATTTATGTAATGTTAAAATGACAATTAAACGGCGTTTAATTTACAAATTTTATCACAGAAAAAGAGGACAATATAGATAGAAGAGAAGTTAATAAAAATAGCATTTTATAATACAAAAGTGAATGAAAGTAAGAAGACAGCCATATTTTGCTTTATTTTACATTCCTTAAACAATATGAATTAATATAATTTAATGTCGACAAATTAATTAATGCAAATTGATTGATGCTATCATAAAATATTTTATTGATAGCATCAATCAATTACATGCTAGCATAATTGTACCACCAAGCGAAAGTAAATATATTGAAAAATTGAAGTGCTCAGTAGATAACAAGTTTATATTTAATACAATAACAAAAGAAGAACTGCTTAATATAATCGAATCAATGTCTAAAAAACCAGATTTATATAAAATAGATAAAAATAAGTTATTAGATATTTTTGATGCCATAGGAGGTCTACTATTGAAAATAGTTAATACATCATAACAGAAGGGGTTGTCCCTATGGCATTAAAATGCACAACTGTCAGGCCAGTACAAAAAATTCCAGGAACAATAAAGTGTGAGGAACTAAGACCAATTAATAATATGAATATTGTTGAAAAATTACTCGAGACATGTGTTAAAAATCAATTAGATAAATTTATCAACGAAAATAATATTATATCAAATTCACAATCGGGATACAGGGTTCAGCATTCCTGCGAAACTGCGTTGAATTATGTAATTAACGAGTGGAAACAAGAAATGGACAAAGTTAAATATATAATATCTATTTTCTTGGATTTTAAAAGGGCGTTTGAGACAGTGGATCGGAAAATATTACTTGAAAAACTTAAAATTTATGGTATTCAAGGTAATGCAATAAATTGGTTTAAAAGTTATTTAACAGAAAGACTACAAGTAACCAAAATAAATAATAATGTGTCAAAACCGAAAGAAAATAATATAGGTTTGCCCCAAGGAACCATTTTAGGGGCACTACTTTTTGTTTTGTATATAAATGATATTGTGAAAGTAGTAAAATCCTCTAAAATAAAACTTTTCGCTGATGACACATTATTATACATCGCGGTCAATAATATTGAAGAGGGTGTACAATTAATGCAGGAGGACATAAATAGTATCTTAGAATGGCTAAATATAAATAGATTGAAACTGAATGCACAAGTCCAAATGCATGATAATTAACGGGAATAAGTTACAAAATGTATCTCTTTATGTTAATAACGAAGTAATTGAAAATGTAAATAGCATTAAGTATCTAGGTGTTGTCATTGATAACAAGTTAAATTTTAATGACCATGTTTTATATGTGAGCAAAAAGATGGCAAAAAAAATTTACTTTTTGAAGAGGATTATAAATAAATTAAACTTTATTCAGGCTGTTAATTTATTTAAAACTATTATTGCTCCACATATAGATTATTGTGCTACTATCTTATTTTTATGTAATGATACTAGTTTAATTAAATTACAGAGATTACAAAATAGAGCAATGCGTACAGTTCTTAGAGTTAGTAAAATGACAAGTGTAAAATTAATGCTAGACACACTTAACTGGCTGAGTGTTAAACAAAGAATTTATTTATTAACTTTAGTTTTTATATTCAAAATAAATCACGGTAAAGTTCCTGCTTATCTTACTGAGAATTTAAATTTTATACGTGAAATTAAGAATTATAATTTAAGAAATAAAAATCATTTTGCTACCTCTTCAATGAAAAAAGCATGTGGACAAAATTCATTATTTTACAAAGGAATTAAATTGTTTAACACAGATGATAACTTAAAAGGCTGCAAAAATATTAAATCCTTTAAAAGAGGATGCACCGAAAAGGTTAAGACTCTAATATATTAGAATATTGTAACAAAATGTTTGTAATAAGTAATGTAATAACATTTATGTTAAATAAAGATATATATTATTATTATTACAAATTAACTTTGTCAAAATGTTGTATATTTAATAATGGTTGAAATAAAAAACATTGTAAATTTTCACTATTTTTATTAACTAACTGCTTACTAGTTTCGGCTTTCGGAAAGCCGAAACTAGTAAGCAGTTAGTTAATAAAAACAGTGAAAATTTACAATGTTTTTTATTTCAGCCATTATTAAATATGAATTAAACTTATCAGCAATTTTCAGTCACACATCTTTATTATTCTGCCAATAATTGCGTCGGTTTTCTTATTTTCTATCATTTTTATATAAATAGTAATGCATAAAGTATTGTTTGTAATGTGTTGTAATCGTAATTGAAATAAATACATATGTAAAAATAAAAGACAATGTTTATTAAAAAATATATATTTATATATTGTTCTTTATATATCACATTTACAATAAATGCCCAAAATATTCTAAAAACGGTTGTCCATAATTTATAAATTCATCCAAACAGATCATCGATTTCGTCAAAATACTACTAAAATGAATATAAAACACTAAAATCACCATTATAGAAATGTTTAAAACTACACATTCGTATATTCTTTTAAAATTATACTGTTTTTTAATTAAAATTGATTAACACATTTTGCGAACTTGTTTTTGGTTATATGTCACTTTATTAAGCACTTCATGGTGCCTATAAGTTATTAGATAAATAAGCCTATTTATTAGCAACCTAATAACTATTTCGGGGTGGAACTCTCGGAAAAAAAATTATGTTGCTAATAAACTTATTGGACAGTTTATTAGCAACTGGAACTCTCGGCCCTAAAAAATACAAATTCGGTACAAATTTTGATGTATAGATTACTACTGATTTATGAACTGATAAGTACCAAAATCGAGGTAAAAATGTAATAAATTCATTTAACAATTTTAATTTTAAGTATCCATAACCAGATTTTATGTTTGTATAAGAATAATTAAACTGTTATATTAAATCTTTTCTAATCTTGTTGGAAAAAATCTTTTTAATTACTTAAAGTTCATGGTCAGAGCTTTAAAAAATAAAATCGACATCTACCAGTTTTTTCTTCTGTTGTTACTATATTTAGCATACTTCGACATCATAACGCAGATGCAAAATATAGTCACTGAGTATATTATTAGACGCATGTTAATATTTTTCAATTTATTGACTTTCTAGCACCTTCTTCATAATACAGCTCATCTATTATTGTTATGAACTATCGAATAATGTCGAGAAACTTTTGTAGTGCAAAAGCTCTTTAACACATTGAAGGTAGTCATTTGTTTCGGACTTATTATACTTGGCTGTAACAATGATAGTCGGATATTAATTCGATTTAAAATTTGGCGATAATTAACAGAGTAGAGTCAAAGGATCTGATTACTACAAAAACTTTGCTGATTCATAAAATGATGTATTTTCCAATTCGCTGGCATTTAGTCATAATGCCTAGGATACGAGATGTTTAAACATATGCATAATAACCGGAGCATTATAAATCCATAACGCCCTCTCCCCCCTGTGTAGGTCTTCAAGTAAATTAATCGAAGACAAAGATAATGAGCCAGGGTATCAGTCAGATCACTCTTGGAAATAAGTCCCTTGAAATCTTTAACGAATTCGTATACCTAGGTCATCTTATTACGCTCGGAAAAAATAATCAAACAGCAGAAATATTCCGAAGAATGAGACTGAGTTGGGCTGCATTCGGGAAACTGGGACACATTATAAACAACCCAGAGATTCCCATATCTCTGAAAACTAAATTGTACAATTCGTGCATCCTGCTTATTGCCACTTACGGTCTAGAAACGATGACGTTGACAATCAAAAGTGTTAACAGGCTGAGAACAACACAGAGGGCAATGGAGCGTGCCATGCTTGACGTAAGTTTACGGGACAGAATTAGAAATTCTGAAATTCGGAGACGCAGCAAAATTACAGACGTAATAAACCGTATTGCGAACCCCAAATGGAGCTGGGCAGGACACGTAGTAAGACAAGATTCGACTAGGTGGGCAAATAAAATAGTCCATTGGGGCCCACGGCAAAAAAAAGAAGCGTCGGAAGACTTCAAAAACGCTGGCTGGAAGACATAAAAAGCATCGCCGGGAACCAATGGTATAGAACAGCTCAAGATAAAAATGCGTGGAATAAGACGAGGGAGGCCTATATACAGCAGTGGATGAATACAGGCTGAGGAAGAAGAAGAAGAAGAACCCCCTCTCATTACGCCCTCAACAAATATTAGTCTCATTTAGGGCTGGTACATTATTTTTTTTATTGCCATACTCTAAAGCAGGGGTACTCAACCTTTTCATACCTACCACCCACTTTAGCATCTCTATTGGTAGAAAAATTTTCATACCACCCACCTGTTGTATAATAATCAGTGGCGCAGCCAAGGGGGGGGGGGCGACGGGCCTGGGCCCCTCTCAGGACCAGCAGATTACACGACACTGCTCGGAGAGTTGAAGATAAAATTTGTTAACTACAACAGTAGTTAATTTTTAAATTACTTTATTTTAAACAATATTGGCATTTTTTATTTATTTTTATTTTTTTCGTATAAATAAACATTTTTTAAAGATTGCCTACTCTTGATAGGGACCGTTATTGTTCAAGTGAAAATATATTACTTTCTAAATATGCTCCAACGTATTATATGAAGGGGAGCGTTGATCCTTTTTCCCTTGACACATCGACTGAAACATTTGCCCAGTCAAATGATAAAACTGTTTTAAACAACTAATTACTCGATTCAGATAAGATAAAGTGGAAATCTGACTTCGGTATAACCTTCACACGAGTCTGTTCGTTCGGTACAAATTGTGGCCAAGCGGCTGATTTAGAGAACTGAACATAAGTAAGAAAAATATTGAGACTTGAAAATTTCCCGCGATAAATATAAATAAATATGTATTTATCCAAGAAAAAAACAAGTGAAAGTTTTTGATACATGGATTAACAATTATATTTTTTTATCAACAAATAATAGAATTATTATTTGATATAAACATCAATATCCAACAACAGGGGTGTCGAACTGATTTGGTCGCAGTCTATTTTACATACAAAATGATAAGCAGTGACGGAACTTTAAATATACGGAAGAGTATATTTTACATTTTTAAATATATTTTTCCCCTAAATAAGCTTGTGATTTTGATTACCGCTTCAGGGGCCACAAAAAATAAGGTTGAGGGCCGTATGCAGCCCACGTGCCCTCGAAATTTGATTCGGCTCTCCCCAAGACAAAATCCTGGCTGCGCCACTGATAATAATAATAACTTACCAAATACTTTCGCAAAATTTAGCTTCAAAAATCTTTATAAAACAACTTGCTGCATCATCTCTTCTTATTAAACACAACAAATATACATGCACAAATTTAACTATAAACAGTAAAGAATTTTATGAAAACTTAATGAAAATGTTTTTCAATAATGCTATGAATTTTTTTTAAATAATACTTTAAAAAATTTCCATTTTAATGTTTTTAAAACGTCAATTAAATTTAAAAAAAACGGAATGTAGCCAGCATTGGACAAAACCCCTACCGCCCACCAAACAATTCCTACCGCCACTAGTGGGCGATAGGGACCAGGTTGAGTACCACTGGTCTAAAGGTTTCGTATTCTTTTTCATATTTCTGTTTAGATTTAAGTGGTAAAAAACTTTCTGTTGATTTTTGTGCATATTTCTCGATATATTCGTGTAATTCTTGTATATTCATTGTGATTCTAAAATTAATTCTGAAAGTTATTCAAACAAAATCAATTGTTTTTTGTCCATATACTGTTTATTGACCCAGGCTACCAGAGAGGTATAAACATTGGTTAATTTTTACTTTTTATTTTAGAAATGTAAAATAAAATGATGTATGCACCATTTGAATTACTGGATGATTACGTCCAATAGTTATTATCAGCAAAACGGTAATTGTTAATGTTAATAATTGTCATCAGCATTATTCCTTCAATAGATCATCTATTACCATAACTTCTATTTGTCTATTTTCTATCTCTGTTAGCTCAGTCACGTCTTGAGACATCAGTCGGTCCATCCTTCTTTCACATACCATCAAACTTTACCAAACTCAGATTGCAAATGTCGATTGTTTCCCAAGTACGGTGAACAAAGCGTCCATGTCCCTGATATGGCAGAAAACTGGACTTTGTTTTTCTTTTATCACAAACTTTTATGTTTAGTTTTCGTTGTTACTGCTGTGATGACGTTTAGAAAGGGGTAAAAGGAATGTTTTTTAACAGAAAGAATTTTATTTAAAAGTTTCCTTATTTTGTTTCTCTCGAAGAAAGTTTTGGTTTACCAAAATAACAAACAATTACGTTGTTTAATACGAGTTTTGCAGTTGATATAAATATTGGAAATAGGTTAAGATGTTGTACGTCCATAAACCGTATGATGTTATTTAAACCAGGTTTATTTCAAGTATTAAGGTCGTAAACTTGGTTGGGCCATTGACAATAAAAAAAAAAAAACCTTTAGCTAACAGCCTGCTCAGTCCTATTTGGTGCCGTATATTTTAAGTCAAGGCTCAGTTTGTTCAAAAGCTATTAACAAAAAACAAATGTCAAACCGAGTTCACGTAGCTGGGTAATGATCTCTTTTTAAAATTTAATAATTTTCTACCAGTCAATTTGGCAGGGGTTGATCATTTAAACCCCTGACGCATTCCAGCAAGACTTTTACTTTGCTCTAAGTACTGCGTTTTTGCAAAGGGTTGTCTTCTGGCCTCTCTCAAAAGAGATTTTTTTTTATCGACCGCCAACATATAAGGGATGTATTATGATCGTACCGATTTTGACATTTCGAGATTTCGATGGATCTCCACGAATTGAGGTCCCTACATAACGTTTTGACAATTTTTAGCATGATGTCTGTCGGTCTGTCTCTCTGTCTGTTTGTCTGTCGGTCCATGTACACGTGTAGAGCAAATTTGGCTAAAAGGATTTTTATGAAACTTCATATTTAAGCTTTTGACATCAATCGTACGAGTTGATCAACTTTTGGTAAAAATCGGTTAACGAGAAATGGGAAATTACTCGTGTCGGTTTTAAGATTTTTGCGAATATTTCACAACAGAGAATTATTTCCAAAAAATTTATTTTACAAAAATTTCTATAAAAGCAATAGCTAACAACTTTTATTTGAGATATTTTTTGATAATGCAGCATAAATTAAACAAGTACTTTGTGATGGTGGTCGGTCCTGTGGTGGCCACAGCTGTTTTTTTTTTTTAATTACTTCACTGAAATTTTCTTTATTATAAAAATCTAAAACATTTATAAGAAAAAAACACAAGAAAAAAATAAAAACTTATTTTTTAATGCATAAATATTGTTAAATAAGAACAAAATGTTTATTTAATTTTAATAGGACGGTAGGGGCTTCATATTGCTAACAAGTTTGTCAATGTTCGGGGGAACAACTGATGTAGCAACACGCAACGTGTTTTCTAGGTGTTAATCCGTTATTCGCGGCCTTTTTAGGGTTTTGTAGGTATGACCAAAAAACCCTTATACCGTCATTTTGTCGTCTGTCTGTCTGTCTGTAAAAATTGTAGCCAAACGGCTAAACCTAGAGAGTTGAAATTTGGCATGCTTATACAACTCTTTGACCCGCACACAGGAAAAATTCTAAAACATCTAAGAAACATACCCCCCTAAAAATATAAACAAATATGTGCTCATCGAAAACAAAAATATATTTTTTTAATTCTGAGTAGGATATCAAATGAAAGCCCTTAGTACGTGAATGAACGATCAAATTTTTATTTTTGCAAAATAAATTAAATTATTTTGATGCGATTTTTGCCAAAATTGTGCAAAAAAAATTTTGTCCCACACCCTGTAGCCCAGGTGGTTTAAACTAAAAATCTAAAAAAATTCTAAGTAATGTATATTGGTGTGAACCGAAATAGTACAACAGGATTTTTTGATCAGATTATGTTTTCGGAAAATAACGCATTTTTTGTGGTTTTTGGTTTCACAAAGTACAAAAGTTATACCAATGTAAGACACTCACATGCAAGGCGTGCGATAGCTTAATGGGTTAGAGCACTGGTGTGAAACGAAGGGTTTCGAGTTCGAGTACGGAGTGAATTTTATTTTTTCTGTTTTTTTTTGCATTTTTATTATGTTCAAATTATTTTGTCAAAATTCTAGTTATATTTTGACAAATGTTGCATTTAATTTTTAAGAGCGTAAATTTAATAACCAGTCTTATTATATGATTAACAGACGATAAATTATTTTAAAAATATCGTTCATTTTACAAAGTAAAATTTGTCTTACACACTCAGCATACCGCCTTCACTTATTATATACCTGCGAAACCCTGAAATGTGTGAATATTCACACTTCACATCAATTTTTTTTTATTTAACGAACTTCAAGAAGCAAGCCTGTAGTTGTAAGCGTTAAACCGCTTGTATCTGCTATTTGTCCGCTGAGCAAGAGTACGGATATGGGTTCAATTCCTGCTTAAGTCAAATAATTTGTGTAAAAATATTTAAACATATTACAAGTTCTGCTTAGCCGTTCGCAACTGGTTAGAAACTGTAGGTGCCTTCTGTGTAAGCTAAAAATGGACGTAATATGGACTTTATACTCCTGGATGCATATAGATTGAAAAAACATAGTCATGAAACCTGGTAACAGGAGGACAAGGATCACCTCGAGCTGTCACGCCATTGATGATGATGAACTTCAACCGAGAAAATAACTGCTCACACTTGTAAGTGCTTCCAAAGAGCGTAATTCTCTTCCGAGCAAAAGCTGTGAGTTTCGGAAAATTTGTCAACTAGGAAATATTTCTTATAAAATTCAATTAGTGAATTGTCCTACATTTTTTACTTCAAATCTGAGTTCTCCTGTAGTTCAAGTAGTTCCATTTGGAGAAAAAGTAGAGTCCATCTCGTTTAACCGCATTTGATCTCTGAAAACAAATATATACTCTTTAGGATGCACATGCCTGACCAATACTATTCTATTTTCTAAATGAACAGACACTAAAATATCCCAATATATTCATTGGTGTAAACGTCCTTTTTGTAAAATATTAACTAAAAAAGGCAAGAAAAAGTAATTCAACTAAAGTTTATCTCTTCCTTTTTCCCATCTGTTGGCACAATATCTCTCTTTCTCAATGATATATTCTTCCATTTTTTCCCTCATTTCTTATCCTTTTCTTTCCAAATATCATGGCTCACTTCTCAATATCACCGGCTCATTTATTTCATACGTTTATCTGTCCCGTTCTCATTGCACCTATTCTTTTCACAGTAAGAAACTCAGTATGATACCCGAGTGTCTTGAGTACTTCGTGTATACGTAGTATACGGGTAACACGTAGTGAAATATAAATAAAAAGATTGTCTGGCAACGTTCACGCATCTTCTTCAATCTCAATGCACTGTATTGATCGCTAAATCGATGTGCACTGTACCAATGTTGATGCGGGATATGTAAGCACATTGGTGGAGGTGCCATGATTTTCATTACCGGTAAATTTAAACATAAAATATTAACAAACTACAGGAATAAATAAGATTACGAAATCTATTATAGGTCTTTACTATGATTTGTTGTAGGTGGGGAAGTTTTGGTATTATATCAGAAATAAATTTTTATAATTAAATTTAGTATAATCAACCAATTAGAGAAAAATATTAAGTTGGAAATATTGAAAGGGACACTAAAGTGCAGACATGTTTATTAGTTCCTAATATTATGAACATGGAACGGAAATTGTAAATCTTATTAGAGTTTAAACACGTTCAGCACTCCGTTGGGTTACCAGTGTAGCAGAAGTGTGAGCCACCGGTGGACAGATATGGCCAAAAGTGGAGACAATACCAGGTCTACAAGTATGAAATGCGGATTTTTTTTTAAATAAAACACAATAAACTCAAAAGAACAGTAAAAGTTTATTTATTCAAAGTATGCTCCATTAGAAGTTATACATTTTTCCCATCTTTCAGGCAATTTGTGAATACCTCGCCAGTAGAACTCTTCCCCTTTCCTCGCAAACCATTCATCTAGCCATTCTTTCACATTTTCATATGAACAAAAGTGCAGCTCGGCAAGTGCGTGACCCATCGATGCAAACAAGTGGTAATCTGAAGAGGCCAAGTCTGGTGAGTAAGCGGCATGGTGTAGCACTTCCCACTTGAGTGGCTCCAATGTGTTGCAAACTGCTTTTGCCTTATGTGATGGAGCGTTATCGTGAAGAAAGATTACCTTGTGCTGTCTTCTTTCGTATTCTGGTCGTTTTATGAGCAGCGAATGGTTCAATTCGTCAGTTGTTGTTGGTAGCGTTGGGTATTAACTGTTTCACCAGGTTTTAACAATTCATAATAGACCACACCCTTTTGGTCCCACCAAGTACAGAGCATTGTCTTTTTGCCAAAGCGATTCGGTCTTGCAGTTGATGTGGATGGTGAGCCTGGGTTCACCCATGATTTTTTGCGTTTGGGATTTTCAAAATAAATCCATTTTTTATCGCCAGTAATAATACGATGCAAAAAATACTTTCTTTTGTATCGTGCAAACAAAATTTCACAAGTGTTTTTGCATTTATCCATCTGTTTCTCATTCAATGCATGTGGAACCCATCTGCCGACTTTCTGGATCTTACCCATCTCTCGTAGGCGATTGGAAACAACTTGTTGACTAACGCCTAACTGCTCTGCTAGTTGTTTTTGTGATTGACTATCGTCTTCCTGTAGCAATGTTTCCAATTTTGTATCTTCATATTTTTTTGGAGGTTTTCCATATTCTTTGTCTGTAAGATCAAAGTCACCACTTTTGAAACGCCGAAACCATCGTTCACACGTATCTTGCGATGGAGTATGTTCACCATAAGCTTCTCGAAACAAAACAGTAGTACTGTCCGCGAATGCTCTTTATTTGGCACAAAATTTGACATTTTTAACACAGTAAAACAAAACTATATGATTACTTTTCAAATTATAACCTATACGCATTTGACACTCAATGATAATTTAACAAAACGCCATATGTGTTGAAACTTTGAACTATACACTCTGTTTGCGCGGCAAGTTTGAAAAAAATCCGCATTTCATAGTTGTAGACCTGGTATATCAAATTATTAGATTAGATATATACGGGCCATATGTGAAAAACAATTAATCTTTGTCTTTAAAATAATCACTACTTTGAGTAAAGAGTTGCCGTAGCTCTGTGGTAAGACGGTTGGCTACGGAGCACAGGGATGCGTGTTCAAATCCTCCCACCTCCTTGGAATTCTTGTCTTCCGATATTGTGCAGTCAACTCTTGGTTCGACTCAGCCTCAAGTATTTAATACTTAAAATGACTACTTGTTCATACAGGTATAATAGGACCAGTCAAAACGTCACATTGACCACGTGGCATTCATATCTATGACTGGCGATCTAGAAACAGAAAAATAAATTTCTCTGCTCCTATATACAGCGTTGAGAATTTATTATTTATTTGTTTACTTATTTTTACTTTTGAGTTATTTTTATAATGATATATCTACCAAATATCCAAGATGGAATATTGCGGTATGAAAGATTTACTATTAACTGTTCTACTTACTAATGTTTTTTTTTTTATTGTTTATTGCCGGTTAAACAAATTACATTTGTTATTTACAGCTGTGATCTACTTACAAAAAAATAACAGTTATTATTTACAGGTTAACATAACTACCCTAGATTTTCATTATTGTCTATTTATATATATACATACATATATTTTAAATTTTTGCTTACACTAATTATGCTAATCACTATTTTCATCCGACACGTAAATGTCTTGGGGTAATCGTCTTTTGAGTCTGTTATGGATGCCTTTTTTTCCTATGTTGTAAATAGCTGCACTTTCACAATTGTTTATGTTTCTTATGAATTTTTGGGTAACTTTTTTAATAAAATTGTTTATGTTCGGCACTAATAATTCGTTGTGAATCTGTTCGTTTCGGATAAACCAGGGAGCGTTGATGGCAATTCTAAGAACTTTATTTTGGAAGGTTTGGATTTTTTTTAAGTTGGTTGGCGACGTGTTTCCCCATACTTCACATGCGTACATCAAAAGAGGTCTAAGAAGGGATTTGTAGAGCAATGTGGCGCATTTAACTTTGAGTTTTGATTTTTTATTTATTAAGGGAAATAATTGCTGTAACCTCGCGTAAGCTAATTGAAGTTTTTTGTTTATGTGTTGGCTCCAGGTTAGACGAGTATTGAGGTGGATTCCTAAATATTTAACCGTCTCATTTTTTGGATTCCATTCGAGTTGTTGGTTAGTAACTATTATTTTCTGTGGATTTCTCACTCTTCTGAGGCTAAATATCTTTGTTTCGCATTTTCCAGTATTTAACAGAATGTTCCACGTGTTGAGCCATTTAGATACTGTGTCTGTAGCTATCTGAAGATGTTCGATTGCTCTTTCTAGTTCAGAATGCTGTGTTAATAGGGCCGTATCATCAGCGAACATGGCTATAGCGGCTGGACTGGGCGGTATATCGCTAACAAATATATTAAATAAAAGTGGGCCTAAAATGCTTCCTTGTGGAACTCCTGCCTTGATATGTCTTAGGGACGATGTTTCATGGTTAATTTTTACTGAAAATGTTATTTCTTCCAGAAATGAAAACAGAATTGAAGTGATGTATGATGACAAATTTAAGCGTAATAATTTGTATTTTAATCCTTCTAACCAGACTTTATCAAATGCTTGAGCGATATCCAAAAATAATACGGTACTTACTAATGTGAGAGACAGCAATTTGTAGAAGTAAATAACATAAGATCTTTTGTGCAACTAATCAAGTTTGGTACCTCATGATAGTGTTTTGGGTTCAGTCTTCTTTGTAATTTTTATTAATGAGCCACCATCAGATATAGATACTTATTTTATTTGCCGATGACACCGCCTTTTTAGATACAACAAACTCAGTTAATAATGCTTGAAAATGCGAAAGACATAATTGCTCGTGCCGAAATATGGTTCACGAGCAATAGGCTTAAAATGTACCGCGTTAAAATGCAACAAATTTTATTTCATAAAGTTATGATTATAACACCAACATACGGTATAAGTTTCTAGGGATGACAACTGATAGCAAATTGAAATGGAAGCAGCACTGTCAAAGTACTGTACATAAATTAATATTTGCTATAAGAAAATTGATTGATTTGGTGATGTTAATTGTTGCCCAAATCACTTATTTTTCTTTAATAAACTGCCCCCTCTTCTACGGAATTTTATTGTGGGGTGCCTGTCCTAAAGCAATTGGGATTTTGCAAGCAAAAAGAAGAAATTTGAGTGTTTTATGTAGGGTGCCTTTGCATGCATTATGTAGGTCCCTACTTGACAAACTTGAAACTGCAACCTTGTTTGTACATATTACACTGTCTACTTTAGTTCAAGCAAGACATTAATAAATCGTGTTCTTTTTAGATGGTAATTATCGAGTAATCTAGGGTTCCCATCTTCAAACTCCAATATTAAGACTGGACTAGTTTTTTATTCAGGGCCAAAATTTTAAAATAAGTTAATAAGTAAATGATAAATCGTAATTTTCGTAATTTTAAGATGAGCTTCTTCAACTGGCTGAAACATTTATTGTTTATTCCTGATCGCTCTAGACGTCAACTAAACAATTTGGTCAAGGTGGCTTCCTTGGTGGATCCAGGAAGACCGAAAATATGTTTTCTGCACAAAAGCGCAACATGTGGATTTCACTACTCAATAATCTATCTTTAACTTGGTCGAAGAAGTTCTGCTTGCGACTTAATCGCCAGATTTAGCGTTTTAATATTACCATTTATTCCAACCGATACATATCCAATTTACTGAGCACCGCTTTCGAGATAAAATGGTTCGACATTTCCACCTCCATACCGATGTCGTTTTTACGCGCAGAATTTCGTAACTTTTCCGAGATATGCCAGAAAGTCAGTCAAATTGCGAATTACTGATGATAAACATTTAATTGATATGAGTGAAGATTTGATGAAAGGAGAATGACTGCTAGTTGATCTACGAGGGACCTTCTTCTGCTTACTGACAGTATGCAAGAAACGAAAAGAAGTTTTATTGTTGCTATCTTTCAAATTTTAAGATTCTCTTTCAATAATCCCTATCCTTGATTGTTTGTTATTGTCAACCATGGCTTGATGAACTTTTCAAAACATTCTTTTCAAATATGATGAAAGACACCGAAGTAAATTCTAGGCTCAAAACCTCTCGGAATTCTCCAATGGAGAGAACTGCCCCGATTTTTACCATTCGGAACGATCTTGTGTCTTTCGTTTCCGGTTCACAACAACTCTATGTCATCTTTTCACCTAGTTGCGGGTCTTTCTCTGCTTCTGCTGATATCTGTGGGTCTATATTTTTGTATCTTCTTTGTCCATATATCGTCTTGATGTGACTCCGTCTCGAAAATTCTAATTTTGTCTTGTTTTTTTCATGATTCGAATTCATACATGATACCAGTATAATTATACCGTAAATTTATTATATCCCACCGTAAATTAAATAATTAATTAAACAAATTACTATAGTTACGAATAGTTACTAGTTGTCAATAACTGTCCTATTCTAAAAGAGACGCATTTTCCATTACTGCCAATTAATGGTAGTTATGAAAATGAGAACTGTATGTTGCTCGATCAAATGAATCACGGTATATGAGACATTTTGTTTCTTTGGATTTTCGGTTGAATCCCAAAGTATTTCCTATCTCTAATCTTATTTAGGATTAGTATTTAATTTTTTGTCGATAGAAATATTGCGTTCATCTTGGTTGATCTAATATAGTGGTAGTGTCCTGCCACTGGCAAGGGAATTTCTAGTCCCTCCGCTAATGTTTTGAACTATAGTACGGTATGTATAGGTAGACAGATTCTGCCGGTGATAAACTGAGGTAATCACAATCTCATCAGCAATGAAAGCTCGATGCCGCGTAGCTCCTGCAATGCTCTATTATCGTCATTACCTCTCTGTATGTCCGTGTCCGTCACTCACTAACCTGAAGAGGGAGGAGGGGTTGTTCTCCCGTTCAGCTAACCGATGGACAGCCACTACGTGATCGCAGTTTCAATACATGAATCACATGCTTAATGAAGAAGACGAACAAGATTTTCGGTAATTTTGTCTTTAGAAAATTTACTCAACTAAATTCCACTTCGATCATTACAAAATTGACAGTAGTTATGTACTGGAGAGGAGCCAAACGCAAAATTGTTTGAACACAAGCTTAGGTACAAGACTAATAGTGTTCTTCAAACGGGGAGGCTTGGTTTCTGGCGAAGTCGTGAGCTATTTCAAAACCAAAATGATTAAACGTGTAAAGTTTGATCCATTTGTGATGTTTCCTAATCTGATTTATTTATTCTATTTATTTATTTATTTTACATCGGCCTATTTCTGCAACGAGGCTAATCGCCAATGCCAGGGGGCGAGCTCCTACACCTGGATGAGCGGAGAATAATTGTGAAATGAGATCTCGCCCGAATAATATCACCAACGGAGAATAGAACTACCGACCGCACAATCCAGACTGTTTTCACCAGTCCAAACTGCACGACTTAATGCACTCGGTTGGCTGAATAAGCCATGTTAGGGTGGCATTTTTGTTGGTTGCCACGAAATATAGCTAGACATGTGAATATAAAATAACAAGATTCATAAGAAAATAAAATAATTCAAATAATTTTAATCCTAAAATATTATTTACTAGCTGGAGTACTTCGTATGGTTTTTGAAGTGTACGAGGTGTGTAAATTAAGTAACCGGACTGATTTAATTTTTTTTTTTTTATTCGAATAGAATTACAATTCAATATTGTCTCCCTGAAAATAACTTCATTGGGAAGCCACACAGCTCTGGAGACGGTTCTTCCAATCCTCATAACAGTGCTGGAACTCGGAAACTGGAATAGCTTTCAGCTAGACGATTACGGACGTTTGAATGTTTTCGAATGTCCCGAAATTACGTCCCTTGAGGTGGTTTTTCAATCTTGGGAAGAGGAAAAAGTCACAAGGACTCAAGTCAGGCGAATAAGGAGGCTGAGGAGCCACGGGAATGTTTTTACTGGCCAAAAACTCGTTTATTGGGTCGTACTCAAACACTCTCGTCACCAGTAATGACACGTTTCAGAAAATGGGTATCATTTTCAATCGATTCCAAAAAGTTAAGGCATCTTTGACTGCTGATGTCCATTTCGTCCTGTGAAAGGTTTTTTGAAGCCATTTTTGCGCAGATTTTTCTCATCCCCAATTCATTGGTAAAAATCTGGTGAACGGTAGAGTGAGTCAAATTCAACTTTTCCCCGATCAATCTGACTGTCAACCGACGATCTGAATGCACAAAATCCCGGATTCTGTCAACATTTTCATCGGTTCTGAATGCTGAAGACATTCCGCTACATGATTCATCTTCAGTCAACTCTCTTTCTTCTGAAAATGCCTTAACCCTTATAGGACTATCGGTTTATATATGAACCGCGGGTTGTATACTCTACTGGCCGAGCGGTTTATATATGAACCGCGGTTTGTATATTCTGCTGGCTGAGCGGTTTATATATGAACCACTGTTTTTGTTTATTCTTTCTAAGCAATAGCGTCATTAGTAGAGAACGGATATTTCATTTTAGAAAATAAAGTTTAACCTTGAGCCATAGGCGTAGATATTAAAAGTAGAATTTTATCTTCTAATTGGGCAGTTTTATATTGTCACTTGACGGGACAGCTTGTTATAGTTTCTAAAACCACGTAAAATTTGTATCGTTTTTATTAAATACCCTTATAATGGAAAACAGGCGAGAAAATGAATTTGAAAAAGTGATAGCAGAAGACGATTCAGACGAAGAGTTGGATGAAGAAATTGGTTCCATATTATCAATACCACAAGAGGAAAGTGAAGAAGAAACTGAACAAGAAGAAGTGGAGATCCAGTTTCGGCCTAGAAGACTGGAGATACTGGCAATATTTTAGATTTTACACCACCACGTACTGGAATAAACCAAACAGCGGTCCCTAATATAACTGCCGCTTCGTCGCCCTTTACCGTTTTTTCACTGTTTTTCGAAGAAGTTTTCTCCATATTATTACGAGAAACCAATAGATACGCCCATCAATTTTATGCAAGTAATGACGAACCAGGCCCTTCAGTTGAACCTCCCTTAATCAAATGCTTGCATTTTATCGCACGCGTTCAATTTTAATTCCTGCCGGCTGCGATTACTAGGTTAATTAAATTTAGTACGTTAAGGGTTAAACCACTAAAAAACCTGGGTCTTTGACAAAACACTCTTTCCGTAGGCCTGCTGAAGTTTTGCAAAAGTTTCCGTTGCACTATGGCCGAGTCTGAAGCAAAACCTGATAGCACACCGTTGCTCGAAATGAATGTCACTCATTTTTAGAACGCATTAGATAAAACTGTTTCACGAAAAAAATCGCTACGGACAACAAAATTACTCTAGCGAGAAGCGTCTCAAATGTTGTCAGATCAAACGCTATGTTGCCAGTCCGGTTACTTAATTTACACACCTGGTATATAAGCCGTACAGTGCAATGAATTTTGAAAAATTAAGTTGCGTCTAATAATATGGACCGTAACTGTACACCATACCACATGTACCTATAGAATGTAAAAAGTAATGCATCCATTATTCAAAAATAATGACATTTTTTGCTTCTACAGTGGTCACATAACTTTGACAATATCTTTTTAGTTAAAAATTTATCGGTAACATTTGGTGTAATTACACAATTTCCCATAAAATGTTCCAACAAAAAAACAGTCTTGAACCGTAATAGACAGTAAGAAAAGACAGTTCAAGATTGGAATTTATGACAATTGCAATTATCCTTATTATACAACTGTCTCATTCTACGAAGAAAGCAAAAGTTTCAAAGAAACTTTACGTGGTAGAGATAGCAGTGAAATTTTATAAATGATTCTTCGAACTCGACTTGAAACATTAGAAGAGTCTTGACTCTTGTACTAAAGATAAGAAAATGTTTCATTTAGAAATTTAGCAGGAACCGTTTAATTTTTATCTACACTTTTTTTTCGGTACCTCTCAAAGCTTATCGAGATATTTCTTGTTCTTAAGTATCTTGTTAGCTATCAATGCTTTTGTCATTTGACTTTTAAAATAATTGATTTTTTTATTTGTGAGACAATTTTATCAAATAATTTAACGTCAAGTTATCTAAATATTTTCAAATAAACAAAAAATATGAAAATTCCTTCTCTTTAGAGCAGGGGTCGGCAACGCGGTGCCCGCGAAGCAATTTCTAAGTGCCCGCCTAACCATGCGAAATTCTATTTCCGAGCCGTTTTAGTAATAAAAGTACTGTCAAGAAGACTAGAAGTGTTATAGTTTTATAAATAAATATAATTTAATATTCATTAAATTTTATTGTAAAACTAAATTTTAAAACTATTCCGAATATAGACCCACATTTCCCAAATTAAAAAATGGTAATAGAAAATTATTGCGATGGAAATGCGACAAATGCCATCAATTTGCCAAACATTTTGATACATTATTGTAAGAATTTAATACCAGATTTGAAGACTTCTACGAATTGGAGGTATTTTTAACATTTTTTATTAGTCCTTTTTCTGAAAGAGAGAATGATGTGACTAATAAAATCGCAACATATTTCGGTATTTCCAATAAGGAGGACTTAGAATTGGAAATTATAAATATAACAAATGACATTGAATTAAAATCACATCGGAACGAAGAAAAATTCTGGAACTTGGTGAATGGGAATAGCTACCCATTGTTGAGAAAATGTGCTCTTAAATTGAAGTCTCTCTGCGCGTCGACATATGCTTGTGAATGTATGTTTTCTAATATGAAATACTTAAAATAAAAATACCGAACAGGCCTCAGTGACGCTCATTTGGACCAATGCCTGACAACTGGAAATTCTACTTATGTCCCACATTACAACGAATTGGCCGCGAATTTTCATTGTCAAATATCGCAGTAATTATCACTTTGATATTATGTATTTTTTTATGAAAATTAAAATTTTAAATTGCATTAATATTTTTATGTTTAAATTTTATCCTCCCCCCCCCTCTCTTTGTCCAATGGTGCCTACCGAACTCCCGCATTTCTGAAATATGTAAAAAAGGTTGCCGCCCCCTGCCTTAGAGAGTAGAGAAGATCTGTCTGTAATTTGGCCGCACTCAACCAAATTCTGCATCCTGTTTTATTATATATCTTTCCAGCTTTCTTATTTTTATACCAATTGACATATCTGATATTATTGTTTAAGATTTATTCAATTTTGCGTGCGTACAAACCAATTCTCGAAACATTTTTTCTAGTTGGTATCTCAAAAACATAGTTTTCAAAGGCTTCAACAGCTTCTTGAGGTGATGAAAATCGCCGTCCATGTATTTTTGTTTGACATTGGGGAACAAAAAAAGTCATTAGGTGATAAATCAGGTGAATACGGGCAATAAGACATTCGATGTATTTCCCCGTCAAATAATCAATTGTTTGACATGCTGTGTGGGAGCTTGCATTGTCATGTTGAAGAATGATGCGATGTTTTTGGTTGTTTTTCCTGATTTTTCCGATGAGTTCTGGCAAACAAATTGTTACATACCATTCAGCATTAACTGTTCTCTGTAGTCCGAGGACTCCCTCTTGAACAACCTTTCTTTTTGTGGACCCCATCCCAACCTTAGGCATTTTACGTCGTTCTTGAGACTTAATTTCTGGTTCAATAATCTCATAGGCACTACGTTATAATAAATATTGGTAAAAATGTAGCGATGGTTATTTTAATAAATGGTTTTGCGCATTTATAGAGATGAACATTTTTATTAGCATATAAAGAGAAAACATAAAAGGAATAAAAATAGTAGTAAAAAAAATTAAAAAAGTTACAAATTATAATACGTTAAACTCATACAAACATTTCTTGGTAAAATATTGGTCAAAATAGATCTTATTATAATATGTTTTCTGTAAATACCATAATTTGCAGTTGAATAAGAATAATTAAATTTTTACTAATTATTGTTTAGTTATGGCAATAACTAGTTAGGTAACAACAAATACAAAAAGTCTTCACCATGTAGGATTTTTATTCAATGAGTCATTTGAATAAAAGCGAAAAGTTGGGAGATGTAAAGTTAATGTCAAAATTGTTTTGCGGACCTCAGTTTAAGAACCGGTGCTCTAAAGGAATGGTTGCGATATGTCCAGTACGACCGAAGAAACACGCGAACATTTCCTTGGAAGTGTTTCGTAAACGAACAACGTTTGTGGGTTTCGGTTCATCTTGGAAGACCCAAACATAGGATTGTTGCTTAGTTTCCGATTCATATGAATAAATCCAAGTTTCGTCACCTCTAAAGACGTTGTATACGGATTTTGCAGTGCCTAGGTTGAATTTTTTTAGCATTCCCTTACAATAATTAACACAAGATTCGGTCAAATTATGCGAAATCCATCGGGAACAGATCTTTATCACAGCTAAATGTTCTTGCAAAATCGAATGTATTGCAGTCTGTGATATTCCAAAGGATACCTCTATCTCACGGTAAGTCACAGGCCGATTTTTCTTCAAAACATTTTGCGCACAGCATCGATTTTTTTTTTAATCGCAACCGATTGGTCGACCTAAACGAGATTAATCATTGACGGACGCACGACCACGACGAAATTCTGCAAACCAATTGTAGACAGTCTTTTCTGTTGGTGCTTCATTACCAAAAGTTAAACGAAGCGAATCTATGCATTGTTGTTGAGTTATTCCTTTATTAAAATCGTAAAAAATCATCCGAGAACCTTAACGGGTAATATCCATTTTATCACAAACTTGTTTTTTTGAAACGCTCATTGTCAACAAACTTCTCGCTCAATTTATAAGCTGCCACTAATTATAATAATAATAATAATATATTCTTTATTCCCCTAAGTCTTGCGGCGTTCAGGGTGCTAACATTTACAAAAAAATAAAAATAAAAGAAAATATAAAACAATCAATCCAAAAATACATAACAATAACATACAATACAATTTACATTTTACAATATTTTTTTTCTTTTTCTTTCTTCTTTCCGTTTCCCCTTCCTGTTATCCTTCGCCAATCTCCATCCTTCTTGCCTCTAATTCTCTCGCCCACCTCTCCCTCTTCCAACTTCGTGCAACTGGTCTAATGCGTTCCCCGACCATACTGTCATCTCTCTACACCTCTTCGCGAGGTGCTCTATATCTTCGTCCTCCTCCCCGCACATCCTGCACATCTTATCCTCCTGTCTCCTCCAATATCTATTTCCTCTCTCTTCATTCCCGCACTTTAGTCTCGCAATCCTCCTAACTCTCCCTCCTGACCTTCCTCTTTCTCCCCTCAACTAGCTTGGTACCCCTATAGCTCTGACCTCCTTATATCTCCCAGCGCTCCTTGAATTGTCTATTCTGACTGTCCTTTCTTGCTTCCCCACTTCCTTATCCCTCCTCCAAAACTCCTTTTTTCTTCTCCTTTCCACCTCTGTCACATCCACTCCGCATCTGCCACTAATTTCACAATAACAAATTTCAAAATTTATAAATATAGTAATGACATATTTCAATAATGCCACCAGTGGTCGTTTGTAAAAACATAAAAGGTAACCCTGGTATATATCCTTTCGGTTTACAAACAATGCTAAAGATAACCGAATCAAATTAAAAAAAAAAAAAAAAAACGAATAATTGTGACACGGGAGCCAATAAATGTTTTTAATATTCTGATGGTCAACGTGTGAGTTTATGGACAGAACTTATACAAAATAGTCTTTAATAATAAATGACCTGACACATGATATCTGTGACCATGTTAATAAACATGCATACATTAAAATAATGTTAAATTCAACCACTTTCATGATGAAATAATTAAAATTTCACAACTCCAAATACAAGCCTATGCATATGTGTAAATTGTTCATTAAACTTTAACAACAAAAGTTGCAAAACTAAAACAGTACTTCAATAAATTTGCTTAAAAATTCAAATGAGCAATTGAATTTTATTTCCATCCTTATTACTGAAACCTATAATTCTTCACGAAACGAAACACGATATTCAGGTAAAAACTAACCTAGAAACTTTACCAAATGGTTTCGAGTGCCGGTTAAATTAAAATTAGCTTGTACGAAGCATTTTTTAAATGAAACTCATCGAGTGTTCCCTGAAACTAAATTCTGGTATAATAATAAAAAGAACTCATTTCTACCGTATCGCTGAGTTTCAGCGTAGTTAACCGTTGATGTACGAAAATAATTATTTCTTTAAGTTAACGGAAAAAATGAATGAAATAATATTACAGACGGTGAGTAATAAGGTAGTAAGAAGATTATTTACCGTAATTGAAAATAAGATTGTGGAAATATAGTATGGTTAGTAGGATCAGATCATTCTTTACGGTTTCCAAGGAAAATTTTATGAAAATATTTCTCGCAGATGCTTAAGCTCAAAAATGTTTCTTTAATATTTCAACTACAGTTAAAAACATTAACATCATCCTCTTTCCTCGTTGTTTAGGCACGTAACCTGTTTCGCTTTCGTAAGATTAGGTATTTTTCTATGACTACCAACAGGACGTTAAGTTCCGACAGATTAAGGGAGACCATGAGACCAAGATAAACCATGGGATTCTTCCTGCAGGATACACGCTTCCGTATAGGCCACTGTTGGTGGACCTAAGGACACCTCCTTCGAGATGAAGAGTCTCCTATTTGTGAGACGTGTAACAGAGATTTATCTGTGTTACACATTTTAACCGAATGTGTTCAGTTCGAGGATGTCAGGGAAAGGTTAGGCCTGTGCTATGACCTTTCAGTTGCTTTAGGTGACGACAGAGTTTCCATGGACAGGCTGATACTCTTCCTGAGAGAATCTAACTTTCTGTTTCATTTGTGAAGTCTTGCACCTTATTTTAATGTGTTCTATTGCTGGACTGTGATGTTCGATGGTAATTGGCCCCTTTATAGCCTGTTATCATCTCCCTGCGTCTGTTCAATTTTTCGAACAGACTTTTTATCTTATTTATTTGTGTTGGTCTCTGCAAGATTTCTTTGATTGAGTATGCGTATATACGAGGGATGTTTCCAAAGTTCTTGGAATTTAGCTATAATTTTTATTATTTTGTTAATTTTCGTCAATATTACAATGTAGTTTTTCAACATAATCTCCATATAACTGAATACATTTATCCCAACGATAAACCCAACGATTTTTTTAAGCCGTCCTCAAAGTATCAGACCTATTGAGTTTCTGTTCTGGTCACAACAACATTGACACCCAGCGCGGCGAAACTTTGCTAACGCCCAAACAATCATGCAACATATTATGAACTTGTCGTGTACCTATCCCTAGGCGCACACTAATTTGACGAATAGTCATTCGCCCGTCCTCTTTCAGTAGGTCTTCGACGGCAGTAATGTTTCTTTCATTTACCGACGTGCTTGGACGCCCACTGCGTGGATCGTCTTCTAATGATGTTCTACCGGTTTTAAAACGATCGATCCACCGATAAACAGTACTTTTGGATTCTGCAGACTCACCAAATACTCCTTGCAGACGCTGAATAATTTCTGATGTTTTCACACCTGCTTTCCACAAAAAGAAATTTATTGCTCTTTGAGATTTTTCTGCGTCTTCCATGGTTACAAAAACAGTGCTATGAAAACACGTCTATATCAGTCGAGCCCCTAAATCAGACTGAACAATATTACACTAGATAGTTGCATAAACATGTCAAGACTTGTCTGGCACCAATAAAATTGCCTATAAGTTCTGCGTAATTTAATTATAGCAAAATTCCCAGAATTTAGGAAACATCCCTCGTATTATTGATTTTAATTTATTTATTTTTTATTTTTAATATAATGTTAGGTGCAAATAGCCTTTGTTCCTGTACGGCAAATATTCTAACTAACATGACTACCAACATTTATTCTTTCACTGGAAGCATACTAGAGATATTTGATAAGTCAGGCTTTGAGAAGAAATGGCGTTCAGATCACAAATTTGATATTTTCTCTGACATTTACTCTTATTTGTTGACATACACACTAAGTTTCAAGTAGACCTGGGAAATAGTCCATTTTTAACAGCGTTTGGAAGCGGATAAGTTCGTGTTTTATACTACAGAGGAAAAAGTTAATTTCGTGTGTTGATGAAGCACTTACTTTTTGCGTGGAAAAATATTGAGCAAGGTAAAGCAAAGCTAAAGAGTGTTATAAGAACTCTGCTGAGAACGTCGTAGGGAATGGTTCACAGGTGATTCACTAATTTTCGGTATGTTTGTACAAGCATGAAAGATGCCAAGCTCCGGGGACGTCCATATGAGGTCATTACTGAAAAGTTAGTCAGTAAAATTCATAATATCATGTTGGGCAACCTCCATCTAAAACGAACATTTTTTTTTATTATTATTTTACATCTGCCTATTTCTGCAACGAGGCTAATAGCCGATGACAGTGGGTGAGCTCACACCTGGATGAGCGGTGAATGATTGTGAAAATGGGAATAATGTTAACAAATCATTCTCGCCCGAATAATGTTTCCAACGGGGACTTAAACTAGCTACTCCACAATTCAGACTTTTTTTACCAGTCAGAACTGCGTGGTTTAATGAGCTCGGCCACTTCGCTGGGTAGAGACGAACGTTTGTTTCTATATACTGCACGAAGATTTGGGCATGAGAAAGCTATCATCAAAGACGGGAGTTTTGGAAATTGTTGGGGTGAATAAGTTTTTTGAAGTCACATTTTGTGACTACATTTTTTTGCCGGTACTTCAACAATAAAAAATCTCGAAAAATGTGCTAAAAAATATTTTTTTGCAAATATTTAGGTTTCATTGCAAAATTAGAAAAAAAAGAGTGCTTGTCTGAAACGCTGCACCTCGAATAACTACTTTATTTTAAGAGATACAAAAAAAAAAAATTCAGAAGAAAAGTTAATCTAGACAAAAGGGCCCACTTAAGTACTATAATAAGAACTCTGTATCACTTCTGGTTTCAGCGGAAATAGGTTCAACTGTTTATCCAGCATAGGGAATCGGTATTTTATTATTATTTTTTTTTTGTGCATTTAATAGATCTTTTTCACAGCTAAATGTTCATGAAAAATCGAATGTATTGCAGTCTGCACAGAGCCGCAGTAAGGGGGGGCGGACGGGGCGAAGGCCCTGGGCACACTAAGGAAAAGGGCGCTGACGGGCTTGACTAAGGGGCGCCATTGCGAAGGCGAGGACCTTTTTTTTTGCTCCTCACTTGGATTTTTGGAGGTGAGGACCTTTTTTTTTGCTCATCACCTAAATTTTGAGAGGTGAGAACCTTGTTTTTATTTGCCAAGGGCGCCAAAACACAGCTCTGCCCCTAGCGCAAGTTTTCCTTATTGCGGCTCTGAGTCTGCAATATGCCAACGGATGCTTTTATTGCACGGTAAGTCACATACCAATCTTTTCCAATCATTTTGGGCACAGCATCGATATTTTTTTGAATCACAACCGATTTTGGTCAACCAACGAGATTCATCACTGACGGACGCACGACCACGACGAAATTCTGCAAACTAATTGTAAACATTCTTTTCTGATGATGCTTCATTACCAAAAGTAATTTGTAAAAACATAAAAAGTAACCCTCGTTCTATAAGAAATTAGTACAATTGAAGTAAAAATAATATTTTTTCGTTAATGGAAGCGAAAAAAAATTTACAAATTTACCAATTTTCTGAGAGTTATCGCCAAGAAACCGTTCATGCCACAAAAAAAAAATGTTAGAGCTACATTATAGAAAATGTATTCTTCTTTAATTTAGTATAGATATATTTTTTTTTTATTCAAAATTTTCAATGGATCGGAGATATTTGCAAAAAACATTTTTTGCACGTTTTTCGAGGTTTCGGAAAAAAAAGTAGTCGCAAAATGTTTCCCCGAAACAGCACCTCAAGACCTATTAATAGCCCCAATTTCCAAAACTTCCGCAAATTTTTCTAGGTTGGTTTTTATCGAAAACTACGTATATCCTGGACTACTAAGGGTTTCCCAATTCAAAAAATTTACACAGTTAATTTTATATAGAGTTGTTGTTTGCATAGGATATGTATTATAAATCATTGAAAAAATCTACATTTCTCTCAATTTAAAAGATATATTACCTCTTAAATGCATTTATTACCAATTAGTTAATTTGAACGTATGTTTCCCTACCGTATTTTCAGTAAGTCAATAGTGGCTCACCACTGCGTAATGTGAAAAAGAAACAAGCTGTTGGTAAGGAATAAGAAGAAGTTGGATTAGTAAGATGATTGCGATAACAGAAGTAGCGCTAACTGCAGGGAGGGCACCCCAGGGACCTAGAGATCTCCAATTACCACAGCTTCAACTCCATCTCCCTCTGTCCTCTCACCAGAAACCCTTCTGTCTTTGTCACGTACACTTTTCACGTATACTGACCGGTAGATACAAAGCAGGGCTGTATTCTTAGCTTTTCTAAGGTTTCTACAAGGCTTTAGGGTTTAATTTTAGTTTGATCAGCAGTTTTAGATTTTTTTTCTGATGTTTCTGATAAAGGTAATATATATGTTACTTAGATTTTAGTGCTGAACACCGAGCCTTCAATATTATCTCTCATAGTTGCAGGATATACTAGAGCAGCGATGCCGAACCTTTTTCCCCAGATGGGTCAAAATTTAATTTGAAATTTTGTAGATTCAAATCGCGGGTCAAATATATAATACGCAAATAAAAATTTGCTGCTTTAGGGCGTAAATATTTGGGTTGAATCCCCTGCTTATATCGTACTCTACCTGAGCTAGCGGCCTTGTATTTGACATGTATAATACATGTATATAACATCTCGCTATTAATATTATATTTCTCAAATTCCCTACCTTGTTTCGTGAATTCGTTCGCTTAGACTCAGTCTTAGTTATCTTAGAATCTCATTTTAGAATCTTCAGCTACAAAGATCTTTTTTTGTACGGTTCACGTGATATCACCAAACGGGTCACTTTGTAACCCGCGGGTCATATGTTCGCCATCACTGTACTAGAAAAAAAAATCTGATGGAGCAGTATCAAGGACACATCCACTAGGTAGAATACATCAGTGTCATTTTGTGACAATGTCGTTTACAGACGTGCACCCATGATATATAACATGAAAAGATGAAAGTGGACCGAAAAATGATGGATGTTCCTGTTTAGTGGTGTAAAAACCGTCAAATCAAAACAACACATTTCTTTTGTGCTTCTTAGGGGGGGGGGCAATCCAGTGAGACCTCTTGGGTGCGCACCTGGTCACTTGCATGTGGCAATGAATCACTAGTTAGCAATTCATTTATTTTGAAAATTTTCATTGGTTTTTACTTATGTTTTTACTTCTAAAATACAAGTGATGACCTAAAAGAAGACCCTCACTCAAATACAATTATTATGCCAATACTTACCTCCCCCCCCCTTCTATCTGTGCCCCAGTTGCCCATGTTGCCTAGTTATGGCACTGGATATAGATTACTGTTTTTACACATCAGTATTGTATAACTCCTTAGTACGAATAGTTTGAGCGACCAAAAACGCGTATAGCCTCTTTGATTACTTTGTTTTGACTGCTAAAACGACGTGGAATAGCGTAATTTTTACCTCGCGTGCTTACAATTATCGGCGCCTTCTCAAAATCAAGGTCGCAGTATCACGCTTCATTAATAGTCTATTCTAAGGCTGCCAACTTTTTACGACCTAACAGCGGGACATTTTTTTAGAACCCCCCCAATGAGACATACAATTCACAATTTGTTTACAAACAATTAGAAAGCACTTCATACGAAAATATTAATATTTTATTATTTATATTATTAAAATGATACTACGTTATTTTACTCACTGTCTTTTATAATCATATTTTTGAGCATTTGCGAATTTTCTTCAGAGGTTCAAAGCCAGAGTTCAAAATTTCATAAAAGTTTTCACATTTTCCCATATTTAATTTTACTTGCAATATTGCATGAACAGTCTCAATTTTAAGCGCCTTTTTTTCAGACGTGCACATTGCATTTACAAGGGAGAACACTCGCTAAATGGGTCCATTTGTTCTAGGTAGACAAAACACATACTGAATGAGTAGTTAATATTATATTAAGGTAGGGTGACCATTTTCTTAAGAAGGCAATGCGGGACGGAACAAAAAAAAAACTTCATCTCCCAAATCCAAGTGAAGAGCAAAAAAAAGGTCCTCACCTCCCAAATCCAAGTGAAGAGCAAAAAAAAAAGTCCTCATCTCCCAAAATCCAAGTGAAGAGCAAAAAAAGGTCCTCACCTCCCAAATCCAAAATGCGGACAATGCGGGACAAAATGTTAAAATGCGGGACGAATGGTCACCCTATATTAAGGGGAATCTCCTGCTAACTGCTAACAGCGTGAAGATATCAAGATGTATAAAAATTAAATGTTAAATTTTGGATTAATATATATATATATATATATAAAACGTTAATATTTAGTTAAAATGTTTATAAAAGCAATATTATTATTTTAGAATAAGTGCTATATTTCCGAATGCGGGACATGCGGGACAATTAATTATTTTCCGGGACGAATTTAGGTATCAATAGTAAAGCGGGACATGGGTCGCTAATCCTGGACTGTCCCGCCTAATCCGGGACGGTTGGCAGCCTTAGTCTATTCTGTTATCATGTGCTTCCGACTATTGTATACATAGTGTAAGTGTTTAAAATCTATCGAAATTTCTTTATGCTAGATTTCCAGGAACGACCCCGATATCAGCTGTGGACAAAGACTTATTCTATGTCAAATATCATGTTTTTCTTTAAAGTTTCGTAACACTTTTTATTCTAATCACAACCAAGCAGTGTTGATTTCAATTTTTTTTTCTGCTTTAAACCAATTGATTGACCGAGTCGTAGGAATCTTTTTCAGTTCTCAAATGCAGTACAGGAAATTTGCAATTATTTTAACTTTTTCAGGACGATTTTCTTTTAGTGAGATTTTAAATTAATTTTATCTGGAAACGCGTCATAATGACAATATTCTGAACGTCAATTAGAATGTCATAATGACATACTTTAATGGACAGAGTACTATAGTGAATATTATACTTACTTAATCCTGAAGCCTTTCTACCTTGCGGTGTAAGGTTATAGTCGAGTTACTTATTTTCTGGTGTTGTTCTCCATACTTCTTTCCATCGTGTTCTGTCCTTTGTATATTTTCTTATCTCCTCCCACTTTACTCCTCTCTTCGTTGCAGCTTCTTTTGTTTCTTGTTGCCAGGTTTTTCTCGGTATTCCTGGTCTAACTTTCTTGACTGTTCTTGCTTCATAAACTCTTTTTACTATTTTGTCTTCACTCATTCTGTGTATATGTCCCAGCCATCTTAGCTGTCCTTCTTCTATTATAGTCTCTACTGGTTTTGTGCCTAGTTTTTCCCTAAATACTTCATTTCTTGTTCTGTCCAGTTTTGTTTTACCTTCGATTTTCCTTAAAAATCTCATATTAAAAATGTATTTTAGCTGAAATTACAATATTTTCAATTGCAATTTTTTCATACGTCCAACATTCATAAAATTCTGTTTCATACTAACCAACTAAATTTCTAGTAAAGCATAGTATACACCCAACCTGATACGTCCGTCCTGTCCGACGTCCAGATTCAAACTGAAGCGGGTGTTTAGGCGGTAGCTGCTTTGCAAATATCAGGGAATTCACCCAAGTTGACTCCGCCCTTTACTTAAAAATAACCAATAATATTCATGAAAAATAAATTAATTAATATTAGGTGTTTAAAATAAAAAAATAAAAAAATATTTGCCTACATTGTTTCATAAGTAGGTAAATAAAGTATTTATGATATTTATTAAACTCAAGAATGATTATTTTGTTCAAATTTTGTGGGGTACATTTTAAGTAGAGTTAATAAATATTAAGGTAATTAATATCATAATGGAATTCAACAATTAGAAACTCAATTTAATGTAAAATTAAGGTATATGATTTTTATAACATAAGTAATGAAATAACATTTTCGGCTTTTTCTTCTTTATAAGTTGGCAAACCTACAAATTCTGAATTCAAAACTTATACTCATTTTCTGTCAAATTATCTTGAAAAACTAGCGAAATTATTACTGGATTCTTATTTATTTTAATTTCTTCATCATATTTGTAAATAATTTTTTTCATTTAATTACTCTCGCGCAGTGATTCCTAACTGAACGGTGCCTATTTGAAAAGTAGATTAAACATAAAAAAATTTACTGTTGTGCTCCCACAAGAATTACTAAACAAAACCACCCTTCATTGCAACGTGCTCCTCCAAAACACTGCGGCCAGGGCATGTACCATAACCTAGATATGCCTCTGCCTTGAATCTCTTACGGCCCATTGTTCTTAACCATATAAAAAATGTTCTAAACCTATTTTCCTGCATCTTGCTTACTTTTTCTATTCTACTGCAGAGTCCTAGCCACACCTTCTTCACTTACTAAGTACCTACGAAACCTTGAAATATTTTAATATTCACATTTTTTACTTTGTATTGAAATGTATCTTGGCTAGTCCATTCCTGTAATCCAATGCTCAGTGTCAATTTTCTATCTCTTTCTTCCAACTAAGCCAACTTGATCAATGATCGTTTTCCTGGATTTTTACTTTCATCCGTTGCTGTAATCTGAGTCCGATGTACAGATTCTGAATCTATGGGATTTCACAAGGATTTATGTATCATTAATAAAAAAAAACTTACTTGATATAGTGATTGTTATAAAGACCTAACCTAACCTAACCAGCATCCAAAGAGCATGAGCACTTGATGGATGTTTAGGTATAATCAGATTAAAAAATTCACTAGCTTACTAATATTTTGTATTTTTATTTCTCATTTTCTTGCACTGACTTGCTGCTTACTAGTTGCCAAATGAGCATGTTCTATTTCTAGCGCGTACGGATTATTCTAGGCATATGCTGTGCTCAAAATCGTAATTCGTCAAATTACATAAAAATGATTTCTACTATTTTAAATCGCTCAACTGAAATGCAACTGTGCCGGTCATGCCGCGAGGCACCAAGATAGTAGAAGGAATAATATTTTTTTAGAGTGGTGACCGAGGGACACTTGAAGAAAGAGTGGCAGTGCAACCTACTAGGTGGACAGTGACTTGAGAAAAAGTGCCGGAAACTGGTACCTTAAGGTACTGGATTGAATGAAACGGAAACAAACAGCGGAAAGTGTAAAATATTAGCCAGTTATCTATGCACAGCAGTGGATTAGAGAGGTTGGATGATGATGAAGTTGATGATGATTTTGAACCACTGTTAAAAATTATTATTGGCTTTCATATAAAGCACCACAATATTATGAGACTTAGCTGCAATAAGATTTCTAAAATTAGTTTTTCACACAACAATTTCGATTTTTTCCTGGATAATCTTGCGGTGGTAAGTGAGGAATATGGGTGTAATGGTCCACCAGAACTTAAAAGAAATGGAGAAAACTAAAATCGTACTGGAATGTGAGCATGGTGGCAGATTATTTTTGGATACTAAATCAGTCAATGCTATTTCAATCCGCTTGTACAAAAGACATACATGCAGATTTTTTCATAGATTCAGGTCGAAGCAATATGAATATTAATTGTTTATAACACTATATTTTTAAAATTTTTGTCTTGTTTATTTGCAAATAGTTATTTTTAAAGCTGCATTTTACTTATTATTTTTCCAGTATTAAATTGTTCAAAAATCTTAATTGATAGAAAAAATTGACGTGAAGTGTGAATTTTCACACTTTTCAGGGTTCGTAGGTATTTAGTAAGTGAGAAAAATAAACTTTCGAAAAAAAAAAATCAGATCAAAAATTGATGATGTACTCTTTTTTTTATTTATTTATTTTATATCGGCCAATTTGTGCAACGAGGCTAATCGCCGTTGCCAGGGGGTGAGCTCCTACACCTGGATGAGAGTTGAATTATTGTGAAAATGGTAGTAATGTAAACATATTATTTTCACCCGAATAATATCACCAACGAAGGAGGCTCGAACCACCGACCGCCCAGCCCAGACTGTTTTCACAAGTCTAAACCACACGACTCAATGCGCTCGCCCACTACGCTGGCATGATGTACTCTTCCGGTTCAATTAAAAAAATATATATCAGTTCGGTTCCGGTTTTCGTTCCGGCAAAAATAACGGTTTTTTCGGTTTTCGGTTCAGTTCCGAGTGATAAATTTTTAAATGCTTTTATTTGTATTAGAAATTTATTTTCTACTGTAATATAGAAGAACATTTTATTCCTTATTTTGTGATAATTATACCAAGGTATCTGCCGTGGTGGGGGGGGGGGGTTCTGGGCGTTCCTTTCTCCCCCGAAATAATAGAAGCACAATTCTTTTTCTTACTTATCAGTTAAAAAAATTACGAATTACGATTTTTTTCTGCTCACCAGTTTAAAAAATAATCTTAAATAAAATGTATTTTATATTCACTTACATAAACATTATCTGAAGCGAAATAAACCGATATTTTTTTTCGGTTCAGTTCCGGTTTTCGTTCCGACAAAAGATTAGTAAGCAGTTTTTTTTAGATTTTTAAATTAGCCTCCTTGGGTTATAAGGCGAAGTGCATAGCGTTTTAAGCAAATTTTTGACAACAATCTTGTTATAGAAAGTAAATTTTATAAATCTATTTTTCGTTCTTTAATATACGTCTTAAGAGATTTATTTTGATACCACACAATATAATTTAAAAAAATATTAACAATTATTATTTTTTTCGACAAGAAAAATCGATATTTCACGACACGAAAAATCGATGGGAAGCAGGGTGAGTGACAACAGATTTTTGAAATATATTCTGAGAAAATCCCAAAAAAAAATGTTAAAAACTAAAAAATTCGTTGGTTTTTCCACGCATTAAGAAGTTTCATTTTACAAACCTCTCAAAATTAATTTGTTTTCGTTGAATAAATATTTGTTTATATATTTTCTGCATTATGTTTTTTTTTTTTTTATGTGTAGTTCAAAGAGTATTTAAAGGTATTCAAAATCATGCCAAATTTTAACTTTCTAGGTTCAGCCGACACATGAGTAAGGTCATAAGGGTTTTTTGGTTTTACCTACAAAATCCTAAAAACAGTGAAACGATTTAAGTCACTTTCACAATTAGTATGCTCAAGTTACTAAAAACTAGACAGATGTGTAAAACCTAATCAGACCAATTCTGTAACTCAGTTACTATGAGCAAGGTCAGTTGCTATCATTAGTAACTGGGGGTATTTCGTATTCCGTAAAACAAAAGTTACTACAATATTTAGTAACATGTTAGTAACATGTTACTAAACATACTTAAATATACTTACTAAAAGTTCCTATCATAGTAACTACCAAATGCTGGTGTTTATAAGTAATAACTTAGTTCTTATAAAGATAAAAATGGCGGACATTTGATTTTAAGTGTAATTTTTAGATATACAGTAATACCCCGCCACTCGACTGCGTCTTAACTCGACGTTTTCACCATTCGACGTAAATGTCGAGATTGAGCGTTGACGGAAGCATCGCTATCCGACGCGTGATCGAGTACCGATCACGTGATAAACATATTTTGATAAACAAAGCGAAATGAACGCATAGCCAACAGTTCGCGTCTAGATATCTACATTACAGTACAGTATAGTGTATGACTACTGTACATTATTGTTTTATGTATGCTTATATTGTCATTACTCAAAATTTTAAACAGTGTATTAAAAAATTATACATATATGTATTTCCTTATATGTATATATGTACATATGATTCCCTTTATTTCTTATGGGAACGAATTAACGTCGAGTGGCGGGGTATTACTGTAATAGAAAATGAAGAAGATTAGTAAAGAAAATTATGTAAATTAAATACATATATAAAATATGTGTGTATGAGTGTAGGTAAATGTTTATATTGCAGGAGATGAAATATATTAAAGATCAAAAGTCTTTTCCAATTCCTCATTTTTAATGAGTCTTTTTTTTAAATTATTTAAAAAAAAATAGTTTTTGTTTTAAAAAAAAATTAACAAAAGTTCTATTCAGTGACGCAAAAATAGTTTCATTAGGGGGGAGGTTTATAAAATGAGAAGTGTGGAGGTAATGAAAAAACAAGGAAAATGCATCAAAGTATTAAAAAATCCAGCTTCATGGGAGGTTCTAACCCCCAAATCCTACCCGCCTGCGCCACTGGTTCTATTGTCGAAAATTTTTCTTTGCATTCCGATTTTTTTTTTTTTTTTAATTTCTTCACTCGTTTTTTGTAATATATGTTTTATAAATGTATATACAATAATATATATTATATAACAACAAAATAATGTAAGCAATGCAATATTTTGATATTTTTAACCTCAACTGTCATCTGCATGCCACCAATGCGCATGCGTGTTGCGCTTCTGTAACTAACTTCATTCTTTTCTCAGTAACTGTCACTAAGATAATACTTTCATAGCGACGTCACTACAGTTGGATATTACAGAATACGAAAAATGTAAAAGTTACTATTAAAGTCACTGTAAAAGTTATCTTGTAGTAACGTTACTACACGGCAACTATTATAGTAAATTTTTACAGAATAGATCTGAATTCCCTTCTTTAAAATAGCCCTATTAAAAACATTTTAAAATGGTGTTCTCAGGTTCAAATCCCGTTCAGGCATGGAATTTTCAAAAAAATTAGAATTGTCCTGGCTGATTGCCGAAGTAGCAAAGGTCATTAAAAAAGTGTAAAATACTAGCCAGTTATCGTAGTTAAGGCGGCGCACAACCCTATAGTCCTCAATAGTTTCTTATACAAAACTAATAACCGGAAATAAAATTAATAACAATCTATATATCAAAATTTGCAGCGAATTTTTATCTATCTAATAGGATATTTTTAATTGTAGAAAAAACTGTTAGGTAGTTGTAAATAAGCAAATTGCATTATAGACGCCATCTTGTAAACCAATCGACACATATTTGCGTACGATGCGACAAATTGTACCTAAAGCTTCATTCTACAAATATGATTTTACCTATTTTGTTGTATTGTGAAAATTACTTATAGTTATTGTACTTGGTAATCTATTTTTGCCACCCTCTTGAATCTGACGCGGTTTTCAAAATTAGTGTTACGGGTAAAAATGATTTATTTTTCGTGAAGAATACGTGTACCAAGTGGCATTCTATTATCTTTAAGTATAATATTTTTCGACGAAGGCTCTTAACTATAAGCAATCACGTCGAAAAAAAATCGACGTATTATTTGAACATTTCTACATAAAACTATATAAATATAAAAGTTATTCGAAACCCACAAATAGATTTAAAAAATTACAGAACAATATCGCTGATGTCTATTTTTAAGTTATTGTGCGATAATATTTTTACTATAAATGTTTCTACAATTAAAACTATCATATTGGATAGATACAAATTCGGTGCAAAATTTGATGTATAGGTTGATACTAATTTTATTTCAGATTGTTAGTTTTGTATAATAAACTAGTAACCTCCGGGGGTTATACGCCGCCTTAAATAAGGAATAATTTAATATTTTCTTTGCTATTATAGAATATTGATTGAAATAATGAAATTGTTATTTTAGTGATAAAACTACTGACTCTTCATTTCTTCCCCTTGTGCTAGTAGCTTTGGAGATCTGTAATAGTAGATGAACTCTGGTAATAGTTCTGCAAGACATTTATCTGTGGGATCACTGATACTATGGCTCTTTAGGGATGGACCAAAGGTCCAGAGAACCGTGTCCACAAATATATTACGTCATTTGAAATTGCTGGGGTACGGACTTGATTTTTCACTTCTGTCTGATAGGCAATACAATCAAATGAGTATTACATTAAACAGTTTATTCTTATAATTCCTTACAACGTAATTTGATTTAACCTGTAATATTTCATTAACAATAATTACGCATTGTTTAACAGTGGTAATTTGCATATAATTAGATATGCATATAAACCAACGCAAACCACCTACGCATAACCCACGCTAACACGCATACACAGAAATAAACAACAGTATGTCAATAACTATAACAAAGCTTACAAGAATATACAGGTGAGGCAACATTTATGTTCACCTCGATTATTTCTTTAATACGACTACCTTTTAAGTTTTTACAAAAACTAAGAAAGAAAAAAAATTTTTTTGGAACAAACTGTTTTATTGCTTTTCCAAATATTCGCTTTTAAGATTTATACATTTTTGCATGCGTTCAAACCAATTCTCTAAACATTTTTACCACTATGAAGTTGGTATCTCAAAAACATGGTTTTCGAATGGCTTCAACAGCTTCTTGAGGTGATGAAAATCGCTGTCCACGGATTTTTTGTTGGATATTGGGGAACAAAAAAAGTTGTTAGGGGATAAATCAAGTGAATACGGGCATGAGACATTAATGGCGGGTTGCTAACGTATGTTTTCTCTAACTCAAGTTAAAATCAATTGTTTTTGTATGTTGTAACATATAAAAACAAATGATTTTAACTCGAGTTAGAGAAAATTTTTACTTTAGTAACTGGCCATTAATGTCTCATTGCCCGTATTCACTTGTTTTTCTCCTTCAAATAATCAATTGTTTGACGTGCTGTGTGGAAGCTTGCATTGTCCTGATGAAGAATGGTGCGACGGTTTTGGTTGTTTCCCTTGATTTTGTCGAAGACTTCTGTCAAACAAATTGTTGTTTACCATTCAGCATCTTATTTTATTTTGTTTAATTATATTTTATCTTGTTATTTTATATTATTTATATTATTTTTTATATTATTCATATTATTTATATTATTTATATCTATTTTATATTATTTATTATATGCTTTTCATTTAGTGATTGATGTATATTTTGAAATTTTATTTTTTCTTATACATCTATGCATTTTATATTTCATAATTTAATTTATTTATTTTTATTTTACATAAATTGTTATATTGTATTCTATTTGCCATACATATCAGCATAATGTATTTCAATGTTTTAGAAAAATAAGGGCTATTATTATTATTATTATTATTATGGGGTTTGTCAGGTCTTAACAAGCGTCCACTAATCTCAAACTTCAGCAACCTTTTGAGCCGCGTCATACTAGAGAGTAGTGGAGCTAAATACACCAATATTATTATTATTTTGGGGTTTGTCAGGTCTTGACAAGCGTCCACTAATCACAAACTTCAGCAACCTTTTGAGCCGCGTCATACTAGAGACTAGTGGAGCTAAATACTCACGACTGCATCCCAAACCCTGGCGATATGCAGCCGCGGAAATTACGCCAGATCCAGTGCCCGCACAATGCGGAGCGACCCGAGCAGCAATGCTTTCTGCATCCTGCAGATCAAAGAGTTGGCAGAAGATCTACAGGCGGGAATGGACTCGATTTCCCTTCGATAGGAGGCTTTCATGCCACCCAAAACACCAACTATCAAGGA